>ML220126.1:0-149418 GCA_004786065.1 Ascodesmis nigricans
TTCAGCGTCTATAGCCGGCATCCCCAGCTTAGACTTCCCGCTCCTGGAAGGTTCTGCGCATCCCGTGGTTCCGTTCCTCACACCGGTAGATGTAGGAGAGTCTAAGTGCACAGCAGTGTACAGCTCAAAAGGCGGCCACTGCAAAGGCAGCAAGGTCGGCGAGAAAATAGTTGAAAACGGATGAAACAGAGTTTTTTCGAGTAGATGCAGTACGGCACTGCGGAAAGGGGACGCTTTGTATGTTAGTTCTCGCGCCATATCCCAAAGGGACGCATGCGCTTAAATGATTACAATCAAATCAATCAATTTTCGCCGAAGCCTTCAGACAGAGCCAACACAAGAACCGGAGACGCTTCGGGGCAACCTCAATTACCCACATCGCCCAGAGGCTGAGAGAGAAAACGGAGAAAGAAGAGAGAGAATGGGCAGCCAAAACATGCGGGAAATACTACCCGCAGTGATTCAAACTCCCCCGAACCAGAGAACCGGATCAAGCTGCAATGAGGTCCTGCAAAAGCCTCGCAAGCAGATACTTCAGATTCGCCACAGACAAAGGCTTAACTGCGGAATACTTAAAAAGAATAGGGAGAGCCACAAGCGATGAATGCTGGTGGTGCGGAAACCCTCGACAGAACCGAGAACACCTCTTCAAAGAATGCAGACATTGGAGAAGACAACAGGAAAATCTGTGGAAAGACCTAAAGCAGGTCGGCCGCACAAAAAGGCATGCACTCTCTACGATTTTGGCGGAACGGAAGGCCACAGCAGCTGTACTAAACTACCTGGAAACAACGAAGGTGGGGAAGGTAGAGAACGACTCCGAATTAAGAGAGGAAGAGAGAAGGGCGGAAGAATGAGGGTGGGAGCAGCACGAAGAGGGAGGAGCTGAAACGGAAGGAAGAAGGGAGTAGGAAGCGCTGAGAGAAGGGAGCGGAGAGAGCGGAGGGCGGAGAGAGCAGAGAGCAGAGCGGAGGTGACATACACAATAATGGAAAGGAAGAGGAGAGAACGTGCCTAGTAGCTCGCTAGCACAACTCAAAAGGCGGCCATCGCCAGCGCGAAGGGTCGGCGAGAAATCGGGTTGACAGTGGACGAAATTCTATGTATGCAGAAGACCTGTAAGAAGCAGAACTAAAAGGGGAGGGGGAGGGCGGAAGCTGTAGAGTAGGTGACGCGCCATATCCCAAAGGGACGCATGCGCTTAAATGATATCTCGCCACTCAACTTGGTTACTCATGAGCTTAACTTTATCGCCCCGTTTAACACAGACTCAAATTCAACAGTAATATTGTAAGACCATGTAGGAACATGGAGGTAGACTGCAATCTCCCGCGAGTCCTGTCGTTGGGTCCGAGTCATTGAGAGTGGTTGCGATTGGGTGAGTGCATTGAAGATGGGATGCCGGAGTGCAGCTTGGGGGCGATGGTGTTGAGAAAGAAGAGAGAATGTAGAGTACAGGCACAAGTGATGGGGAGGAGAGATGAAGGGTTGGTAAATGGAATTGACTGTGGTGAGTTAACTGTGGTGAGTTGACTTGGGTTCGAGTCAGATCTGCGGGTTATCGATGAAACAAACGGCCCGGAGCTGGGAGCGAAAGAGAGCGTTCGACATCAATTATCATATCTCCAGCTTTTCTATCCCCTTCTCACGGCATAAAATTTCCCCCCGTCACCACCAACCGCGTTCATCCCATCCCAACCCGTCACGTCCCATCACTTCATTTCGCTACCTACGCACCCTCCCCACAACGTGAACCTGAACCTGGGGAAACCCGCAGCAACGCACCACCAACGCTCGGATCATCACAACGGCCGCGGCGCTAACTCCTGCACTAGCCGACTAGCCCTATCCCCGAAACTGTTATCCTTCGTCATCGGCGTCGTTGGCGAAAGGGAAAACTACGGGCCGGGGTGGCGTGATTTGAGGGGATGGAGGTTCTCGACGAGATGGGATGAGAGGGTGGAGACGGGAAACTAGTTAGGGATTGTGATCGTGATCGCGTGATTCAAGACGAAGACGAAGACGAAGACGAAGAAGAAGAAGAAGAAGAAGAAGAAGAAGAAGAAAAGGAGAGGCTGAAGAGAAGTTTGGTTGCTGGAGATGTGGCCTCGACTCCAGACTCCAGATGTGATATCAGCCGGATTAGCGAACACCTGCGAAACCGCTTTCAGCCTGCATCACGCCCACCTTGTAGATCACACGCAGCACCAGCAGCAAGTAGCAAGAAGCAAGCACCGATCGCCATCATCCATCCATCCCTCCAGGCGCGCGTGCCGCCCATCTTCATGCCTGGAAGGTGTTTTGGATGTTTCTGGAGCATTACCACCACCTTTTGATAACAACCACAACCAGATCCACCTAGATTACGTCGGCCGGTTCATGGACGCAGGTACGCCGCCCGCCTGTGCTGTGCCCACGTTTGGGGCTGTTGACGGTGATGATGGTGATGTCCAATTTGCTACCCTTGCCGGGTTCAGATGCCCCATTTTTTTTCGACGCATTGGGTGCTGAAATTCGGGGAGGCGTGTATGCGCCGTCGTCGCCGGTTTTGGTGATGACGATACGATGAAGATGGATGGATGGATTGGGTTTGGGGGGCGGGTCGAGAAGAGACCCTGGGGTCCATACAGTGCACGTGGGGTGTTCCTGGGAACTGCTGTGGTTGGGGAGAAGACTGCGCGCCGGGTATGATAGAAGACGAGATGGGTGATTGCAGAACGTTGGATCCCAGGGAAGTAATTGAAGAGGCTGCACGCCCTTGCCTGGGGTACCGGTTCGTCAGGTGGGTTGATTTGCGAAGGGCACGAAAAATGAGTGGAATGGTTGGGTTTTCAGGCTATGGGTGTGTTAATCTGTATAATGGACTCTATATTTTTTTTTCTGGAACGTTTGTGTCTCTGGATTTTTGGGTATGGGTGGCGGGCTTCTCCATGATGTGCCCGTTCGACCGCGCGAGACACGGTCGAAGCCGCCGCCTTTTCGTCATGGTGTGCCTCTGTGGTGGATGGATGGATGGAGGCTGTTGGGGAGGAAGAGAGTGGGAGGGGGGACGCCTGTTGCTTGCTGGGGGGCTGCTTGCTTCTCCACTGCCCGAAACCTTCTGTCAACACCAACCAACCAGCCCTCTCCCGCGACCCGCTCCCTCCTCCTCCTCCTCCTCCTCCTCCTCAAACCTACCCACCGACATTCTCTCCGTCCCCGCGACTGCTCCTCCCCCGTCGTCTCCATCTCCGTCCTCACGGCCCCGCTATCGCATCCTATCCTATCGCCGGATACTGCCCTATACTGTCTCCTTCGCTTGTTCAACCGCTGTCGCCGCCCGCCCCTGAGCACCTCTCGGTCGTGCTCCCCTTCCCCTCTCTCACAGCCCACCACCACCCGAACACTCACCTGCACGCCCACCTGGCAGCGCCCCTCCTTTGGCCCCATTCCTTTCGCGACGAAAGTTTGCGCCCAATCTTCGTTTGTCCGACGGACGGCGACGACCACAACACGTCTTTGTCCCCCGTCCCCCAACTGGTGCTGTTTTCAACAGCCACAACCTTCACTACAACCACACCCTCCGCATTCACCACCGCGACGACGACGGCGAGGACCACTTGCATCGCCCTGCACAGCTGACATCGCACTGACCCTCCCACCACCACCTCCCGGAGTGAGTAGCAGGAACCCGTGAACTCCCCACCTCCCGGCCAGGCCCGCCTGCCAATGTCCTCGACCGCTACCATGCTGGCGCCGTCGACGAGGAACTCGGCGGCTTCATCGTCATCATCTGGCTTTGTTCCAGTTTCACGGCAGAATACTATCAGCTCTACTCATGATGGAACGAGATCGATCCGCGCCAGTAAGCGGTATAGCCACACTGCGCTCTACTTGAGCATGTCGGCGCAAGACAGGGATTTGGAGATTGAGGACGAGTTGGCGAGAGGTGAGTTCTACATGCTTGTGGGGATGCACGGGGGATGATGCGGGGAAGGATGTGGGCATGGTTGGTGGAACAGGGCTGATACGGTCATGGTGCAGCTCAAAAGACATTGCGGGATTTGAAGAATAAGATTTCAGCGCAGAGCAAGAAGAACTTTGTGCTTGAGAAGGACGTGAGGTATCTTGACTCGCGGATAGCGTTGTTGATCCAGAATCGCATGGCTCTTGAGGAGGTGGGTTGTTGGGTCTTTGGCATGAGTCATTATGCTAACTTTCAACAGCAAAAAGACTTTGAATCACACTTTGAAGAATCGACAGAAGTGCAGGAAGGCACATTTCCGAATGACCAGAAGACACAGGCATACGGCAATCTGTTCTACCTCCTCCAATCTGAGCCGCGCCACATTGCATCGCTATGCCGCTGTGTCTCGATGGCAGAGATAGATTCTCTGCTACAGACTGTCATGTTTACTATCTATGGCAACCAGTACGAAGGCAGAGAAGAGCATCTTTTACTTACCATGTTCCAGTCCGTTCTCTCGGCGCAGTTCGAGCACACTCCCGAATACTCCTCCCTCCTCCGGGCCAACACCCCGGTTTCTAGAATGATGACCACGTACACACGCCGCGGGCCGGGCCAGTCCTATCTCAAGGTTGTACTCGCAAAGCAGATTAACAATCTGATTGAGCATAAGGACCTCAATCTGGAGATCAATCCGCTCAAGGTGTACGAGCAGGTTATCAGGGAAGCTGAGGAGAAGCACGGCGAGTTGCCGGCAGATATGCCCCGATCAGTGTCGGCAGAGGAGGCCGCCGCGAATCCTGAGGTGCAGCAGATTATCGAGCCGAGATTGACGTATCTCATGAAGATTGCGGACACGTTCTTGGCGACTATTATTGACAATCTGGATGAAACACCTTATGGAATTCGTTGGATTTGCAAGCAAATTCGTTCGTTGACACGGAGGAAATACCCGGACGCAAAGGATCATCTCATTTGCACACTTATCGGCGGATTCTTTTTCCTGAGATTCCTCAACCCGGCTATCGTCACCCCCCGGAGTTACATGTTGATTGACAGCGTTCCGTCCGAACACCCCCGTCGGACACTCACACTTGTTGCGAAAATGTTGCAGAACCTGGCGAACAAACCCAGTTACGCAAAGGAACCGTACATGGCGCGTCTTTCCCCGTTCGTGACAAACAACAAGACTCGGATCAACAAGTTCCTGAACGATCTGTGTGAAGTCGGCGATTTTTACGAGAGTTTGGAAATGGATAACTATGTTGCTCTGAGCAAGAAGGATTTGGAATTGAACATCACCATTAATGAGGTGTACGGAACACACGCTCTGTTGGAAAAACATTCAGCGGAACTGCTCCAAGGTCGCGACACTGAACATCTCGGTATCCTCCTCGAAGAACTTGGCCCCGCTCCCTCTCAAGTTCCACGCAAGGAGAACCGCTCGCTCGATCTCCCTCTGTTTTCCCGCTGGGAAGGCAATATCGATGATCTTTCTGCTGCACTTGATATCACCCAAGAAGACGTGCTCTTCATGGAGGCGAAATCCGTGTTTGTCCAACTTCTCCGCTCCTTCCCCGCTACATCCATCGCCGCACGTCGACCTCTCAATCTCCGACGCATTGGCGAAGCCGCAACATCGATGAAGGATATCCAAATGTTCCGGAAAGGAATGCGTGGACAAGAGCTCATCAAGGATCTTGAAGCGTTGGGCGTGATTACCAGCGAAGACGGTTTCCAAATCCTTCGCGAAGAAATCGAGCAGGAACTCCAGCACCTCGGAGGTATGAAAGAGAAGGCGGTCGAGGAGATCAAGAAACTCGACGAAGTGTACAAGACTATACGAGATCATAACGCATATCTTGTTAGTCAGCTCGAGACTTATAAGAGCTACCTGCATAACGTGCGCAGTCAGAGTGAGGGGAGTAAGAGAGGTGTGATTGGACAGGGTTCCAGCGGGAAGGAGAAGAAGAATCAGGTGCTTGGACCGTATAAATTTACGCATCAGCAGTTGGAGAAGGAGGGCGTCATTGCCAAGAGTAATGTTCCGGACAATAGGTGAGTCCTATCCCCTCCTCCTCGGAGTACGTAGTGCTAATGAGAACACACAGACGCGCCAATATCTACTTCAACATCACATCCCCAATGCCTGGAACATTCGTCATCTCATTACACTACAAGGGCCGTAACCGTGGCCTCCTCGAGCTGGACCTCAAACTTGACGATCTCCTAGAAATGCAGCAGAACAATCACGATGAACTCGATCTGGAGTATGTCCAGTTCAATGTCCCCAAGGTGTTGGCGCTGTTGAATAAGCGCTTTGCGAGGAAGGGTAAAGGGTGGTAGACGTAGGGGGAACGGCTGGTCCTAGGTAGTGAATGGTTGGTGTGGAGGTGCGATATGCGATACTATACGGATGAGTTGCGATCTCGAACCTTGGACCACCAGAACATGATGGGTGGTTGATATTTTCCGGAGCAAGCGTGTTTTTGTTTTTGTTTTTCCGTGTGCTCTTTTTTTTCTTTGCTTGTCTGTGCACGGTGATGAAGTCGGGATGAAGCGCTGATATCCGAATGTCGTTGTCGTTGTCTTTTGTTGCCGCTGCTGGGTTGGTTACTGCTACTGGGGGTTTCTTTTTTTTTTCTGGAGAATAGGATGGGATTGGGATCAGCTGAATCTGGATGAAAGAGGGGTAGTAACCTACGATCATTGATCAAACGCCATGAAGGGACAATGCGGGGTTTTTCTTACTGCTGATGCCAGGTTTGCTTTTTTCGTTTCGTTTGATTAGGGGGTGTTTTCTTTTGATGGGTTGACGATCTACTACTCTAGTTTCGGTTGGGTGTGGTTTCTTGTCGACGGCCGGGAGGATGATTTGTTATGATGATACCTTTTTTCTTCGGATTCAGGATTTTTCGGCACTTTTTTTCTATCTTTTTCGTCTTCTTTCTTGATTTCTTGAACCCTTGAGTCTTTTTACTACGGATTCGGAATCATGTTTGTTTTACGTACTTACTGCCCAGAGCTGAGTCTCGTAGTTCGTGTTGGTTCTTTGTTAGGGTTGAGGGGTGATGCTGGTAATCGTCGTGGTTTTTTGCTCTTCTTTTTTTTTTTCGTTTTTTCGTTTCGGCGAGAGGCTGATATCATCATCATACCAATATCTCCCGGAATAGGGGTATCTAATAAGAGTGCTGGACTTTCACTCACTGATTCACTCATTGGATTCACATTCACATTCACACACTGTTTTGATCTTCTGAAGTGGGCATGTATCACGTGCCTGTATAGATCGGCACATCCAACGCGTCTTGGCATTACGTGAGGGAGCCTCACCATGAGCTGAACGCTCCCACACCTCCATTCGCCTCCTCCACCACCACCACCACTACCACCACACGAGGAGCATCTCTTGAGACTGTAACCTCTTTCCGCTCTCTCTCTCTCTCGTGTGAATATTCATTGCGACGCTGGGAGTTTGCGAACATCGTGGTCGTCGACGACCGGAAAGTGAAGTCGAGCTAAGCTCGGAGAAGCTAGAGAGCTACCGAGAGAGCTAGTTAGCTACAGAGGTGCGAGGTGAAGCTCCAAGCTTACAAGCTACCGATTGAAGCTCAGAGGAAGCTCACGATTCGCGACAAAAGACGTTGGGGGACTCGGTTGCGCTCTAACGCTCAACAGTCAGTCGGTCGGTCGGTTGATCGGTTGATCGGGAGCTCGTCTCTGTCTAGCTATCTACCGGTACCGGTATCAGACACAACGCAGCGGCGGGAGTGTTGGAGTCACGGATAGGCACCCAACCAGCCAGCCAGGCAAACGCGCACGTCGTCTACGCGGTGAAGTGAGTGAGTGATATCGACGACAGTTGTGTTGAGTCACCACCGACGAGGGGAGATATAAGCTGCCTTCGACCCCGAGAACACTGGGAGGGAGAGAAAGAAACAAAGACGGCGGGATTGAGAGGTTGAACGAATACAAGTGCAAACGCAGGGACGAGTACTCAGCTGTTGTATACGCTTCGCTACACCCGCGACTGAACCGACTGTACCGAGCTCGGGCAAACCACCAGCAGAGCCAGCAAACCACCATAGCCCTCATCACCACCGCTCGTCCATCGCATCCTCCCTACCATCTCCCAGCACAGACCATCCCCCGCTCTCTCGCCATCCCGCCATCCAACCTCCTCCCTCAATCAACACTCCACCACCATGGCGCCCCCCACTTCCGCCCTCCCCCTCGACGGCCCCACGCACAAGCAACACTTCCCAGCCTCCCCCCCGCGCCCCACCCTCTGGGGCCGCCGTGAAAGCCTGCTGAGCTCGAGCTTCAGCCGCGCAGAGTACTCGACAGTCGAGATGGGGGCCGCGCGCGATGGGAGTACGAGGGTGATTGCGTATGTCAAGACGAGTCAGGGGTTTAATTGGAATCAGGGTGAGTTTGGGTATTTCCTCTCTCTCTCGTGGAGTGGCGGGAGATGGAGAGACGGATATTGAAGCTTGAAGCTGACAAACATACACTAGACATCTTTATCCCCTCGTCGTCAGACATCACGGTGCACAATGGGATCAATGTCCCGGAGTGTGTGCATGATATTATCTTGACGGAGGAGGACCGGTTTTTGCCCTCATAGCGCGGCCGGGAGAGTGTCTTTTTCTTTTCGTTTCTTTTTCTTTCTTGCTTGTTTTGATGCGGCGGGTGGGGTGTAAGCATTGGGAGGGTTTACAGTTCTAACTATGGGTTCTATGGGTTGACGGTTTTTACGGTGTTTTTCTTTTTTCACATTTTTTATTTTCTTGTCATATTTTTTAACCCACGGTTTTGTATTGTCTGATCTTTTGGCTTTTTAGTTTGGCTTTGTTTGGCTTTGCGTTCTTGCTCAAGGATATAGTACGTTTGGGATTTGGATTTTTTTTCTGGCTTCTATTTTCGGCTTTCGGGTTTATATTTTTTGTTTTTTTACATCCACATGTTCACATTCACATTCGCAATCACCAATCACCTATTACAATCACCGAATACAATTACGACTACAGTCAAACTTTCGCAATCAGATCATATCAAAGGAGATTAAAGATTGGAGATCGCAGTTTCGCGGCGATGACGGCGATGATGGTGGTGACCGGGGGCGGGCTTGGTGATGGGAAAGATGGGGAGATGAGTGGGATGACTGGGAGAATGATGGTGGGCTGGGATTTGGGGAAGGCTAGGAGTGTATGCTACGGTATTAAATTGTCGATATATAAAGGCTAGTCAACTATTCAACTATTCAAGTACCGGTATTCAGTTGTATTATTTCGGTGATGGGAGGTAATGGGAGGAATTGGCAGGGCGAGTGAGAGGATGTGTACGTTCTCGAAAAGTTATGCCTGACGTGTACCTGATAAAAAAACAGTTCACAAACTCGGGTATAGCCGACCGTAACCTTGATAATGACACCGGAGATGGGCCAGCCTTGTCCTTAACAGTATTCTTGTCGAGGACAATTGTGCGATGTTGTTCATGGGACGTGGTTCGGAAATATTCCTGCTCACGAGAGGTTTCAAGTTTTATATTTCACTGAGTAGAATAGGAGCTGCTGATGAGGGAGAAGCGTACAATCTCATATTGGATCTTCAACACGACAATCGTTACTGGCATCACGTCTGATCTTTACTGTGCACATTCTCGTTCTTCCATTCCAAGATCATGATTATGAACTAGTTATCCCACAACTCCCGCCAGCAGAATTACATTATTTACCTCCACCGAGTCCCTCACCATCTCTGCCCTCCTCAAACCCCGTTCTCCGCACTTACAACCCCCCCACCACCGCAACCACAGCCACCACCATCCCCAACCCCAACCCCACCCCCCTCCGCTCCGCTCCACTCTCCGCATCCCCCGTCTTCTGCTGCGCTGCCGCCGACGCCACACTCGAAGCAACAAAATTCTTCTTACAACTCGGGGTCTCGCCCTCCGTGACGCAGTACGAGCCGGCCTCACAGTAGGAGCCCATGTCCGTGAGGGTGTCGAGACAGCACACGGCGCCGACGGGCATGCAGGAGGTGCCCGAGGAACCGCAGGTTACGAGGCCTGGGAGATGGAGAGGTCAGGTTAGTTTCAATTCAATTCAGCTCCCACACAATTGATTCGCCATACCTTTGTCTTCGCACCGTTTCTTGGCCTCCAGGTTATTCACGTCGCCGACTTTACTCGCCTCCTCCTCCTCAACCGTCGTCTCATCCGCAGACCCAGTCTCGGTCTTCGTGTCTTTCGTGTCCTTTGTGTCGTCGCTCTTGATTACAGTCGGCATTGGAACAGGGACGGCATCTTTGCTCGGGTCTTTATCTTTATCCTGGACCGCGGTGGTGGACTGGGAATCAGAGGCTGAGGAACCTTGCGGGGGCGCGACGCGGCGGCCGAGGGAGGTGAGGGAGGTAAGGGGGATGGTGGGGTGCCGGGGGAGGAGGTTGGTGGCGGTGGTGAGGGTGAGGAGGGTGGTCGTGAGGAGGAGGGTGGCGCGCATGGTGTTGTTCTGAGGAAGCGTATGGGATTGGGGAGAATCGATTCGGATTAAAACGACCGTTGTGGTATGTGAGTGTGTATAGTGAGTGTAGTGTGGTGAGTGCCAACCAGGACCAAACAAAAAAAAAATACAGAAATTCGAAGGAGCGACTTTGCGAGCGAAAACGTCAGGATACTCGGGAGGAATGAAGGATCACCAACAGAACCAGCAGCAATCAGCGACGATCGCAGTTTATAACCTATCTACCGTACCATACCACCCCCACCACCCCTAATCACTCCATTGTAGAGTACAGTAGGTGTGTACATGAAACGCCGCACCGCCACGAAATTGCAGGCACTGCACGCTTCGCCAATATGGAAGGCAAGGAGGTGGTGCTGGTGAGATAAAGTGAGAGTGTCACGGTGGTCATGCGTGTGCATGTGTGGGTTGGTGTGGGTGGGTTTGGGAGTTAGTGGCTTGTGTTGGGAGATGAAATGGGATGGGATGGGGATTGAGGGTTGGTGGGATGGATGATGGTGGGTTGGATGGTTGAGGTTGGACTCACTTGGTAGATATGGAGGAGGGGAAGCATGATGAGATGAGGGAGTAACTATGGCGTTGTGGAGGAGATGTGGGTAACCGGGTCACTGGGGATTAGTGTTGGACATGGTGATGCTGCACCGGTGGAGGTTGATTTATGCTTCGTGCTTGATGCAGGGACAGCGGTGGATTGTGAAACCACCACCGGTGGTGAGGTCGGTTGTGATCCGGGGTTGGAGCATGTCAGTTTCGGTTTGATGCTGGTGTAAGTTTTAAAAACTCTTTCGATCCGTAGCAAATCAAAATGATGCCACTGAGTTTGGTATCTGCCGTGTCGAGAAAGAAGGTTCGTATCACCGATAGGGTACCTCATGCATCACGGGAACTTAACTTAACTTTAACCTTGTAACCTTATGCGGTTGATGAGAACCGATAAACCTAGAGGGTTATGCTATCGATGGATGGATGCAGTGTGCGCCCTGGGAGGAGATGGGGTTGGGTGGATAAAGTAGGAGATGGAGAAGGAGAGGGGTCATAGTGGAACGGGATTGGGTCACAGTTGTGTTGTAGGGCGTTTGATGCTCAAGGATAGATGAAGTTTCAAGCGCAGTGCAGAACTTGGATTCTCTTCTATTCCGATGAAACATATTCTCCAAACCGAATCATGGTGGTCTAGAATGTGATCGATTCACCAGCCCACCTCTGGTTCCGCATCATGAAATCTCACACAACCATCCACTTCTCTCCTGCCCATCCTCCCCCGCACTTCCCCCACTGCGCACTTCGCGTGTACTTCTGATCCCTCTTCTCATCCTCCTTTCTCACTTCGAATCCAATTCCCCACCCCCACCCCCAGTCTCGCCCCAACCCTCTCCAAAAATGCCATACATAACCCACACTCCCGATCCCACCTGTCACATCCCACCACCCTCCACCAACCCTCCTCCTCCATCCTCCATCATCACCATCCATCACCAAAATGGCATTCCTCCGCGCCTCCCTCGCCGCCGCCGCTGCCATCGCCGCGTTCTCCGCCGTCACAACTGCACAAACCAACGACCCCTTCACATGCCCAAACTCGTTCACGGGCTTCTGTTGTGAGAACTTTGTGAGTCTGGGAGAGATCACAGATACCGGGTTTGATAGGTTTGGGCTGCCACTGGGGTTGAGGGGGATTGTGGGCGGGGTGGGGACGAGGTGTATGTATATGATATTCCTTTTACTGTTTTTGTTTTACGGCACGGGACGATGGATGGAAGGGAGCTGACGGAGAGGGTGGATGGGGTGTATAGGTAACGAAAATGTCGCCGAATGCGTCCAGCACAAGCTCTGCTGCTCTGGGACCTTGTCAGGTCTCGTTGTGACTGGGTGTTATGAGCCTGATAGCGGCAATAACCAAGCGGCCCAGGGAACTGCGGCCCAGGGGGTTGCTGCCGAGGGAGTTGTACCAGCGGAAGTTCAAGCAGCGGGAGCTCAGGCAGATCAAACTCAGGCCCAGGAAGTTCAAGCCCAGGAGGTTCAAGCCCAGGAGGTTCAAGCAGCAGGAACTGAGGCGCAGGGAGTTCAACCCCACGAAGTACCTGCCCAGGAAGTCGCAGCCCAAGATGTCTACGCTGCAGGAACTGAAGCCCAGGGAGTTCAACCCCAGGAAGTCGCAGCCCAAGAAGTCTATGCTGCGGGAACTGAAGCCCAGGAAGTTCAGCTCCAAGAAGTCCAACCGCAAGAAGTTCAAGTAGCGGGAACTCAACCCCAGGAAGCTCAATCCCAAGAAGCCCAACCCCAGGAAATTCAAGCAGCAAACACCCAACCCCAAGAAGTCCAACCCCAGGAAGATCTGGCCCAGGCGATCGCAGCCCAAGCTATCTACGCAGCGGCAGCTCAAATCGAGGGAGATCAAGCCCAGGAGGTTCCGGCCCAGGAGGCAGCACCAGCAGCAGAGGCAGACACCGTCCCGAGAGTCCAGGCATTGGGCGTTGGTTTAGAGGGAGTTGGGATTCATGGGCTTCCGGATATGGCGGTTCCGTTGGCTGAGGGGATTCAGGCGGTCGCGGAGGGGTTTATCAATCAGTAGAAATTTTGAAAATGGTGGAGGGAGGGTTGATATGGGTTGGAGGTGTATGATTTGGGAGAGTTTGGGAGGGATTGAAATGAGGAGGGTGGTTGTGTACGATATATGTTGAGATAGCGAGTCGGCGGAGTGTAGGAGTGGCAACGAATTGAATGAATTGAATCATGTTGGGAATGCTAGAAGTAATGTTGGACCAGTCACGCCAAGTGACACAGTGTGATATTTCGCTGCTGCTGATGACCATTTTTCGCGCTTGGAGCGGCGGTCAGTCCTGTTGGTATGGCAACCTCCGTTGATAGTGAGCAGTAGTCTACACTGGACATGAAACGCCGGCTTCCACAACCCCACGTTGATCTTCACCCATTCATCTCTCACCGGATGCCACGACATGAAGGCGATCCAATGCCCACTCGGGCTCCATCGCGCGATTAAACCCATCAGTGCAAAGAATCATCGCACGATGAATCATGGTCCCATGATGAGTGTCGCCGAAATAGAAACAATAAGCATAAACGCAACTGAATAAACTTAACCTTATCGACGTTCAGACGAAACCCAATTCCTCGCTCAAGGTTACAATGAGCTCTCGACTCCCACCGATCAACAACTCCCGAACATAAGGTCAGTAATCGAGTACCCTCTTCCCTCCCATCGCACATCGACTCTGCCGTCCCCCACCCTCCGGTACTCAAATCGAACATAGCCACCATCACCATGCAGTATCTCCCCCTCCTCTTCACTGTCCTCGCCGCTGGTGTCCTCTCCACCTCCACAACTTCCCACAAAACCTGCCGATCCGGCTTCAACCAGTACTGCTGCGAGGGCTACATTGATCCTGAGCAAGTCCCCGATCAAATTATCGCGGCTATAGTCGGGGTTCATATTGAGACTCCTCAGGCGCCCGCGGGGATGGGGTTGCAGTGTAAGTTGTTCCATGGGATGATGGGGAATTGGGACTGATGATAATACGGATAGGTGTCGAGTTTGATCAGACGTGTGAGCATGAGACTGTGTGCTGTGTGGGACCGTTGGAGAAGGGGGTAGGGGCGGGGTGTTATCAGATGAAGGGCAAGTAGGAAATGGGAGTATGTTTGTCAACAATGCAAAAGAAGCAAGGGGAAGTTATTTACATGTCTCAATGGGCACAGACGGGGTGTCTTGACGCCTCCCCCACAGTGTGATGCTGTGCGTGTAGACGCCTGCTTTGAAGCACACAGTCCATCACCATCCCCATCGCAGTGATCCTCCTAATGTCGCCAGCATCACCAGCATCACCATCACACCCCCCTTGCCCCAAAACCCAACTCTCCCCATTGTGATCCACATGGCTCCACTCGTTCGCCAGTGACGCACAGCCAAGCCGGAAATGCACGGCGGATCTGGCTCATCGGCAAGCATTCGGGATCTCGCTTGTGCAACCAGGCAACCGACGTTGCCAGCGCCTGCCCACCCTGTTTATACCACTGGCCGTCACTCACTCACAGCCAACAACGCTTCCCACCCACCCACCCACCCGTCCTCGTCACGTTCGTTCCTGCCCTCTCGCTCCCTCCCACCCTCGACACACACACACACACTCTCTCTCTCTCTCTCTCCCACCAACCCGCTGCCCACCCCCATTGTCGTCCATCGTTCCATCTATCCCCTTCAGCGTCGCCGCCATCTCCACGCGATATCCTCGCTACACGATCCCTCCATTCCCTCCACGCTCGTTCCTGTCGCTCTCTACTTGGCGCGTTTCCCGCTGCTTCGCGACACTGTCAACAACGCGTCCGCCCGGCGCCCACTCATCCCGACCGACACCTGCAGAGCCATCGCACTGGATACCTAGCCAGCTGTAAAATAAAGGCTGTTTGCCAGTCGCCGCAAGGCACCCTTTCCAGCTCAGGAGTCGTCTCCACAATCCCTCAGAGGGTAGAGCTCCCCAAGCTAGTCTAGCCAGTCTTTCCAACTCACCTTGCATTGGCGCAGAAAGACATCGCCCAACGTCCTCCCTCCCTGGAAACCCAGCTCCATCACCATGCTGCAGTCAATCAACCCTCAATCTCAACTATCGCAACTGTCAAGTGCCGGAGAAAGCCCAGTTCTCGCTGCCAAACAGGATCCACGATGTCGGGTAAAACGAACAAGTCCACAGCCACAACTCGCACCGAAGCCGACGAGACCGCAATTTCAACAACACCGCCGTCATTACTCTGTCCCTGATAAAGTTTTGCTGTCGATAGCGTCGCCGACAACGGGTGTAGACCACGGTCTTCATTCCATTCATGGGAAAGCATTCGACAATGGGGTGAATGCGATGAGCGACAGGCTGCGGAATGGGAGTCATGGCCAGCACAATTTCTACTTTCAACTTTCGCACATGGATCAGGCTCATCCGTTGCATTCATCCAATCCACTGTATGCTCACGGTGAGTGTAGCGGGCTCCGTTGTTGAATTCACCTGACGCTTTCTAGACCTGGCTTTACCGAACACTCCTCGCCACCATTTCTTGTCTCCTGACCTCTCACAAGACCCGGCCAATCTCTTCGAGGAGATCATTTCATTCGGGCCTTCAACACCGACAGGACGGACACCCATTATGGAATCACGGCCTGATGGGATGGGGATTGATTCTGCGTTCCTGGAAATGTCAGCCCGCGCGCGTGCACATACTTTTCCACTGGCTGAGCACCAGCACATCAGCACATTTGATCTCGCTCCGCTTCCAGAGTACAATTTCATCAACATGTCCACTCTCACCATGCCATCAGACGATGATGTTGAGTCCTACCATACCGCGCCGTCGATCGTTACCTCGCCTGCATTCCATTCCTCGCCTGCGCTGTTGCCGTCAAAGGAACCCGTTTACCAGCAACCGCTCCCCACCATCCCTGAAGCGAAACCTGAGATCGCGGCGCCAAAAGCAGCGCCAAAATCTCAGCAGAAGCCCAAACCGCAACCGAAACCGGAGCCTTTCATCAAGAAGGAACCGGTGTCTGAAGCTGGCCTCATTCATATCGCACCAAAGGGAGGTTTCATCCCGCCACCAATCAACACAGCAGATGCGAAAACAAAACCACGGAAAAAGGGACGATTAGTGGAGCCTATTCCCGCATCTGCGATCACAGAGACCGGTATTTCATTTGAAGAGATTTCAGCGTATATTTCACAGCCTTCGCCAGTAGACGGGAAATGGGTGTGCCTTTACCCTGAATGCAGTAAACGTTTTGGGAGAAAGGAAAACATCAAGTCGCATGTACAGACACATTTGAACGATCGCCAATATCAATGCTCAGTTTGTAAGAAGTGCTTTGTCCGCCAGCATGATTTGAAGCGTCACGCGAAAATTCATACAGGCGTCAAGCCGTATCCTTGTTTATGCGGCAACTCGTTCGCGCGGCATGATGCGCTGACAAGGCACCGACAGAGGGGCATGTGTGTTGGTGCATTTGAGGGTGTTGTTAAGAAGGTTGGGAAACGGGGACGACCAAAGAAACGTTCGGCCAATGACGACGGGGACGATGATCAGAGCGAAGTGTCGCAAGAACCAACCCGTCGACCGAAACGGATAAAACGAGACCAATCAGATCGCCATACATCGATAGCATCGACAGCGACATCAACAAGCTCCTCGGGCTCTGACTCTGGAGATAATGAAGATATAGCCCCGGAAATACCGCGCGCAAAACATGAAGAAGAGATTGATGATTTCCCGACCCCCACCCCTGGGCCGGATACACCGACTCAAACGACCTACGATTCCGCTACGTCTTCTTCTGTCGATGTTTCGACTCAAAGTGTCGACGACAACAACACCCCGTTTCCATTCGAAGAACCATCCCCGAATTATACACCCCCGACGTCCCCGCCGGAGCTGTACGACTTTGACGATATTGTCGACAAAAACATCAGCAACCTGTCGTTGCCCCTCCCCCTGGTCCACGGGAGCTCGGGATCAACGGCATCGGTTGCGAGTTCCTCATTCACCACCAGCTCCTCCACCACCACCACAACCACAACCAATGATGTTCATGATCTGGATTACTCCGATCTGGGGCTCGATATCCCGGGTTTTTCGCACCACCACCAGCATGGAAAGAAATATGGATCTGAGCAACATGGTGATGAGGAGTATATTTTTGGTGGCGAGATGTTTCAGGGGTTGACGACGCTCGAAAGGGATCCGGGAATTTTGGGGCTGGCGGAGGAGGAGGGCGGATTGGTGGGGTTTGGAGGGTTGGGGGGCTTTATTAAGCCCGAGTTGTTGACGGGATCGGGGTGATGGGGATGTGAGGGGAAGGTAAGATGCGACGATACCGGTTTTAATGATTTGATGATTGTGTTTGATACCTTCTTCTATTCGGCGGGAGTGGCGGTGGAGGTAGATGTCGCTGTCGATGTTGATGACGGTGAGTATCTGAACCTGTTGGGGTGTGTATGATTACCCGTGTATTGTTTTTCCCTTTGTTTTTCACTTGTTTATTTTTTTTATATTCCCTTTGTTTATGGCCTTTTTTCGTTATATCCCTCCATCTCATCTGGTTTTTATCTTGGGCGGAGCTCGTTTTCTTTCGCCAGGTTGTTTATATCATATCCCTCCCCCTTTGCTCATCATCCTCATTGTTTACATCATCGATATTCATATCGGCGATCTGTTTTGTTGTTTGTCGTTTCTGTTTTTGAGTTTGCTTTTGCTTGATTGTTTATGTGTTATTGTTTATACGATCTCTGGATCATCGGTCGGTCATGGGGCGGGGGATGGTAGTGTTGGGGTTATCAAGCATTCAACATATACTGGTGTATATACCCATCTATGTTGAATGGAAGGGTCGTCGTTTGGGTTGGAGGGTAACACTGGGTCGATCGGTCGGTCATTTGGATTGGATCAGGTTGGGATGGGTCGGAGGTATCATATCAGTTCATCGGTTATTTCGTTTAGGAATTGGTCGCGGTATCAGGCCGTGGACCCGGAGGGGGGAAGGATTTTTCTTTCACCATATTTCATGCGGTAATGGAGTTCGGTTTTTCCTTTTCCTTTCTTCTTTCTGATTTGTTTCTCCTTGTTGTATTCCCTTTATATTTCCTATGTCTTTCTTTTGTCCTCCCTCTACGCGTATATGCACTCACGTAACGAAAGGCTTGTAATGGCTTTTCCGGTAATGTCTTAGTTTTTATTTTTTCTATGTCATATGCTGGGATTGGATTGGATTGGGTTGGGCTGGGTTGGATGAGATGGGTAGGAAGGCACGAGGGGGTTAATTATTGGTGTTGGGGGGCTGGTTGGTCTTGGGCTGTGCAAGGTGTTTTTGTATCGCGTGTGGAGTGGGCGTGGGGACTTGGACTCGGGGGTGTGGATAGGAACAAGTAGATAGATGTCTTTTTTAACGTAGTACGTATTAGGTTCATGGGCCAATGAAACCAGCATCATAACCGTTGTCAAACGAGGACTTGGAGAAGCGGAGTTTGTGTGTGTGCTACGGATCCTACAACGGAAAATCGAAAACACTGAGCATGTATAGTACAGTACTACAGCTACAATCCTCGAGTACTACAATCGTGAAGCACGACCCGCCGCCTTATTGGCTCCTATCTAGCCTGAGTAAACCAAAACCAAACACCCAGTCCAGCTCAGATCAGACGAACCCCCCAGCCCGGCTCCATAACGTCACCGCTAGTGCCATGCTGTGCGCAACGGAAAGTATCATGAGCATGAGCTGGGGACCGTGGTTCATCCCATCATCCCATTACCAGCTATATTTTCGCCACGGTGGGCTGGATTATGATGGACTCGACGACCGGAAGTTCCGGGCCGCAGGGTGCATCTCATCGCAACTCTTCGACAGCGCCGCGATCCTCGTTTTCCACCTCTGGCAAGAAATCCTCAATCTTCGCCATCCGAGACATAAGCGAGTAAGAGGTTGAACGGTCGTTGACTGGACACGAAGCGCTTCACTGGATTGGTTGTTCGTGCTCGGTGGTGAATTGTACGTAAATAAATTGGGGAATCACTGGCAGAAACTTGAACACCAGGTCACGTCGCGCCAATTCACTCCCTGTTGAGACGGAGTACTCGCCATGTCCACCGCTTCACACATCACTGATCAGGACAGTAGAGTACTCACTCCGCAAGTTGTGTGACCGTTTACGTTGCCCCCGACTCTTCTCCTCACGTCTCATGCTCCATCGAATAGGGTCGGGTTGGGTTGGGTTAGGTCCTCATCCCACATCACAACCTCATCAACCCCACAAACCCCAACCACCCAACCAACCAACCAACCTGCATGACCTACATCAACCTCGCAGCCTCGCCAACTGCAAGACCACAGCATAATCGATGCAGCTTCCATCGCTTCCATGCGTCGAAGGATCGAGATTAGGTTCCGCGCATGGCAGCGGGCTCGGATCGTGGGGAGGGGGAGGGAGGGTTCCGACAGGTTGGGTGGAATGTGTATGCAGAGAAGGGTTCGAGAAGGGAGGGGGAGCTGAGATGGATGGTGGGGGCGGTGGATTAGGCCGCGGGGTTGGTGGGGTCATAGGCTGGCGAGTAGAGGAGCAGGGTGGAGAAGCTCTGCAGGACGTGTTTTTTTTATTGTGGGTGAGCATTCCGTGAATGATAGGAGACGGTTGTGAGTGGAGTTCAGGTGTTGTAGGAGTTTCGGTGGATGAACTGGAGGAATTCGATAACGACAGGTTTTATTGTTGGCCTGGGATAAAATCGGCAGTAGTTCTATCTGTATTGTAGTGGATGTCATTGATCAGAGAGGATAGGGATACAAGACACGTCTTCACTCATCGGATAAGATAGCGGGGCATCGATGTGGCGATGATTCTGAGTTAAGTCAAAGGAGAAGCGAAGTGGCAACTGGTTCAAAGCCGGGAGCAGAAAAAAGTGATAACGCTGAGATAAATATGGATAAAAGATAGAAAAAAACAGCCAGAGGGGATAGATTCGATGGCGGAAGGTGGCAATGGTGGTGTGTTGAAGGGTGGCGGTGAAGGATGATGGTGATGATGTGGAGGGTGACAGAGGATAGTGGCTGTAGTTGTTGTTGTTTTCGGATAATGGCTGTGAGCAAGTGTCTGATGCTGTAGATTTACTGTAGGTTGAAGCGTAGCCATGAATGTGGTTATGAACACAGCCAACACAGCCAATGACGATGTGAAATGCGTCAAATTTGAGAGCGCTTCAAAGGAACCAGCATATCATCTGGCCCGATTCTTCTCCCGATGGACGGAGTGCATCTAAGTCGTTGGCTATATCTTTACCTGACCACATGGGAAGTAGGAAACTAACACATGCAGGCGGCTAATAGTGCATCATTGACAAGGTATACGTATGAAGAATTCCACAGTCAACGCATGTTCCTACGATTCTGCAATGCACAAACGATGGGGGACATGACTGTCGTATAGCGTCGATTCTGAAAGGTATACGTGTTTGGGCTGAGTAACTATGACTAGTAGACTCACCGTGGAGCACCCAGGACGTAGGGAAGAATCCTACTTGAAGGGAAAGAACATGAGTGTTTATAGTAATATATAACAAATAGAGGTATACTATGAGTAAGTGTTATTTCTATCAAACCAACACAAAAGTCAACAGGAATAACATGTTGATGAAAGGACTAACTAATAGCATACTTCCGAGTAAACTAAGTACCACCATGACGGGATTATGTGATTCCAAGGCCGAAGCAAGCTAATACAGATATCTTTGAATAATCCGACCTTTAACCAATCTCCCGCAAGAAAACCGGAATTTCTGAGGCCGTCATCGCGGTCTATATCACTCCAAGCTTATCCAACGACTCGCAATAGCCGCTACTTCATGAGATTACTCTTCCGGCGCTTCTATATTATCCAACATCAGTCTTCGATGGTTAGAGAGACACTCCCCAAAACAGTAAAGATATTCAGGAAGTTTGAGATCGTTATGGACTTGTTGTCTTTCCGTTGCTTGACGCTTGATGATGGAAATTGGGTTTTCCGATGATTATGATGCTTATGTTTATGAAAATGACGGTTATGTATATATAACAATTTTCCTCTGTATTCTCAACTAATTACTGTGCCGAGCATGTATTTCTGTGGTCTTTAATGGTGATTCTTTTCGTAGGTTGGCTTGGGCGCAGAAATGGGTTTCGAGTGATATTCATGTATGGGTCATGAAGTGATGTATCAGCGGCGTTGTTTATGTTAGTCGATCTGTCTAGAATCGAAATGCAGCCATTTAGAGGATATTGAGTCAATTTTTCGCGTTCCGACAGGATAGTTTGACAAAAAACGGTTGCCGGTGAAGTGGCTGCGAGAGATGACCATGGCTCTCTCCAGACATTCCCGCTGATGAATATCACTGATATCAACCCTCGTGCAGAGAATCAACACTGCAAGAGGTGAATGAGTCGAGGGGTTTATGGGGCGTTAATGGGCCGCCACGTGTAAACATATAGGAGCTCGAGAGGCTTTTATTCCCGATGAATAACCGTGTGTTGAATGGGAACCTTCTTCCATTGCATGACACCGCACCTGTGGGAGCAGAATTCGGGATCGATTGCAGGAGGCCTTAAAACGGTCCGAACTATGGTGCTGGCCGACATATGTACAGCTAGGGCTACATGTACTTGTGTGTGGTTAGGCAGAAAGAATGCAGGATATGTATCCCGCCTGCTCTCCGGAAGAAGAGGGAATTTCAGGATGCATTGCATGATTGTGGCTAAGCTGAAATACATGAATCCGCAATTTGATGTCCTGGATTTTCCCATTAATGCCATCTGTTTCTACCAGATGACTCCGATCCTGCATATTTCCTCCATGTCCGCATCTAAGCCCCACCGCTTATAGTCGTGGTTGAAGGCATAGAGTCTTCTGACAGAGCAACATGCATATAAAGCCGCTTCGATTTGGGAAATCAACAACGTTTGCAAGCGCCTTTCTTGGTCTGCGACGCGCGGAAACCTGGGTCACGGTGCAGTGAGCCGATTTCATGAGCCCTTGCCATGTAATGTCCGTGATGTATTTCAGGAGTTCAGATAGGTCTCTCAGCGTCCTCCTTCATCGGAGAGCGCTCGACCGGGTATTGGTTGTGAATTTGGGCTCGGGCTTGTAGCAGATAAGTGCATCACTCATAACGGAGACTCGGAGAAGGATCTTACATTAAACTATAGTTACAACTCCAAGCTTCTTAGTCTTTCTAAAGTGTAGAATCCTTAATCAGAAGCTTCATTATCTGACTATGGACCTCGCATCGTCATAACAAGGCTGCGTCGCCATCGATGATCATGAAACAACTGTAACTGGTGACTTGTCTAAAGCCCTAAGCATAGGTATGGTAATGTCAAGTTCCTCCAGATCCAAGCCTTTGGGGTCAGGGGGGTGATAATGCAGCCTTTGAGGCCATGGCAGGAAAAATAGAACTCATTGTGACCACGGCTGACGAGAAACGGGCCACGGTCCGCAGTATTATGTCGTTGGAAGGGAAATAGAGTCCTCTATAGCCACGACGGCCGGAAAGAGGCATCTGGGGCTATCAACAGGAGAATTCGAGGTCTGGTGACGGTGAAAGCGAGGCCTTTGCCGCTACAACGGCGAAACACAATCAACTTCCGTAGCGGCGCTTCATTTCCGATTACGCCAGGAGCAACAAGACAACAAGACTCGCTGAACTCCCTTCCCAAGCCCGGTATTAGGGGCCGATTAAGGTAGATGACTGAGAGGTCCTTGGTCTTGGAGCTAGACCCAGCTCCTGTCGCATGTTCCAGTGCGTGCCACCTGAAGGTGGGGCTTCTGGAATTTGATTGGGCAACTGGACAGAGTAGGGCAATGTCGTATAGTTGCTGAGTTGAAAGTGAAGCTGACTGGCGTGGTAGAACAGCAAACCTGGAGTGCATAGCGGGGTTGTGGAGTTGGCAAGAGACAGTGGGGAAGGAATGGCCATGTGCATTTCAGAAATGAGTTGAGCAGTGATGTGGGTGAGTGACAGACGGCCTTGTGGAGTTGGAGAAGATGAGCTGAGACGCATGGTTGAGAAGGGAGGTTGAGCAGCGTGGTTGTCGAGTTGAACCTAATGGCGGGGTTGAGACGATGGGTTGAACATCGGGTGTTCTACCCCGCCTGAATATGGGAGCGTCAGAATCAACATCGTTTGGCCAGAATTGAACTGAATTGAATTGAATTCATTTAAGCGCATGGGTCCCGTTGGGATATGGCGCGTCCCCTACTCTACAGCCTCCTCCTCCCCCTCCCCTACGTTTTCGTTACATTACATTTTCTCTATACATGTTGTTCGTCTATTGTCAGCCCTCTTTCTCGCCGTCCCTTCGCGCTGGCGATGGGCCGCCTTTTGAGTTGTGATAATAAGTTATTAAACACGTTCTCTCCTCTTTTCTGATCATTTTTGTTTTTGTACCTCCTCCCTTACTCTCCTTCCCCGTCCTCCCCCTGTACCTCCCATCCCCACTCCTCCGCCCTTCTCTCCTCATCTTCTCTCAGTTTCGAGTCATTCTTCACCTTTCCTACGTCTGTCTTTTCCAGGAATTCGAGAATGGCCACTGTGGCCCTTCGTTTTGCGAATATGGTGGAGACTGCGTGCCTTTTTGTGAAACCGAACTGTTTTAGATCTTTCCATAGCTTCTCCTGTTGTCTTCTCCAGTGTCTGCACTCTTTGAGGAGGTGCTCCCGGTTCTGCCGCAGTTCTCCACACCACCAGCACTCATCGCTTGTAGCCTTTCCAATTCTTTTTAGGTACTCTCCAGTTAGGCTCTTGTCCGTGGCGAGCCCGAAGTACCTAATCGCCAAGCCTTTCTTGGCCCTCATTGCTGTCCAGTCTGGTTTTGGGTTTTGAGTTCGGGTTCGAAGGAGCTTGAATCTGTGGGGGTAGTAATCGTTTGGCCAGCCTGATTGATTGATTGATTGATTGATTGTAATCATTTAAGCGCATGCGTC
Source organism: Ascodesmis nigricans (assembly GCA_004786065.1). NCBI lineage: Eukaryota > Fungi > Ascomycota > Pezizomycetes > Pezizales > Ascodesmidaceae > Ascodesmis > Ascodesmis nigricans. The sequence goes on from ML220126.1 coordinate 23,963, forward strand.
CCTTTGGGATATGGCGCGAGAACTAACATACAAAGCGTCCCCTTTCCGCAGTGTCGTACTGCATCTACTCGAAAAAAAAACTCTGTTTCATCCGTTTTCAACCATTCTCTCGCCGGCCTTGCTGCCTTTGCAGTGGCCGCCTTTTGAGCTGTACACTGCTGTGCACTTAGACTCTCCTGCATCTACCGGTTTCTTCTTCCCTTGCTTTACTATGTGCTCATATCCTCCTCCACTCCATACTCTTCCTCCCACCCCCATTCCTCATGTACCCGGTCTTCTTCGGCTCTATCCTCGTCCTCTGATTTTGGTCTTCCCACCAGCGTTTCTTCGATGAATTTTAGTATCGCCTGAGTGGCCCTGGGTTCCGCGAAGATTGTCGACAGCGCGTGCGTCTTCATAAACCCTTCTTTCCTCAGCGTGTTCCAGAGCCCCTCTTGCTCCCTTCTCCATGTTCTACACTCTTTGAACAGGTGGTCGCGGGTCTGGCGGGGTCTGTCGCACCACCAGCATTCGTCACTGTCTCTTTTTCCTATCGATTTTAAGTAGGCCGCTGTGACTGCGCGGTCTGCCGCGAACCTGTAGTATTGAAGAGCGACTTTTTTCCGAGCTTTTGCCGCTGTTGGGTCTACCTTGGTGGACTTCCTGAGCTTGTACCGCTGGGGATAGTACTTTTGGCACTTCTCCCCAAATTACTTTGGCCAGCCTGATGCGAAGCGGGAATATGTGGTAATATACTATGATTATCCAGCCCAGACTATCTCAGGTTCTGTAGTGTAGTGGTTAGCACACGGGATTTTGATGGAACCTTCCAAATCTTTCCCGTATCCTGGGTTCAAGCCCCAGCAGGACCTTTTTTTTTTTCTTTTTTTTTTTTCCCCCTGTTCACCATCAGCTTTTGGAGCATTAGTAGTCTAACAACAGTGAATGTAATAACAAGCTTATACTACGCATTAGCGTATGAACTAAAGTTCCGAGAACGGATGTATTTGAAGAACAAGCATGTTCTATTCCCACGTCAGAAAAAAGCTTGCGCGATGATATGACGGTAGAGAATGTGCACACCTTCATCAATAGGGTGGCATATCTTTAGAATGATTTAAAACCAAGGTTTTCTGATGATTTAATACCTTTTCCACAATATACTTTGACGTGTAAGAACCCCACAGTTTTATCCCTTGCAAAATACTTAATTCTGACATATCTCACTCTGGTCAACTACCATCCTGGTATTGCGTCCCCTCTCTTCGCTAACAGTCCATGAGTACGAACAGTAACGTGCAGCCCTATCAACCATATCACGGACATCCCATCCGAGCCGTGGACAACCTGTGCCCGGTGCGTTACAGTACAAGGGATCATGGTCATGAATCAACCTGAAACTAAACACCGAGGCACAAGAGAGAGAGAGAGAGCTTGCGCACCTGGAAAAGCGGGGTAAGTTGAGAGGTATCGCATAAGGGAATTCTGCCTCAGGCAGCAGCACAGCATGATGATGGCACATGTCCGTGATTTTGAGCCGCAGTGCATACTTCGCTCCGCGGCATGTGTGCGCACTGAGGAAGCAAGAAAAGCTTTCTGTGCATTATGCTCCTGAGCCTCATGGTTGCACAAAGGCTAGAATACCGTATCTGGCCGGAAATAGAAACAGATGGAGCCTACAATATGGTGCGGGGCGTTGCAGACTGACCACGGGACGGTCAGGGGGAGAAGAGGAGATGTGAGAGGAGATTCAGAGTGAGACATTGCTGGGCTAGAAGTGAGGTGTGAGGAGGACGATGTTTGCCTACTGGTGCCATGGCCCGTGTTTAGGGATTCGGATAGTGTGTGTCACAATCATAGGTGCGGGGTAATCCTCCTTCGATGGCCACCACGTTGAACATAATTCAGCCTCACTCCCGCCAGCCGGGGTTTCTCGCCTTTCCACTCCTCATGTGTATAATTCCGATGGATCTTCGGTGCATAAGTTGTTCGTGCAACTTCGCTCCGGGTGCGCATACACAGAAGACTGCTAGGCCGATCATCTGTAGCTATAAAAATCAAAATTTAACGGACATAAAAAGGTACATGCTGTAGAGAAGTAGGCTCCCAAGTGGCACCGTCCAAAACAGGTGTCGTGCATGTGCGTGTGGCAGGGTATCCACCGTTCGACGTTTCCACACATCACGAGCGCACCACATTCAATGTTCCGAGGACGTAAGGTACCGGGACCGTCTCCGTCCGTGATGTATTCTAGTTACTGACAGAGTAGTGTATTTTCTGGTACTTCGGTAGTTACTCTGCGACTCGTAATCGAAAACATGGACGGCCGGGATAACTTGAAAACGGTCTGGGAATAGGATTATTCCGCTACACGACAAACTCCATGATCTCGATATACTACATGTACCTGTACACGGCGAGGAAGGAAACCAGGACAGGAAAGACGAAGATGGGAAGAACAGGAGAAAAAAATAGAAAACGCTATGGAGTGACGCAACAACCACCAAGCAGGTCAATTCCCACCCTCCCCCCACCTTCCACTGTGCTCGGAGGCCCAAATTTCGATACAAGCCACCCAATAATAGAGAACAATTCCTTCAGGCGTAGTACTTGCTGTTCCGCAACTTCGCACCCATCTGTTGATCAAAACCATCCTCACAAATCCTGATATCCACTATTCTTCCCTCATCGTCTTGGTTTACTGCATAACGTATCTTCTTGTCGGAAAAGAGCTCCCAGAACGCATCTTGATTCGTAACGCGTCCATGTTTATATTGGTCCACCAACTCGACGATAGGTTGGAGAATGCGGGAAATGGTGAAGAAGCTACTGTCTCTGCAGAACGTGTTGTGGCAAAAGTAGAGGACAAGGGCCGCTGGAATAGCCTGTGCGAGCAAGAGACTGACTATAATCAAAGCAACAAAGTGCCATCGAACTTCTAGCCGGACGCCAATTTGAGGCTGATCACCTTTTATCTCCATTTTGGAGTTGGTTCTGTCCAGGAGAGCGATAGAGCCAATGGCGAAACGGGCTATATTGTCTTCAACACTCGAGATGGCTTCTTCACCTGTGACGTTCCACAGTCTCCAGGCCGAGCTATGAATGTTAGGCAGTGGAAAATATTTGGGAGGGGAAACCCACTATCCGAAATATGATTGGGATTGCGCGTGCGCCTCATCATGCCAAATATCATTTCTTGCGATAGCGCTTGCTGCTCTTTCGGCAACCGTGTTACTGACTTCATGATTCTTGTCCAGCTTCTTCTGTGATCCGGCGTCTTGAACGGAGCTGACAGTACTATTGCAAAAGAAGTAGTCGCCTGGCTCTGAGGACTCGGCGGTCCATCGGAAAACTTCGACATAAGAGCACCTTGCTCCACAGTTGGGTGCTTCGTGATAGGGGCCCTTGTTTCTCGTTCTATGAAGCTCTATCATTCCACTTTGTTCTGACGCATTCATAAGCAAATTCGGGGTACTGTAAAGAGTCGTATTTGGATACGCAAAGTATTGTAACCATTCGTGCTGATTCTTGTATTTCATCTCTTTGACCATAAAAGGATACAGACTGATTGGCGGTGGAGGATTGAACTCCGGGGGTATATTTCCAGGGACAGAACCGTTCGTGATTAAAGAGTGCGTGCATCGGGCGTTAGCGGTGATGAAGCGTGTGGTACGCATCTCGATAGGGATTTGTCTCGTAGCTGGCAAGAATGACTCCCTGAACTATTAAAATACGATTAGAAAAAGGACTGTGAAATAAAGCTCTGATAGAACTCACATAATATTTGTACTGAATCGACTGGCGACCTCTATCGTCGGTGAAAAGTTTTGAGACAACGTCGATAGGATTGGGCCCAGGGACAGGTGGCATTGATTCGTCTTCCTCGCCGAAATTCAACGCATGCTCAGATCCTTGATCCCCATATCAGCTCAACCCTCAAAATCGATAACGGATGCCGTACCAGCTCCAAGCGAGTGACTTCTCGCATTCTGTGCATTATACTCCAAACCAATGTCGATATCTTTACGAGTCTTCGCGGATGGTTGAAATGAGCCGAGATCTGTAGCATTTATGTCTCCAAGTTGGATTATAAAAGCGTTCTCGGATTCATGTTCGTAGACTAACCCCAGCAATGCCACGGTGACCTGAGCTCCCTACAATTTGGAATAAGTAAGCGGTCATAATATAATTAGAGCAGATATGAATCACGAAGAACATACAATTCCTAGAAAAAGCCAGATAAACACTATCCAGAAGTGTTTTTGTTTCGGGAACCAGTACTTCAAGAGTTTCGCGCAGTTTTGGTAACTGCTCATCCCAAGGATTGTGTCGAATTCGCGAGCGGTATGGCCGCCATATTGATTGCTCGCAGCAAACGTCCAACGAAAGACATCGGCCATTTCCTTGTAGCTGCTGACGAGGTTTAGACCAAGAAGTAGGGAAAGACCAAGATACACGGCGTTGAAAACGTGTTTTTGAGTTCTATCCAATATCCCGGCCTTTTCACCAAATGTGAAGCAGGCGTATATGAGTCCCAGTATTGCTCCTGATAAAAACAGTCTGAGAAAGAATTGCCATAACTGGTGGCGAAATTGCCTTCCACGACTATATTCGGCGGTCATCAGTAAAGACGCCCCTCCAGTACTCCAGCGTTTCAGGGGTCCATGGAGAGAAGGTGATGAAGCGAGGGTCGGCGACGATCCCAGGGTTGGCGATGTGGTCGGGCTGGAACATATTGGGTCTCCGTTAAGGTTTCCTGGTGGTTGACGACCTCCAGAAACATCGTGGGCCGGAGTAGAGTCATTGCGGATTGTTTCAGCCGACATAGAGTCATCTGGTTCGTCAGGAAGTCGGTGGTAAGAGCCTTGAGCGTCGTTCCCCGCCTCGGCGGAGCCCTGTGGCAGGAGCGGCATGGAGACTTCGGTAGGGAGAGTAACGAGCAGATTCGAAGATGGAGAGATGAGGGTCAATGAAGCCCGCCTATAAGCAGAGGGAGAACTGAAATTTATGGGTGAGCTGCTTATCAAGACTGAAATACTCTTCTACGAGTTGCCGGGCTGACCTCTGTCGACCTGCTTCTGCAGCGCCACTGCATTTGATTGATCAACTATTTTGAGTGTTTGGGCAGACAAAAGAAGGCGAGTCAATCCTTGTCATCGGAGTGTGAATCGGTAAGAGGAGCCGGTGAGATGGTGTCGTTAGGTTCTCAACTTTGAAATTCCCAAGTTGGGAGTTTAGGGGACAAGGCTTTGTGCTTGCGCATCTGTAAGGTGCAGGACCGGTGAGAGGTATTGGAGGGGTGACTTATATCACAGAACCAGCACTATACGGAGTGGAGAAGGGAGGGGTCGTGACTGCATCGGCAATAGGCAACAGAGAAATGACGGAAAGGGTGAAAGAGGGGATGATCGGAGGAGGATGGATGGATGGTGGACTGCGAAGGGAGAGTAAGAGCAGAGGGAACTCACGATGCTGTCTTGTGTGGTGGTGGACAGTGGGCAGCGGGCACGCGGAAAGTGCCAAGGCAGCGGGGGGTGAAGACCAGTGATTCCAGCAGAGTACCACGCCGCTGTCAAAGAGCGTGGCCCGGTACCAGTTGATGGAGGGGATCCACATGGTTGGTGTCCTGTCAGTGATATATCGAAGTGCATCATGGCCGTCTCTTTCAAGCGTCCAGCCTCGTCAGGGCCATCGTGTGTTCCAGCTGTTGAAGAGGGTGTCATCCACCCTCACAGCATCGATGTTTTGCTGGCGTAGTACCTAGGTACCGGTAGTAGAGCCTGCCTCTTCGACACTGTGCAAACCTGGGCAACTGTTGCTGGTTCCTCATTTCTGGGGTCAATCACAACCAGCCACTCACGTGACTCTATCAGCGCCACGCCCATCACCAACTCACCTGACCTCCTCACCAAGCTTCACTCGCCCACGCGTTCCACGTTCCGCGCCAGTCGACAGCCACCAGAGCTCGTCCGACAGCACCTCCGGCCAACCTCCCTCCCTCCACCCCCCCGCTCACCTCCCGCTCCTCTATGATACCCCACTGATTCGCCTCGTATTTTCCGACCCATCTTCGCACACTCGCAATCCGCATTTCACCTTTCACCATGTCCCGCGTCTCCTCTCTCGGACTCCACACTCCCTCCGCCCTGCCATATTGCATCACCGAGAAGCTCCTTCCAGATCCCCCGACCGCCGACCAGTACACATGGACAACCGGATTGCCTCACGAGGAGCTACTTGTCACTGGATCCACTGTTATCTGGTCTCAGGGCGGGGTGATACGTCGTGTTTTTCGCTACAATGTTGAAAAGGAACCTGTGGTTCAGGCATTGTTGACCTGGTTCCCTTCAGAAACTCAGCTAGACCTTGTTACGGGCAAAGAGAACGATGATGACGATGCTGATCGGGCCGGATACATAAGCGGCGGTTCAGACGGGAACAAACGGAAGCCTGAATGGGAAGACGATGCACAAGCAAAGAAGCGCATGTCGAAGTGGACAGGAAAGTCGAAAACCTACTCCCAGCTGGGTGGAGGAGGGAAAATACGAAATACTCCTGGAAAGTCTACTCCTAGACAAAGTACTAAGGCTGGGTCGGCCACGAATATGGAAATCGATACAGAGCTCCCGGATCGGCCATTTGGACGAGCCAGAGCATTGGTCGTGTTCTTGAAGAGTCAGGGATTTGTGTACTTTCTTTCGGGAACCATGCACATACTACATCTACCGTTCGAGATCCAAGGAGCCATGCCTGCGCCATGCGGCCTCGTTTTGCAGCGGAAGATACCTCCACCACAGCCACCGCCTTCTGTTCTCAACGCATTCTCGTTGAGACCTCCCATAATTACGAAAGACACACCTCGACTCTTTACCCTCACTGATCCTTTGTCTGAGGTCGGTTTGGTAATGAATACATCCAACGCCCCTTGCACTGAGAACTTGCTCTACATTTCGCCTTCCTCTGAATTGTCATCCGTTGAAGCCGAACCTGAACGATCTGGCCGCTCATCGTCTATTCCAGAAGTGATATTTGCAGTCACTCATAACCCAGATCAACAACAGATCACTGTGTGGCAGGTCCGATATATACCCCAAGACCCAGCAGCTAGCAAATCCCGACGAGTCCCATCATCTGGGACAGCCTCTAGGCGAAGATCTTCTTTTGGGCCTGGTACAGGAGCTTCGACCCCAGTTGCAGGTGGCGGATCTGGCTCCAAATCGATAGCCCAGTCCAAGAAAGCAGGTCGAGATTCATTGGTGCCCAGTGAGGCTGCGTCTTTTGTTAGTCTGGATGATGATTTTGATACCGGACGGCGTCGCTCTTCGCGCCGGGTCTCATCCATGGTTGCCCGCGCGGATTTATCGATCAACCACGATGCCGGACAACGGTTCTCAGAGATGGCTGGATCTATCGGTGCAGCGTTTGGAGCACCTCCCCCGCCACCCAACTCCATGGCCATTGACGAACAACCCGTGGACGAGCTCTTGAATGAGTTGAATATGGGAGGTTTGGGGCTCGGACTGGATGATTTTGGGGCGTATGATGGAGAAGGCCTCCGACAAGAAATGTTGATGCACAAAATTGAAAGCTTTCCTTGGCCATCATCTGACTCGGTCACTATTGGGCCTGAAAGTTCCTCTAGAGCATTCACTATTCCGGCGCCTCCATCTGTTGACGCCGCTGCGGCTGCACGTAAGGAGTCAGGCGGTCGGAGCTTTGCTCTGTTTATCATTAACCGTACTGAATACACCATGCTGGAGCTCACCTTCCGAATACAAATTCATTCTTCTGGGCCAACTGGATATGCAAGAAGGTCCAGCACCCGCTATGGCGGTGCTTCAGCAATGGGATACACTCCGGTTTTAACGCAAACCACCAAACGCAATGACGTCCAGGACGCCATCATTATTCAAGATGGAACGGTGCAGAAGGCGCTAATTCTCACCGATGATAGCAAATTTGAGCTTTACTCACCCTGGGGTGGAAACATGGGGATTGTTCTCCCATTGACACTCAGCCGATGGAATCCAAATATGGTTGGGGAGGATGGTAGTCGCCGGGGAAGTCGCAAGAAGGGATTTGCTAAAACGCTCAGTACAACCCCGGATACCTATCAACGATTATCCTATTCAGAGCCTGGCGGGCGAGTGACGGTGGTGGACGGTGATGATGTTAGCCACCGTATCAGTATCAAGCTCAGCCCACGGGACGTCGCTGTAAAGGCGTGTCTAGAAACGCTTCGAGTAGTGTTGGGGGCATACAGCGGCTCTGCTGTTGGTGAAGGAGTCTTTACACTGTGGATGTTGGTGTCCAGATGGTTGTTGGTTACTGCCGCTCCGGATGCTGGGTTATCGAAGGATTCGAAAGGAACGGCGCCAACCGACGAGTGGAAAGCCTTTACCGTTACGATCTTTTTGCTGGCGATGCCTCATCTCCCTGAAATAAAACCACGATCGAGGAGGCAAAGCGCTTTTGTTAAAAGCCATTCAGCCATGGCACAGAGGGAGTGGGAGGACCTTATTTCCCATGAAGGAGATTGGGGCAGCAGTCCAGAATACCTTCACAGCTCTGCGTGGGGTTGGTTGGAGGAGGAGGAGGAAGAGAGGGTGGCCAAGAAGCTAGAATCGCCGCGGAAAAACCATGGCAACCAGGACAGCGAGAACATCCCATCCAACCGTTTTATTGTGGACTGCGTTTCTGATGCGAGAAACTTCCTGAGATCACCTTGGGCCGATGATATCCAGACCGAGTTTTACGACCGCACGGATAATGAAGAAAAGCTTCAGAAGACGGGGTTACCGGTTGCTCTTGTTGCGTTACATCTTCTTCGTGAAGAGTGGAAACTAGACATCGCTATGGAGAATCACATGAGGCGTTTATGTCCTATTTTACGACAGATTGCTTCCTGGCTTGGGTGGGATACATGGGCAGAACACTACATGCTGGAGAACGTTGACATGTTCGGATGGGCTTATAATGATGGTACGTCGCTTGTACTCTGATCTGCACTCTATTAACCATTAACAGCCTGCATCACGACCAAGGACGTCCCTGAAGAACCTTTCCAACCCCCGGACATCTTTACCTGGTTGACGGATTGCCTCAAAGGTGTATCGCCCCCTCCGTTCATGACTTTACAAGATATCATCGATCCCTCAGATTCTACGCTTCAAAGGTCGCAAGCCTCCCACCGTGGACGCAACCCGTTTTCACCACCTCCCCCTCCAGCTGCAGCAACTACTCAGAGCCCCATATTCTCGAAACTCACCCCACGTACTCGTATCATCACATCGTTATACATGATATTAGCAACGCCAACCATGACTGACGTGGATGTTGTGGAACGAATGGTTGAACTTCGCATGACCGTTGCTAGCCTTCAACGACTTCCTGAAGGTGTTGGGATCCCTATCAGAGAAGCGATTGCAAAGTGCCAGGAGGAGCCCCCAACCAAATGGAGTGTCGCAGCATTGGAAATTGTTGCCAGAAAAGATCTCAAATTGCTGGTAGATCCAGGAAGAGCGAGGAAGGAAAGAGGAACAAAGTGGCAAAGCGCCCCTACACATGAAGCCATGAGGGATGTCCACACTATCACCGGCTCGACTTGGGATTCGGAACAAATTTCGGCGTTTGACCACATGGCGGAGCATGATCGTCAATCGGTGGCCCGACTGTTGTTCAAAGACGATCGGCGATTATTCGAGGCTGGGAAGCTGCTCCAACCCAATCGTCCTTCAGCTGCAAAATGTATCCCGGAACCACAGTGGAGTGAAGTTGAAACCTTTGATCACTACAAAGAGATTGCAAGTCAGGCTGCTACTCGTGCTTTGGCTATCCCTCCTGGACGAGGCATGTTCAATTTTTCTGCGCGGATACCTCTACTCACGGAAAGATTTCCCATATCCGGATTTAACCTCAGCACCATCATCAAGCCATCCGGCACAACGGTTTCGACGGACAAGAGCTCGTTCACGGAGGAAAAGATATGTTGGGCATTTTTCCATTCGGGTGTTTCGGCCGCCTTGAGCATATCTAGGGACGCGAAGGAGATTGATACTTCCTGGATTGTGTTCAACAGACCCAGTAACGATCTCACGAATCGACATGCTGGATTTCTTCTCGGACTGGGACTTAATGGCCACTTGAGGAACATAGCGAAATGGCATGCTTTCAATTATCTCACCCCCAAGCACACCATGACGTCAATAGGGTTGCTTCTGGGGCTCTCGGCGAGTTACTATGGGACCATGGATACCATTGTTACCAAGTTGCTCTCGGTTCATGTCACACGTCTACTCCCAGTTGGCAGTGCTGAGTTAAATCTGAGTAATTTAACACAGACTGCTGGAATTATGGGAGTCGGACTGCTTTACGCCCACACCCAACACCGGCGGATGAGTGAAATCATGCTCAGCGAAATGGAATATGTTGAAGTTTCGGACCCGCATGTTCCCACCGATAACCTCCGGGATGAGGGTTACCGACTTTCAGCAGGATTCGCTCTGGGTTTCATCAATCTGGGCTCCGGAAACGACATGCGTGGCCTCCATGATATGCATCTGGTGGAACGTCTCCTCGCTCTGGCTGTGGGGTCTAAGAAGGTCTCAATCGTCCATGTGTTAGACCGAGCCACTGCTGGTGCTACAATTGCCTTGGCCCTCATTTACATGAAAACAAATGATGAGGGACTAGCTAAGAAGGTTGATGTACCAGAAACTGTCCATCTGCTGGATAATGTTAGACCAGATCTTTTCCTGTTGCGGACGGTGGCGGCGAATCTGATCATGTGGGATTCCATTCGCGGGACATTCGAATGGATACGGAGCAGACTACGGCCATTCCATCGGGAGCGGTACAAGTTGAATACAGTTCGTGCGCTAGACAGTGAGGACCTCCCGCTGTACAATATTATTGCTGGATTATGCATGTCAATTGGGCTTCGATATGCTGGTTCTCATGATACTGGGTTGAAGGACGTTCTAATTCATTATATGGATGAATTCATCCGTCTTTCTTCTTTACCAGGTAAGATTAATGTCTACTGACTTGGCTATTATGAAATTCTAATCAGAGGCAGCGGTAAATCACGACCAGCTCCTGACGCGTACAACTCTTCGACAATGTGTTTCCACGGTGGCTCTCAGCACAGCCATGGTTATGTCTGGTACCGGCGACATTCCGACGTTCCGGCGTCTCCGGCGTCTCCATGCTCGTCTAGAGACCACCCCCTACGGCTCCCATATGGCCGCTCATCTTGCCATCGGCACTCTATTCATCGGTAATGGTTCTTTCACTTTCGGGACATCCTCTACTGCAATCGCCGCCCTTCTTGCTGCTTTCTACCCTCTTTGGCCGTCTTCTCCCCTTGACAACCGCGCACATCTCCAAGCTCTCCGCCATCTCTGGGTCCTCGCTGTAGAAAACCGCTGCCTTATCCCAAGAGATGTAGACACCTTCCGACCCACCTCAATCCCTATCACGATCACTCTGAAGTCTGGCGAAGAATTGAAGAGAATAGCGCCTTGCCTTCTTCCAGATCTGTCGACCATTGCTACCGTCACCACCACTTCCCCGCAACATTGGACTGTCGTCCTTGACCTTGCAAACTCCCCCGCTCACCGTGAAGCCTTTTCTAAATCCCAATCTTTGTTTGTGGCCAAACGATCGGCACATGCATCTCAGAGCACGGTATTCCAGGCGACTCTCCAAGCGCTTGAAGAAAGAGAGGAGAACATGGCTCCACTCGAGTGGCTGGTTGGGTTGCCGGCTTTTGATGGATTGGAGAGAAGTGAGAAAGCATTGTTGGTGGGCAAGGAGGTTGGGATGGGAGAGTGTGTAGATGAGAGGATGGAGTTGGAGAAGGGGTTGAAGGAAGGGCGTGACAAAGCAAGGTTAAGAGGTGTGCAGATGGTCACGGTGGCGAGGAAGGGAGAAGAGGGTGGGTGTGAACAAGGGATTTGGTTGGGTGAGGAGGTGAGAGAGGGGTTGAGAGCGGAGGTTTGGGTGCGAGGCGGTGGGTAAGGAATGAAAAGTTGGAAAGCGTGAATGAACTCTAACTGAGTTCCTGTGTACCAGTATAATAATAAATGTCGTTGCCGTTCAAGGATCATGATGATTTCCTCCCCCTCTTCCTCCTCTTCTATCCCCAAGAAACAAACATGCGAACCCCGTTTCATCTATGCCATCGACGAAGCTGTCGTCCCATATCCACTATCCGTTCCATCGTCTACAGCCGTATCTGATTTCTTTCCATATGTGATGTATCTGTCCTGTTGTCAGCCACCCACCTCATTCATCAAAGGAGTCAAAACATACGCTTCCACATATAACTTTAATTTCTCATCCCCCAACTGTTTCATCGCTTCCGTACATATCCTCCTCGTCTCCTCTGCACTCAACCCCAGCCACCTTGTAAACAACGCCAAACAAAACCCCTCCGCACCATCCAACATGCTCTTCATCGCTAACTTTCCAACCCTCCTCCTATTCTCATCCCACCCACCAAGCGGAATCTTCAATATCCGTTCCTCGACAGCCTCGAACCCTGCACGCCGCATCCAATTCTTCATACTCCCATGAAAATCAATCGGACGGCCAGCCCTCCTCGCCGCTTCATGCCCCATAACATACCACTTTTTCAACGGCCACTCATCCGGAATATCATCGTTATTTTCCGGAAACAGCGCAGATTTGCATTGGATCGCCAACTCGATAGACTCAAAATAACCACCTGGTACCAACGCCGTGTGCACCTCACTCAGCAGCTTCGGCCAGTCCGCGACGCCTCCGTAGAGATCTCGTGCGAAGATAAAATCGAATGATCGCGGGGGGTGGACCCAGGGCCGGGTGATGTCGTCAACCTCGAAAGCGCAGTTGGCGGGGATCCAGGTCGGTTGTACTGGGGAAAGGTCGTTTCCGAGAATACGGGAGGATGGGTAGGCGTCGGCCATGTCGATGGCCCAGATTCCGGTGCCGGTGCCGAGGTCGAGGACTCGGTCGGGGCAGTCGATGGGGGAGACGAAGAGACGTCCGAGCATGATGGTGTAGATGTGGTGGAGGATTTCGAGTTGCTGGTTTTGCGTGTCGTCGTTGGGGGCAAAGTAGAGGTTTTCGGAGTAGGAGTGGTAGCTGATACGATGATGAGTTAGATTGATGGGGAGAGAGGATGGGGGGATGCGCAAACCGTCGTCCGTGTTCCCATTTGTAGTTGGTTACTTCGGAGGCGATGGTGGTTGTCGCGGCGCTGGTGCTGGGTGCATCGTCAGTACTTTTGTTGTAGAAACATCAGTAGTCTACCACAGGGAAACTCACGACGCCGAATGATACCCGCAATCCGACTCCACGAGCGACATCGCATCATCGTATCCATCGCCGTAGTAGGTCGAAATAGAAGCAGTGTCTGAATTCATGATTAAAGCCTTCGTCAAGTTTCATCCACCAAGGGCCGGGAAGGCCTGTCATTCAAGGTGTTGCGGACTCGTAGTTGCCGCAGTACTCGGTCGTAGTTATAGGCGAAGAGCTGGAGAGTTGAAGATGCGGATATGGTGGATTATGGACGATGGGTAGAAGAAGGCCGCTGCTCGGTGCTAAGTTCCGCAGGGTCTCGAATCGGGGGCTTGGTGTGATGTGATGTATCTTTGTCACTCTGTTGTGGAGATGGTGGTGTTGGCTACGGCTACGGCGACACCGGGACGAGGAACAAGAGCGTCGGGGAGATGCGGGGGATTCTTGTGGCCGTTCGTGGTGGAGGAGGTACTCGGTCAGGTCGATACGGGCTGCGATCGCTGAAGGATTGGCGGTAGTGGTGCTGGCGGGTGTAGACAGTTGATAGAAGAGGAGGAGGGAAAGGTCCCAGTCAGTCCAGCTTTCCACACCACCACCACCACCACCACCACCACCACCACACGGCCTTGCAATGTCGAGTAATCGCCACCAGTTGACGACGTGGGGACAACAGTCATTTTCCTCTAAACGAGACGCATGAGTTAGCCTCAGTCTCCACTTCCCCCCAGCCCTTTACCTGAAGGGCAACAACAGCCCGGATAACGGTACCGAAACTAACTTCTTGAGTAGCTCCTGCAGTAAGGCTTTTATCCACGTGATTACGTCAGGATCACATTGAGGTGGGTCGTGGTGGGTGGAATTGGGTCATCTATTGTCGTGTCATATCACGCCGAACCATCGTCTCTCTACGTTGGACTGTTGAAACTCTAGTAAAAGACTAGCAACGGATCCAAAGCTTCCAGTAACAGTAGCGAAGCCTCCCCTCACTGTATGTAGATCTGGGTTGCCCGGGGTTTCGGACTACGCTCAGTAAAAGTCGTGGCTCAAATATCGGTGATCCGATGAAGAGTTTGGAACCACCGTCCCGGGTTGTGGTCTGTGTGTGTAGGAAGTGATGGGATCATGTTGCTTTTTGTTCACCGATGTGGATAGAGATTTGGGGCCGAGGCCATGGCATGGTGCAGGCATGAGCTGTGGACATTTCCCCAAGTTGCTACGAGCAATCAAGTAACCAAGATGTTTTCTCAGGTCGATGAAAGTCTCGTAAACTGATCGAGTAAACAGGTCTCAACAACACTCCTCTTGCATCCTCAGAACGCCAACCATACAAAAACGTCCCACATCAACACGCTGGACTCTGGAGACAATTTACGTCCTCTTTGACCATCCATGCATTATCCATGCATGGGGAAAGTACAGGCGACTGTGCATAAGCCCAGTCGTTGTCACTCCAGCCGCCTACGGAAAGCCAAGTGAAAGTAAAACTGTAAATAGGCGCTCAGCTTTCAGTACGGTGTGCGTCCTACATCAGTAGCCTACACCTCGTTTGCACATCATGCGAAACGGAGGGCGAAACAGGACGAACTCTCTCGTCAACAACAACAGTATATCGTGAGCGAAGTGAGGAATTGAGTTTTCGCTCGTGCACATACTCGCTTAAGGGAGGCCTGGGTTTTGCCACATTGTTCGTCCCAAACCCATGGATCATGGCGCTGCAGGTTGGTGGCACTGCCTGGTGGGCATCTTTCAGGCGACTGGAGCCGCATCGCGATGCGTTTCATGTTGAGGTGCGGTGTTCTCTCGGCAGCGGAGTTGGGACATTCGCGCTGGATGGATACCTAGGTAATGACGAACAAGAGCAAGAGGGATTGTGTTGGCCGGTGGGCCGTGGTGTCGCCTGTGGAGGGTGAAGGAGCGGAGTCTGCGCAGTGTCTGATGGACGGTAACTTTGTGATATGATGATGGTGCAACGGGGAGTGGCTCATGGGGCATTCCATCGGCGATGGATGATTATTAATGACTGGTCAATCACTGTTACCATCTCATTCGCATCGACTTCTTCTTTGGCTTCATTGGATTAGGATTTGTGGAAATTCATTTTTGTGCTACTGTATGATGCAGCAGCGCCCGGTGCACCTGGTGTCCATGGACAACAGGATTCACTGGAGGTGTGTTGGGTTCTGGGTTTGATGGGATTTCGTGATGTTGTGGATGTGGTCCCGCTGGATATGACAGGAGAAGGTAACAGTGATGTAGATGGGGAGAAGAAATTGTGTTGTGATGGGCTTTGATGATGTCCATCGTCAGCAGATTCCATGGTCGGTGTTCTGATTACCACCTCTATCCGTGATCCTCCTATGGATGTTTTCCAGCCAGCCAGGTATCTATCGGGAAATGAAATTTCATCTAGATACGACTGTGATGGGGATGGATTGGGTTGTGATCCTGCAACCATTCGAATCCATTCCTTGGATTTGGTTGTGACAACACACCAGAATCGAGTGACCGGATGCGCCCTTACCCCCGAAGCCAGACGTCCACACCGCAGCGCGCGCCCCCAGGTCTGGAGGTTGATGAATGTACCATCATGGGTCGGGGCCCCATCCCATAACTAAGAGTGAAGTGATAAACTGATTCTTGCCATCGTTTTAAGCCTGAATAAGATTTTGGCCGCAGACTTGCATTACGTAGTCCTTTTCCTCCTCACAATATAAAACAAACGAGACGACATACAACGTACGACATACACACAACCCGTCGACAAAAATTCAAAAATACGAACAAAATATATCCCTCATTCATTGATCCCCAGAGCTTCCGCATTTCGTTCACCGCTTCGTCACATCATCCTCATAAGATCCACACAACATCAACACCCTGTGTCTTGCTCTCCATTTCTCTTCCTTTCCATAACTAAACTTCCATCATTATCCGAACCCACATCATCTCCCTATCGAATCATCACCTCAGTATCTAGCGCGAAGATATGGATAGTCAGAGTCCACTCTCTCCTCTGTAACTTTGACGTCGATTATTAACAAACGAAGCCCCGATAACCTACCATGAAATAAAGCATAGATCACAAACCACTACCCAAGCTCCACAAAAAACCGGCAATAGGTGATATGTTCGTCATAGCGGTCATAAACTGCTAACACCTCTGGTTAGCAATTCCCTGCGAGCGTCCACAATGATGCACGAAAGGGAAGTTGAGGAAAATATGGCGTCCCCACCTCATCTCACTTCCAGGACAACTGTGTGTTACCATGTCCGAGGTATCAAAATCTTCAATAACTTGTGAAAATTCAGCAGGATAGTTCGTTTTTCCGGGCCCGGGAATACCATACGGGAAAAGAAAGAATAAGAAAAAAAGGCGATCTTTGTTTCTACCAGCTACTCCAAAGCGCATGACGACTAAGTCGTGGAAGTCAAAAACACCACTCAACTCGGATAAAGTGATTGACACCGGTTATCAATCTGGGTGAAAGTCATTACTTGAT
Source organism: Ascodesmis nigricans (assembly GCA_004786065.1). Taxonomy (NCBI): domain Eukaryota; kingdom Fungi; phylum Ascomycota; class Pezizomycetes; order Pezizales; family Ascodesmidaceae; genus Ascodesmis; species Ascodesmis nigricans. The sequence goes on from ML220126.1 coordinate 40,726, forward strand.
CGCGATATAAAGTTCTTGCGCCATTAAGGCCGCATTACAAAGAGGAATAACGTCAAAGTACTCACATTCATCCGTGTCGACGGCGAATATTGTTTGACTAAGGTCGATAGATGAGGAATCCAGTTGTGAGCTGGAGTCGGTTTGAATCAAATGAGGGAGTTCATCCCCATCGTAGGTAGCGCCGAGCTTAAAGAGTGCACGAGCTGTCTTTTTATGGCCAGCGTCGAGAGCGAACGACAGGGCGGTACGCCCATATTCATCTTTCATGTTTACAGCGGCATGACCTTCAATAACCAGGATATGGATAGTTGCCGTGAAACCGCAAGCGGAGGCCAAGTGTAACGCTGTGACTCCACCTGTAGTCACCGCATGAACGTTGGCTTTACAATCCTTCATAAGTACCCGCACAGTTTCTTTGTGCCCGGAAGCAGCAGCCAGATGTAGTGGTCTCAGTTTTTCCGGATATATGGTGGCTTCCACATCTGCATTGCCTTCTAGAACAAGAATTCGTACGATCTCAGAGTGCCCTCGGTCAGCACCCCCATGTATTGGGGTTCCGTGACGCTCAGTAGCGGCATTTGCATCGGCATTGAACTCCTGAATAAGCATCCGCATAGTTTCAGAGTTCCCAGTCAGGGCTGCACAATGTAATGGGGTTCCTAAAGCCTCGCTTACTGAACCTACGTTGACCTTGCATTCCTGTATAAGCACCCGCACGGTTTCGTGGTGCCCATTGATAGCTGCCAGATGAATTGGTTTTTGGTCATCCTTATCGGTGGCTTCTACATTGGCATTGAGCTCCAGAGAGAGCAGCCGTACAGTATCAGACTGGCCTTCACTGGCAGCCGAATGCAATGCGGTTCTCTGATATCTTTGAACAGCATCCACATTGGCGTTGCACTCCTGGACAAGTACTCTTACAGTCTCGTTGTGTCCAAATCCAGCCGCGAAAGCTAGCGGCGTGATATTGTCCCTGGAAGTTGCTCCCACGTCGGCATTGAATTCCCGGACAAGAAGACGTACAACATCAGAACGGCCCTTAATAGCAGCAATATGTAACGCAGTCCAGCCATGTTCTTCTATGGCTTCCAAATTGGCACCGAATTCTTGAATAAGCAGCCTTACAGTGTCAATGTGGCCTCCGGAGGCAGCGAAATATAATGGGGTCCGGTTGGGCCGTTCCCATGAAACACCCTCCACTTTGGCCCCGCCTTCTTGGATAAGAAGTTTCACAGTGTCAGAGTGACCATTAGAGGCAGCGCTATGTAACGGGGTCCAGTCGTGCCATGAAACACTTTCCACGTTGGCCCCGCCTTCTTGGATAAGAAGTTTCACAGTGTCAGAGTGACCATTAGAGGCAGCGCTATGTAACGGGGTCCAGCCATCCTTGTCCCCAACATCCACACCGGCTCCACATTCTTGGATAAGGATCTTTACCATATCAGAGTGGCCATTAGAGGCAGCGAAATGTAGCGGGGTCCAGTTATCCGTTTCTACTACATCTATTTTGGCTCCACATTGAATCAGCAGCCGGACAGTATCAGATTGGCCGTGCATCGCGGCGACATGTAGTGGTGTCCAGTTATCTATATCCTCAGCCTCCACATTGGCTCCACATTCTTTGATAAGCAGCCGCACAATGTCAGAGTCGCCTTTTGCCGCAGCATGATGTAACGCTGTCCAGGAGTCTTTGTCTCCCGCTTCCACATTGGCTCCGAATTCTCGGATAAGAGTTCTGACAGTGCCAGAGCGGCCTAGACGGGCTGCGTGGTGTAAAGCTGTGCAGGATCTTTTTTCTTTCGCTTCTACGTTGGCTCCGCATTCTCGGATAAGAGTCCTGACAGTGTCAGAGTGACCTCCAGACGCAGCATGATGTAACGCTGTCCAGGAGTCTTTGTCTCCCGCTTCCACATTGGCTCCGCATTCTCGGACAAGAGCCCTGACAGTGTCAGAGTGGCCTCTAGACGCAGCTTGATGTAACGCTGTGTAGGAGTCTTTGTTTTCCGCTTCCACATTGGCTCCGCCTTCTTTGATAAGCATCTTCGCAATGACTGCGTAGTCTTCAATTGCAGCGAAATGTAATGGGGTCCAGTTGTCTTTGTCAACAGCGTCAACATCCGCATTGCATTTTATGAGCACCCGCACGGTATCCTTGTGCCCTCCATATGATGCACTATGAAGTGGCGTCTCACCGTCCGCATTTATGATATCGATTAGAGCATGATAGTCGCAAATGAGCGTTTTCACCGTTTCATGCTGGCCTGTGTAGGCTGCCCAATATAGAGGTGTCCATCCTTCATAATCTTTGACGTCGACGGAGACATTATACTCGCTGATGAGATTACGTATTACGTTCTGGTGTCCTTTTCTTGCGGCCAGATGAAGCGGTGTGAGTTGGTACATATATTCCGAGTCGGCTGTAACATGGACATCCGCACCAAGCTCAGCCAAAAGCCCCACTGTGGCAGAATTCCCTGCAGAGGCCGCAAAATGCACGGCTGTAAAGCCATTTCTGTCGCTTGCCAGCAGTGCATCGTTGTCGAGAAGGAGCTCCAACATTTCCTTAGTCGAAGTTTTCGCAAGGGCGGTTTGATGAAGCGGTACTCTGCCATACACATCGCGCGACTGTGTGCTGGCGCCTTTGGTGATCAACAACTTTACTGTTCTGTCATGCCCACCCAACGCAGCCCAATGAAGCGGAGTGAGTCGCCTATTATCATGGCAATCGATAGCTGCGCCGGCTTCTAGGAAAAGTCGCACCGTGTCACTCATGCCTCGACCGGCCATCCAGTGAAGCGGAGAGGCCCCATTCCGGTCACAAGTGTCGAGTCGACTACCGAGTGAGAGAAGTAACCACGCAACAGATTCGTTCCTGGCGTAGTAAAGTGGCGTCTTCCCCGACACATCCGCAATGAATGAGGCATTTACTTGTGTGCGCTCAGCACAAAGTGATTTTACGATTTCTTCATGACCCAATGCTGACGCATAATGGAGCGCAGTTCTTCGAAAAATATCTGTATCGGTAAGGAGATTGTATCTTGCGTGTGGTGGTTAGCCACAATCACTTCACCTCAGAGGAGTCATGATCAACGTGACATACCGGAAGATTGAAGGACGCGTATTATCAGCAGGCCGTGTTTTCAATGAATCGACAATTCTAAAAAGAGACTCTGGCCCTTCGGTAAACCCTAATATTGCACAGTAATGCAAAGGAGTCAACCCCACTAAATTTTTCTCTGCGATATCCCTCGCCCCCTCAAGTGGGTTCAATCTCCTGCGAATTTTTTTCTCGCTCTTTTGCCCCTTTGCGATGCTGGGATTTTTTTTTCGACCATCATCAATCAGCAACTCAGGGAGAATCCCATCGATCATGTCTTGATGGAGCTGGGAGGCGCTTCGAAATGTTTCAAGCCCAGCGAAAGAGGTCTTGATCTTTCCCAAGTCGTCTGTTTCAGGGCATGATGTTAAAAGCTGCAGAAATTCAAGCGCTTTAAGTACAGTAGAATCGGCCTTCTCCAGCAGTTCTTTGGCTGATGAAATAACTTCTCTTATCTGATCAATATCGGGCTCGTAGGGTAGAGAAAGATTACTGGCGTTGTCGAAATGTAGTGGAACCAAGCTCTTCATTGACACTTCGGCTGATGCTATAAACTCTAAAAGAAGAGCAGCGCTTCGATGTTGGAGTTCCTTTGGCAGCATCTTACACTGATTAAAAAGCCACGTGTAGACTTCACCAGCCTGCTTCCATTGACTCATAACCTCATGGCTCTGACCTATTTCCAACGCGTGATCAAGCACAGCAGAAGGAATGGGGAGCTTCTCCCGAATACTGAGTGGAGGTATAATGGTCAAGTATATTTCATCTGGATCCCCTAAGCATCGACTCGCTACCTTCCCTATATCCTTCACAATCCCGGTAACGGCGGTGTTCTCAAGTGTGAAAATCCTCCAGTCTGATTCGCTAGCATGGAGTGTGGTCTCGCCGCAGAGAGGGTTCATATCTGTCGCTACCGCCCACATGAACGTAGTGAACATATCGCGTGCATAAAGAATATGCAATGGAACTTCGGACTTCATGACGATCAGCGGGGAATAAGGATCGGAAAAACTAGTTGACGCTCTCTCACACGAGTTGAGATTGTGGGAAGTACCGACGGTATCATTGTCCAACCGGAGCGCCGACCCCCGCAAAGGAGACAGGCGAAATCGTCGTATGGTTGTCGAACGAGGCGCGGCCCGTTCTTGTTCTTTATCAATGCATGTAAAGCCCACAATTCTTGTGGAGTCCACATCTATAATAGTTCCATATTTCCCTCTACTGGTATGTGTCTTCTCGTTTTTAGCAGCACTTTCCAAAGGTTTTTCGGAATTTGATGTTTCCGGGATAGAATCTGCTTCGAGTTCTTGAGCTTCCTCAAGTCGAGATAAACCATTTTTAGAATACCATGAGAGGTCACGCAGGTACTTGCGCTTAATTGGGCCAAGGAAACTAAGGTTGATTGGCGAAAGTGATTGGTCTCTGCTCCGAATCCAGTCGCCCTGGTCGACTGTTGAGTAGCAAGGCGTATCATGGCTCACCTCGTCTGTACTCTCCGCCTTGTTGACGTCTAAACCCCGTGAATCATGTGGTTTTAATGAATTATGACGTCCCTGAGAAGCGTAAATCCATAATGATAAGACAGACTCGATATCTGTTGCATTTGTGCTCCAGTGTCCATTCATGTACTTGACAGAAAGAAAAATCAGATCCCGTTCCTTCCCCCGTAGGGGCCATTGCCATATTGATCCTTCTGAAACTCCCGTCGCAAAAACTGCGTTCATAACCACTTCTATAGCAGATGCAAGCTCAACGGCAATGCCTGACATCCCAGTTGTCCATTTCGAAAGTGATCCAAGATGTGAGCGGATGCTCACGACTTTGTTCGGCCAGGTACATCCTTGACAGGGTATCGTTTCAGAGTGAATCTTAGGAGACCGTCGGAATCGATAGTCAGTTGTATCAGACGACGTGATAATGCCCCACTCCCAGCAATCTTCGCTCCAAAATTCTACTCCGTTCGCGACTGAACTCCCGGTAGTCCATAGCTTTCCCTTGTCTGCTTCGGCCCCCATCCGAGTAGCGAGCCAATCTAGTTCATGGTCGTGCGGCAGTTTCTGTGTGTGCGGTGGTTCTGCCATGTCTCTACGGACAAAGGTTCGTATCCCAACCATGATCAGCGTCCCAATAAGTTGAGCAATGGACGCCGACCAATGCATAGCTCGAAGCCCGATAAATTGAACGACAAATCCGGATATACTCGCCACTGATCCGGCGATGACCAGAGTCTCGGTAGGTAGCTTTAATGCCATCTCGCGACTGACTTGGTTTTCGTTTGACGGATTACGAGGACTTGGGGCCTGGTAAGATTGCTTTTGGGACCGGTGGCTATCGTGATTTGAATGGGACGTGTTGATCGTCGCGAGAACCGATGATAGGACCATGTTGCGCTTTCCGCTTCCAAAGATCACATAGGAATCGAACACTTGGTCGTTAACGTTTTCACCTCGTTGGAGCCACAGAAGCATAAATTTTCCGTGTGTTTTCTCATCAACGAGTTCCCATCTAGTTTCTCTGGTACTAGATTCCACCACAAATGCACAAATGATCATACCAAGGGCAAGGACGACTGTTCCTATGGCATTTATCGGAAATCCATAGCCATGGTTCTCATTTCTCCCAATCCGGTTGCTGAATGGCCGATCATATGTAGCATATGCAGAGAAAAAAATAACTCCTAGTTGTACTAGAATGCCCAAAGCCGCAAAGTAACGTAGCTCCAGTGAATTTCGTTTCACCAGGTTTACAGAGATATTGGGAGCTGAGTGGGCTTTGAGAGGCAAAGCATCGACGGAGACTCGGACTCGGCCATGGTGCGATGATTTCGGAACGTACAAGTCTGGCACCGTAACTAATTTAACCTGATTGATTGAATCATGATGTGTGCTCTTCGAGCTCCGTTCGAGAAGAATGTTTGAATTTGGGCTTGCTTCTACATCTGAAGTCTTCAAATTGATGCTAGAAGGGGCCGGGGACGTAAAACGGTTCCGAATCCCCAGATGCATGGGTGCAATAAAAGACGTGCCCCAGTGATTTTGCAATCTCCCTTTTATTCGTTTGTCGTGAACTGCAGTGGGTATTGTGAATAAACCGTGGTTACAATCGCTCGTGTTCGTACTTTCGGAGAAAAAACAGAGAAGTTCCAAAATTTTAGGGGCCCCTATCATACGGACAACCGCGCGACCATTCCAAAGCTCACAAACCTCAGCAGAAGTTGATGTTGTAAGCTCCATCTCTGCAAAGGTTTGATTCTCCCTCGCTCGTCCGATGATAGCCTTTAGCCAACCCGGACCACCAATCCGTATTGCACTAACAATGGCGGTTATAATCCCCAAAGGTACCTATATTTCTTTATTAGCAGCCGAAAACACCGCGGAGAGCGTAAGCGTAGCCTAAGACTGAGAAACCTCGTACCATGGCAAATAGAATATTATCCGCCCATCCCATAGATCCAGCCATAAACTGCTTCGCGACTTGTTCACCAAATAGCGAGAGGACCGGCGCGAGGTCAGAAAACAGATTATTGCTGAAGTCTTCCCCATCCTTGAAAGCTGAAACCGACGGTATCCGCGCCGTAAATGCACCCGCAAGCAGAAAACGAATCGGTAATGTGCGCGGAGGGTCAAGCATTGCGAAAGACACGATCGTCTGGAGACTGATAAAGCGATTGAGTTTGCGTTCGTTCCGGTAGGGCTAGGCCGCCCGGACAGGTTTTGAGAGTTCTTTCGCTAGCAAGATCTGTACTGAAGGAGCCGTGGTTAGCCTTGGGCGCTTAGTCTCTCGAGCCGCCATAACGATCACTCACAATCAGAAGGGCAATGTTTTGTAGAGGATAATACTTGCACGAATGATAGTGTGGTTATTGAGCCGGTAGTCTTTGGACGTGGCTGGGTGTTGAAATCTGGTTCAATGATGAAGATGGACGATGGGAGCCGAGACGGAGATGGGAGGTTGGACATTGGGGAGCGAGATAGGCGCCGAGCTTAGTAAGTGCATCCTTCGTCGCAAGAACCCTGGAACGGGGTTGTGGCGCATGTTGAGGAGTGGTATACTTTACAGGACTCACCTGCGCAGTGCGCACTTGTGGTTGAGTGGGCGGTTTATGTAAGCAAAGGTTGGCAATTGATTCCGAGTGTCAGGCCATGATGCATCCCCGGTTGGCATGCACAATCGCACCAGCCACACTGCCCCGCATCACGTGGCTGCGGCTTGACCAAAAAAAAGTTGCGCACCGTTCTGGTGAGCATCAGCACGCACTCACCGCCGCCAACAACCAGCACCTCCGAATCTCCGTGTCCGAAGCTTCCTTCCCCCGTACCGTGCGTCGATGTTTAGGAATGGCATTACCGCCGGCCATCGCCATCTCCGACACTCTTTTTCCGCTGTGACGCCTGCCTCCAGTCGCGGTTTAAACACCCTCAAGTCGCCTCGGACAGGTACCGCTCACCACGATGCGCCGCCGTTCGTATGCCGTTCGTGCAAAACTCAAACGAGGTTGATGTCCTCAAAATCCCGGAAGCGAGGCATGCGCGATAAGTCAATGGAACATTTGAAGAATCTGGAGGCGCATGTTCAGGCCATGGAGAGGGCATATGTCGACGCTGTTCGGAAAAAGGCGGAGACTGCTGTGAGACTTCTGACTCTGCAATTCTTGAATATTGTTAGTTCAACATGAGTCCTGACGTTTTCTGCGAATCACAGAGGCTTCCCCAAGGCGAGATTACGGAGGAGATGAAGGACAAAGCCTATGCAGCGCTCATGACACAATCCACGGATATCAACATATTGCATCTATCCAGTCCTCGCAGTCTGATACAACGCCTGCCACCATTGATTGTGGAACGTCTCCAAGGATCAACAGATTTAGTCTTGCAGAAAAGCCCGCAGTGGGAGCCAGTCTTGACGGCTATCGAACACCATGGAGGGTTCCGTGGGCTGAATGTCGGAACTGTCAACTGGCTCATACGGTGCATCGACCCCGGTTCCCTCACTCAGATCATGCCCCGTATCTGGGATATGTTAAATAATGCCAGCATCACGCCCGACGCATTGACTTATGACCTTGCTTTGCTAGCTTACTCTCAGTTTAATCATACGGCGGATATTATCGAAGGCTTGTTTTCAGACATGATTGAAAGTATGTATATCACCATCGTCGCGTCGGGAAAGCTTTTCTAACTGTGACAAAGGGGGTGTTACACCAACAAAATACTCGTACGCTCTTTTATTGAAAGCATACTATCAGAAGGGCGATCTAGCGTCTTCTGCGCAAGCATTCAAGGACATGCAAGCTGCTAACATCGAGCCGGATCTGGTATATAAAATCAGCCCCCCCTCCCCAACAAATTATGGTGTTGACCTTGTTAGGTGGTATACACGACACTCATCCAAACTGCCCTTAAATGTACGGAATATACTGTGGCTTGGGAGATATTCAATCTTATCAAGTTCAAATCCATGGCCACGCAACCTGATGTGCAAGCCTACGGATTGATGATTCACGCCTGCGCCGAAACCGGCGAAACGGAGCGCGCACTCAACTTATGGAATGAAATGACTCTTCGACGCGGTATCGAACCCAACGAAATTGTCTACAGTTCGATAATCCACGCTTGCGCCGTACGGAAAGAGTACTACCACGAGGCTTGGAAGTTGGCCACTGAAATGGTCCGACGCGGATTATCGTTCAACCTGTACACAGTCAATATCCTCATCCAGGCATGTAGTCGAGTTGGAGAACTCACTCGAGCTCGTCTGTTAGTTCGACACATGGTCAACAGTGGGATAGATTCACTACAACCGAATCACATCACGTTCCAAAACTTGCTGAGAGCATACTCCACATACAGAGTTCCAGAGAGTCGCCGGAGAAACAATCTGCTCGATTCAAAAACTAGAGAGGAGATTAATCCACTCGATGCAGTATTCGTTCAACCCGAGACCAGGTTAGAGCGGAAAATTCCTGGTGTTGAAGAACCTCTTGGCCTCCAGACTCAAGCTCCCATGGATGACATTCCATTTCTTCCTAAGGCTGTCCTGTTGTCGAAAAGAGATGTCCTCGATGAAGCCGCGTTAGTGGTCAACTGGCTGCGGGATCATTATCCTGAGATGGTCGACACTCAGATTATGAACTCTTATTTGGACATTTGTCATTCTCAGGGCTCAATAGGTGATTTGAAATGGAGCTATAAGCACGATTTGGAGAATCCACCCACATATGAAGAGATAAAAGCGAGGGAGAGGGCGGAACAGGAGGCTGTGAGTGCGGAGTGGCCGACTCAGCAGCGTTATGACCCAGAAGATGATACCCCACTCTATTCTAACCTTGGCGATGACCATTCTGACACAGTCAATTCTGAGCCGGTTTGGACGACCCCGGGAGTCGACGCAGCCGAACCCGTCTCATCCACGGAATCAGCAGCCGAGGCAACGCCCGCTGAAACCGACTCCGGAGTATCTTCTACAGAGACCCCGGAACCAACGAAACCAGCAGAACCTTCACCTACACTCTCAGAATTTGATTCCTCTAGTGCTCAGCTCCCCGATCCCGACTTTGAACCCACCTCGCCTCAACCCTCGGAGAAATCCGCTGAACAGCCGTCAACCCCCTTCCCAAAAGCCTCTTCCCCGACCGACTCCAATCCATCCCCGAACCTCTCATCTACATCCGAGTCCGAACCCCAAACAACCCTCCTCCCACCAGATGAAGAACTCTTAATCGATGATCTCCCGAAACACCATCGCAACCTTTACACATTCGATTCCTGCCTTTCCGCTTGCGTCACCTTCCGCGATCTCAAGTTCGCACGTCGCGTCTGGAAAGATCGCATGCATTTCCTCGAAACCCCGGAATACCGCCGGACGCCATCTGGAGAGCGGAAGCGGCTTGATATTGCGGCGGAGAAAAAACTCATCAATGTCCTCGCGTTGGGGAATCACACAGTTGAGGCAAGAGACCGCATGTTGACGCTGCAGAATGAGGCTGGTGTGGAATGGCAATGGGAGGATTTGAGGACGTTGTATGTGAAGGCGATACAGAATGAAGATACGGTGACTGTGAGAGAGATTAAGCAAGCAACGGAAAGAGATAACGTCGGGAAGAGAAAGTGGATGCCGGATGTCACGGAGGAGGAAGCGGAGACACCAGGGTATCGGTACTAAACTTCAGAGTGGGAGGTACTGTAGTAGGTGTGTGGTGTGTGAGGAGCGTGTAGGATAAGACCGGAGATTGAAACGGCGAAGAAGGCTGAACTGGTGTGTGTGTACGTTACGTTGAGGTTGTCACTGTTTTGCGCATGAGGGTGTATGATATCTGGGTGAAGGCGATGAAAGGCGATGTGAAAAGGATCATGGCTGTACGTTTACACTGTAGTTGAGGCTGGGGAGACTTGTACATTTATTGCGATCATGTAGATTAGCCTACCATAGACATGGGCCTGGAGTTAGTTGAAAGGCGACTTTTTGGTGTCATCTGTTATTTACCTGTATTCTACTTATACTGTAGTATATCTCTCTCTTTGATGTTCTGTCTTTGCGGTTGAATAAAAAGCTCAGCGTCTGAAAGCTTACGAGATAGTGTGTGCACCTTGTCTTGCCCATATGAATGAATATATAGTGTGTATGAATAGTACAAAATGAGAGACCAGGATGCCGATATATGCGACCACCCCTCCTTTCGCACATTGTCTTATCTAGGTATATATTGAAACAGCTTTGTAAACCACTTCATCATGTTGGATTATTCTTCCTTCTCGTCCCGCGGACGTCGCTTTACGCTCACTGCTTTTAGCCATGACGGTGTAACGTCGTGACTTCAACCCCAGTAGTAGGTGTTTGCTCTCACTCCACACCATTAAGCAACTCGATGCTTTTGTCACCTGCGAGAATCCTCTCAGCGGCCAACAAGTGGAACTCGCAGCCCAGTGGCCACCATCTCCTCACATCTCAACCTTCGACACGACATCAGTTATCCAGGTCACCCCACCTCATCATGATTCCAGACTTCCAGCGTCGAGATTTCAACTCTTCTTCCAATCCGCAATTCCTTGTCATCCCATCATGCGCCATCCTCCATATCTCCATCACCCCTCCACCTCCGTCACCATTCCCAACGCCGTCAACAGTCCCTTCACCTCCTCATCCGAATACCCCGCCAGCCTATTCCCCTCCAACTGCGCCAACACAGGCCTATCCTGGTTTCCCCTAACGCCGATCAAAAACTCCATCAACATTTTCTCAAACTCGTCTCTTGGATATTTCTCGACCAGTTTTCTCAAGTGTGTATCACCGTCCCCTCCATAGGGAGGTATTAGCTCGGAAAGAACTGCGTTACGGCGAGTTTCTAGAATTTCTCCAATGGATACCGAGGAAGTGGAGGACAGGCCGCCATACATGTCGTTTAGTATAATTTCCTGGGGCGTCGTCTCTGTGTCGTCGTCGCCGTTATCGGTGATTGGAATGATGAGGGGCATGAATCCGTAGGAGAAGCATTCATTAACGATTTCGACTCCATGATTTGGCGATGATTCTGATGAGGGGTGGTATGCCTCGAGTACAGCATGTAGCATGAACTGCACCGCGAGCTCGATCCATTGTTCATTGACCTCGGCGTCCAGGGCAGATTCAAAGGCCGAGAGAAGCATGAATTCGAAGAGTGCATCGCGGAGGGTCAGGGTGCCGTTAATGTGCCTTTTGCGTAAATTTCGTCCGAATAGGACCTCTTCGCGGGCTGTATTTCGGGGTTCGGTGGTTGACGGGGTGAAGGAGGGAATGGTAGTTCCAGGTGGGAAAACAGAGGTCTGTCCACGCCGCCGAAGCCAGGTTATTGCTCGAGCGGTAATGTGGGGAGCTGCTTCCCCGGGCTTCCGAGCAAAAACGGAAGGGAGATCGGTAATATCGAGTCGGCGGAAATAAGAGCAAACGAATCGGCAGAGTTTGAGACGGCGTCTGATGGTTAAGGGTGTGGGGATGCTGTGGGCTCGGAGGAAGTCGGCGTAGAATACTAAGAGAAAGAGTTAAAGTAGAAATGGCGTTGCTGAGACTGATGGTCACGAACAATAGGTCATTTTGATCACGGAGTCGGATTTTGTGAGGGCGGATTGGATGCAATCTTGGGGGCCTTCGTCGAGGAGGAGGGAATGCTCGTAGATCAGAGTTTCAGCGCAGTACCAGAGGAGATAGTCAAGGATGAGCTCGTCAACCTGCTGGCGGTCGGATATTGGGGCCATGGTTGGTGGAGTGGGGAGTGGGATGGTAACAAGGACAGGACCAGTCGTATATGGTGTGGTGACAATCCGTAGAGCTTGGTGGAGCAGCTGAGAGCCAACGAGGGACGTCAAGAATGTCATGCTGAGGCGCGTTTCGACGTGTAGCGATACCCTAAGCCCTAAGCGTTGCTCGGTCTCGCTAAGCCCCGCCCAGCTCCCGGTGATCGTCTCTGGACTGCCCCCGCAATGTCCCCGCCAACTCCCTTCGTCCCCGCTCTCGTCATCGTCGACCTCCAGAACGACTTTTGCCCTCCAGTACCCCGCCACGCTGCTACCCATCCTCTTTAACATTCCCTGACTCGTCACAGAACGGCGCCCTCCCAGTCCCCTCTGGCCGTGATGTGATCGCCCCCATCAACAAGCTCCTCCAGCTTCCTTTCGTCCTCAAAATCGCAACCCTCGATTGGCACCCCCCCAACCACATTTCCTTCGCCGACAACCACCCGCCAGGGAATGCCCCTTTTACGTCCGAGACCATCATCCCCCATCCTGAGAACCCAGACCGCATATATAAGACCACTCTATGGCCCGTCCATTGTGTCCAAAACACCCCCGGCGCTGAACTAGTATCTGAGCTTGACCAAAGCCTTCTCGATGGTGTCGTGAAGAAAGGACAGGACCCGCGAGTGGAAATGTACTCTGCATTCACAGACCCATTCCACGAAGGACAACAGCCGTGGGATCCGGAGAGTAACAGTGTGTGCACTAGCGACTTGGCCCGAACTTTGAAAGAGAAGGGTGTGACAGATGTATATGTGGTTGGGCTGGCGATGGATTACTGTGTAAAGAGCACGGCGATTCACGCCGTTAAATACGGGTACCGGACCTGGGTGGTGAAGGAAGGTACTAAGGCTGTGGCCGGAGATGATGGAAATAGGGACAGTACAAGAGAAATGGAGGAGGAAGGCGTGAAGATTGTTGGTTTGGAGAGCGATGAGGTGGCATGGGTTCAGGGGTCTGCCCAGGGCGCTGATGTTATTTTGAGATGTCCGTGGTGATGATGATTGTTTTCTTGCTGATTCCCCTGCTAAAGTCTTGTTTTCAGATCTTTTAGTATCTACCTACCTCCTTCAATATACCATTTGACGAGTTCTCACAGATGGGCGTGTCTACTTCTTATTCTCAGAGCCCAACACATCTGCCCAGCTATAGGCGCCACGTGACCATAGGGTACCGACGTCAGCTGCGCCTCAGCCTACCGGGAGTTGTCAGCTCTCACCCTCTAACAACGCTTTGCCCAACACCCAACAGTGCCCAACCCTGATTCTCTAACCACGTCTCCTTCTCCCTCTTGTTCTCCCAAAGCCCTGGCATAAAGCTGACTGATGGTCAACATTCGCGCCCAAAACTATTACAACACCCTTCCGGCAGCCAGTAACGCTCGGGCCGCCATGATGTCACGGAACAACAACGACTGCGGCGACGCTGAGAATGGCCTTGAGTTCATGACCGGTAGGCGGAGAAGAAAACAAAAAAAAACCTTTGTGTGTGTATTCGTAATGTACGGCACCTCCCAGCGCTCCCCGTCTAGACTTCCCGTCGTCATTTTTTCCTGCTTCAACCATGCCAAAAGCGAAGCTAACTTGCCTGGTTCACCAGCTTCATGGGCATAGTCTTCCTCATCACCCTCCAAGGCTCACTCTCCCACCATCCCGCCAAAGCCCCGGGTCGCTCCCACCCCACCCTTACTTTTTCACCGCCCCCATCCTGGGATGATCTCAAATACCTCTTCATATTCGGCGACTCGTATACCGACACCGGTTTCCGTCTTTCCAACGGTCTCCCCTCCCTCCACTCCAACCCGATGGGTAACCCAGCTTTCCCTGGTGTTACATCCTCGTCTTACACCAACTGGGTCGGCTACCTTACAACCGAATTTAATAGGTCTGCGGTGCTTACGTATGACTTTGCGGTTGGAGGCGCTACAGTGAATGATAACCCGGTAATATATTTGCCGCCAAATGCTGGAGTGTGGCAGAATACGATTAGAACCCAGATTGAGGACGAGTTTCTTCCGGCGGTTTCACGCGGGATTATTCCAAAGGGCGGGGTAGAGGACGGATTTGATGATGGCGTTGGGGGATGGACCTCAGACAACAGCTTGTTTGTAATTTGGATTGGCATTAATGATGTGAATCGGAGTTACTGGGATAAGAGGGGGAAGGATATGGTGAATCTGCATGAAAAGATTTTGGAGGATTATATGGAACTGGTTGGCAAGGTATGGATGGCTATGAACCTTTCCGAATTTGGTATCTGTGTCGTTGCTGACTATTTGAATAGCTCCATAAGGCTGGTGCTCGACGATTTATCTTCATCGATGTTCCTCCGGTTGATCGCTCCCCTGGTACCGTGTTTGCCGGCCCCGAAAGGGTCATACGTGAAGGTGGAGCTCTGAGATCATTCAACAACCGACTCTCACGCACTATCCCGAAAAACACAGTGTTTTTCAAGAGTTCAGATATCTTCAATGACATGATGGATCATCCCGATGAATATGGATTGAAGAATGTGGAGAGGTGGTGCCGAGGATATTTGGGGCGGATGGTACCGAGCGAAGATTATGAGGATGAGTCGTGTGGGGGGGTGAAGTTTAAGGAGTTCTTTTGGGTCGACGGTTTGCATCCGACCAGTACTCCACACAAGGAGGTGGCGAAGAAGTTGGCAGAGTTTTTGGATGGACAGCCAACCCAAGAATAGGAGGCTAAAGGATATGTGTTATGATACTTTGATGACTTGATTGTATGGTACACCAAGATACCACGATTCTTGTTCGACGATTAGCATAGCAAGCCGTCCTGCAATGCCTGAACTCCCGCCAGGTGCTGTTGCTGTTCTGGCATCAACAAATGTCCAGAGTGATATGTCATGCAGATTTACGCGAGTCACGTTTTTCGGAGTCGCGTCGCGTCTTCCATCACCTGGAGCTCCCTCACCCTCGCCACACCATCCCCTCCACTTCTCCCTCACATCCCACCATGTCCAGTCGTCCCGAACTCAAGGTCTGCTAGGGTGCCCCTCATCCTCCGCGTGCTACTGACGCAATTGACTCAGGTTGACGACGAAACCGGCTTCATTTCCTTCTTCAAGCAGCTCGACGACACTGACGCTATCCGGCTGTTCGAGCGAGCCGATTTCTACACCGTTCACGGGAAAGATGCTGTCTTTGTTGCCCAGACTGTGAGTTCCGACTCCCGAAATACTCCTCGGACAAAACCACAGCACTATACTGACATTGTTGTTCCAGGTCTACAAAACCACCTCCGTGATCCGCCAACTCGGCAGCTCCCGCAACGCCCTCGAATCGTGTACCCTCTCCCTTACTGCCTACCGCAACTTTATCCGCGAAGTCCTCTTCCACCAAGGCCGACGCATCGAAATCTGGGGCTCCAAAGGCCGCAACAGCTGGGAAGTCATCAAACGCGCCTCGCCTGGCAATCTCCAAGACGTCGAGGACGATTTCGCCGGCGCAATTGAAGCCAATCCGATCATCGTCACGGTCAAAGTCGTGGTTAAGGGCGATGAGAGGACAGTTGGTGTTTGCTTTGCAGATGCCAATGTGAAGGAATTGGGGGTCAGCGAGTTTGCGGATAATGACTTGTACTCGAATCTCGAGAGCTTGCTTATCTCGCTGGGGGTCAGAGAGTGCGTGTTGCAGGAGAATCCGAATGACAAGGATATTGAGCTTCGGAAGGTCGCACAGTTGTTGGATAGAATTGGTGCGCCAGTGTCGACGGTCAAGTCGAGTAATTTCAATGCGAAAGATATCGATCAGGATTTGCCGAGACTGTTGTCAACGGATGCGCAGGCGGGCTTGTTACCGTTGGCGGAGAATAAGGTTGCGATGAGTGCGGCAGCGGCATTGATAAAGTACCTTGAGGTAAGCCGATCTAATTCCTGTTTGTGGCAGGATACTGACCATCTGATAGTTGATGAGCGATGAGATGAACTTTGGCCAATACCGCTTGTATCAGCATGACTTGACGCAATACATGAAACTCGACGCCTCGGCCCTTCGAGCCCTCAACCTCATCCCCGGCGCTCGCGATGGCTCCAACAAAAACATGTCCGTCTACGGGCTCCTCAACAAATGCAAGACACCAATGGGTACACGATTACTCGGGCAGTGGCTCAAACAGCCACTCATGAATGTTGAAGAAATTCGAAAGCGACAAGATTTGGTGGAAGCGTTCGTAGAGGACACCGAGCTGAGGCAGACAATGCAGGAGGAGCATTTGAAGAAGATTTCAGATATCCATCGGTTGACAAAGAGATTTTTGAGGAAGAAGGCGAATTTGGAGCACGTGGTCAAAGCATATCAAATTTCGATTGAGTTGCCGGCGTTCGTGGGCACCTTGGAGGGCGTGATGGATGAGAAATACAAAGACGCGTTGGATGCACAGTATACTAACCATCTTCGGGTACGTGACCCATTTTATCATGAGTTTAGCTGCTAATGAGAGTAGAAACTCGCCAACGATCTAGAGAAACTCCAAGAATTGGTCGAAACCACAGTTGATCTGGACGCTATCGACAGCCACGAGTACATGATCAAACCAGAATACAACGAAGATCTGAAGAATATCAGAGAGCGGTTGGAGGCCCTTGAGCGGGATATGCACAAAGAGCATCGTCGTGTCAGCAAAGATCTTGGATTAGAGATGGATAAAAAGCTCTTTCTAGAAAACCACAAGGTCTATCACTGGTGTTTCCGGTTAACCCGTGCAGAGGCGGGGGTGATTCGAAACAACAGAGAGTACAAGGAAATGACGACACAGAAGAATGGTGTTTACTTTACGACGAGCACACTCCAGAATTTGAGCCGCGAGTTTGATCAAGCAACACAGACCTACAGTAGGACACAGAGGGGTCTGGTGGAGGAGGTTGTATCTGTAGCTGGTATGTTACTTGATACCGCATCTCAAGTTTATTTTCTAACCACTCGCAGAATCATATGTCCCAGTGCTCGAGGAACTTGCCGGGGTTCTCGCCCACCTAGACGTTATCGTCAGGTCCGTATCCATCCACACCTCCCACTTCCTCCCATACTAACCACCTCCAGCTTCGCCCACGTCTCCGTCCATGCCCCAACCGCCTACGTCCGACCGACCGTCCATCCCCGCGGCACCGGCAATACCGTCCTGACCGAAGCCCGCCACCCTTGTATGGAATTGCAAGACGACATCCAATTCATCACCAATGACGTCGCTCTCGTCCGCGACTCATCCTCCTTCCTCATCATCACTGGACCCAACATGGGTGGTAAATCCACCTACATCCGCCAAATAGGCGTCATCGCCCTCATGGCCCAGACCGGATGCTTCGTCCCCTGCACCACCGCTGAAATCACAATCTTCGACTGTATTCTCGCGCGTGTTGGCGCTTCCGACTCTCAGCTGAAGGGCGTGTCAACATTCATGGCGGAGATGCTCGAGACTGCCACAATCTTAAAGTCGGCGAGTAGAGAAAGCTTGATCATTATTGATGAGCTGGGACGAGGAACAAGCACATATGACGGTTTCGGACTTGCCTGGGCGATCTCGGAACACATTGTCAAAGAAATCGGATGCTTTGCGTTGTTTGCCACCCACTTTCATGAGCTTACAGCACTAGCGGAACAACACCCTGCGGTGAAGAATCTCCACGTCGTGGCGCATATTGGTGATCGCAAGGACGAGGTGACGTTGCTTTATAAAGTCGAGGAGGGCGTGTGCGATCAGTCGTTTGGAATTCATGTTGCTGAGCTGGTGAGGTTCCCGGAGAAGGTGGTGAAAATGGCGAAGAGGAAGGCGGATGAGTTGGAGGATTTTACGGCGCCAGAGAAGAAACATGAGAATGGTGAGTATCAATGCACGAAGGAGGAGGTTGCAGAGGGAAGTAGGTTGTTGAAGAAGGTGTTGCTGGAATGGAAGGAGAGTGTGGGCGAAGACACAAATGGGGAAGACGCGAGGGCGAAACTGAAGGAGTTGGTGGAAGGAAAGTACAAGAAAGAGTTTGAGACGGATAAGTTTTTGGTTAGTGTTAAGGCGTTAGCTTAGATCATTGGGCTATGTGTTTTTTTTAGGTGGGTGGGATTTACGTGAATCATGACTGTATGGATAGGGAATTAGGTGGGGTAATGTTACATTTAAGTGTTACTCGTACTCGCTCTTTCTATATCTACCATCTTCACTTGATCGAATCTGGAAAAAGTGGTCAAACTCAAACCAGCGGAACTCGCGGTTATGATGAGCTACCAGTAACATGGAAAGGATATAAAACACTCCTGCGCCCACCAGTACAAATAACGCCGGTCCTGTTGTTGGTTCCATAACCTAATAAGCAGAAATTTTCCCATTCTGTGCTCACTTACGCTCTTCTTCATCTTTCTCCCGTAGTCCTTCATCACCCTCCTCATTCACCATCACTTACCCGAAATTCCATCCCAACGCCTCCACCCTGTCCATACTCCACATCTCATCCACTCCCTCCTCCACATCCTCCTCTCCCTCACAACCATCACTCCCCCAATCTAGTCAATTAACCCTCCACACCTCCTCCTCCCACTCCACCGCCATCCCCAACTCACTTCCCCGTATCAACATCTCCTCCACCGGGTCCCTCCTCTCAACCCACTTCAACTCCCCCTGCTCCGTAGTCCTAAACGCAGCCCCAATCACCCCCGTCTCCGCAATCTGCGTCGCTATCGAGACCATTGTTGAGACGAGGTAGGTTTTGGGGCGGAAAACGATGTAGGATGCTGAGGAGGCCAGTTGGTGCGCCTTTTTTGTGAGCCCGAGGGAGGCGGCGGTGTTGCGGAGGATTGGAGAGGTGGGGGGGATGATGAAGGAGGGTGGAAGGTCGAGGGAGGTGGTGGAGGTTGGAGAAAGGGAGGGGGTGGAGGGGGAGAATTGGGATGAGATTGGGGAGAGAGTGAGGGGATTGATGGGGGTTGAGGGATTGCGCCGGGTATGCAGAGTTGGGGTTGGGGATGTGGGAGGAGAAGAAGTCGGTTCTTCTAGGAGTATGGGATGGGATGGGTTGTGTCGGATTGTCGATGGAGGGCTCATCGGGGGTGTGTATTCCAACCAATTGTTGATAGGATCAAATCTCCTCGTCGGTGCCTCGCTGTTTCTTTCTGGTGTCCGTGGAAGTGGTGGGCCATGGCCAGCGCATGTCCTCGCCGTCGAGCTTCTCCTCAACACTCTGTCGCGAGCCCGTGTCGCAACCTCCTCAGCCAACATCTGCTTCATCTTCCCCTTCTCTTCCGCCGACTCTATCGATCCTTCATCTTCCCCCGGAAACAGCGGTTTTATCCATGTCCTCCCCGTCGAAAGATTAACCGGTTCTTCCAGCTCATTACAGGCCTCCAACAACTTCACCCGCTGCGATACCAACGATGGTCCACTGGTAGATCCAGAGCTATAATCCGAGCGGCAATCCCTCTCATCCTGGAGCTCAGAATTCCGTCGTGGCCGTTCATCGCCGCCTGATTTCACCGATCGAGTATCGCACACGACCTCAGAGTTATTCGGAGCATGGAGGAACGAAAAGCCTGCAATTGGAGGTACTGACGCCGTATCGGAGACTCGTCTCAGATGTGAACGGCTCCAGACTCTGGCGGGCGCCATGAGTTCAGGGTGCTCGACTAATGGCTCGCATTCGGGGGCTCGAATGAAGGGACAGGTCGTGACCTCGTATGCAGCGACGGCGGAGAGTGTTTCTTTGAAGGCCTCAATCTGGACTGGTTGCTCTTCTTCTGGGCTGGAAAGTATCGTTAGCTCCCTTCAACTCCTCTATGAGAACAGCCGGGCTGCTGACCCGAGAATCTCAATCCGCCAATAACTACCCGGGCGCAGTTGAAGACAGAAAATCCTATTTCCGTCAACATTCCAGCACTGAGTCCTCTTCAACAACGGCCGCAATGCGGATCCTGACTGCAAAAACGCGACTTCTTGTGGCAGGGTGCGATATATCCTCAATGGTCCTATTCCTCAGTTCTATCAGCCCCATACGCATTGTTTCGCATCTTCCATTTTCGCCATGGTATGATTTCCCGATTTCGCCACCTGAAGGAGAAAGAACCACATGCACAGGTATGAAGACGAACCTGATGCAATAGTCCTCTCCTCTGGACCCCTCCACGACAGCTCCGGCCTCTCCATCATTTTCGCGCTAACAGTAAACCCGACAACCTTTGCCACCGGATGAGAAAATAGTATTTCAATCTTGTCATCCTTTTCCTTCTCCGATATTGCCCCCGAACCGCCCCGGTTACTGCCTAATGAGGTGACTGAAGATGGAGGGGATGTGAAGCACCGTCGAGGTGAGGAGAAGGATGGCGCTGATGAGGCCGCGGAGGAGCTGGAGAGACGGCGCTCCATTGTTCTGAATAAGTATGGGGCGCCCTGTGAAGAGTTCAAGTTGTAACTCTGTAGATGATGGTATCGCACGTTGGGATGGATTCGGGGCGCAAAGGAGGAGGTGCGAGAGGAGTGAAAGATCGAGGACTCGTTGATGTCGGTTTCCTTGCCGCTGTCGCGGTATCCAGTCGGTGTATCGTATTGGGTAATCGTCTTTGCGAACGGTGAGAAATAGCGATGAGAAGGTGAACGGAATCGGACCTCGAAGGAACAACGACAACGACGGAGATGGATAGATGGGCAGGAACAAAACCGCGACAGAACTCCCCGAACATGCCCTCCCTCTCAACCTAGTTTCGTAACGCCTCAATCGATCACCCACACACACCTCGTGTGTATTGTTTCTGGTTGGCTACATCACCCCTGCGAACATCCTTCGCAAGTCGAATCCAGTGATCGCGTCTGACATCGCAAGCTGCAGCTACCCTACGCTTCCCTACATAGTCGAATACGTCTCCTCTGCATATAATGCCTGTCAAGGGGTTGATAGCGATGACGTTCCTGCGTCGTTGAGATGGTTCTTGATGAGGAGGATGAAATTGTTTTTATGGAATCTACTCTATACTCTACGTAGATACTCTACCCCGCCATCCCCAGTAACCCCGCTTTTGTGATATACCGGATCTACCGGTACTATTCTGGTCACAATGATGAGCGTGTGCTACCTCAATGTTGTAAACAGCCGCTGGCACTGCGCGCGCGTGAGCAGGTGACATGGAAGCGCCGAAGGTTAATGGAAACGTTAATTTGGCCCCTCGCTTGATGGGGGCGGTAGAACATGCCATGGGTGAGATAGGGATCTGGAGATCTATCACCCTGGATATTGATGATTGAACGGGTCCTGGGGTGGTGGTTGTGATGGTGTGTTTGACCAACGTTGGGGGTGGTCGAGTTGAGCAGCTTGAGTTGAATCAAGTGACACATGCGATGGGTTCATGGTTGTGAATGCTGAATGATCGTGGCAAAGATATTTCGTGTATCTGGTTTTAAAAGAAGATTACAGTGAGAAGGTATATACCAGTACTCTACTACTGTCACCATACCAATCATCTCACGGCATGAGTGGACCAGTTTCCCACAATTGATCACCCATCAAGTCAGAATTAGACTGGCAGCATAGCACAGTGAGCGTGACACCACATTCATAAGCTATGAGATTGCAGGGATACAGAGAGTACACGCTCAGCGCGACGAAAGGTGGCCTGTGGTGCTTCGGTCAAGAGGTGAACATCAATCAACTATCACTCACCGTAGCAATTTTCCGATTGCTTTTGTTTATCAGACACTTGAATTTCCCCCCCATTAAAGGTAGATATAACCGATAAGTATATTCTGACTCCTTGAGCAATAATAGATGAACTGAGGAGCCCATCCCGAGAAACGCTCCTCTAACTTCACATTATATCACTCGCTGTGTAGTTCAACCTCTTGATTAATTTCGCTGTTTGTTCGACGTGTGGATCACAGTATCGTATGTTAATTTGACCAGACTATAGATTTCAATGCTGCTACGTATACGATGGTGGTTGACCGGATGTTTCTCAAAGTGGTGAACTCCAAGGATCGTTGCCAACCCCTCCAGTAGCAGCAGTATCGATATCCCCCACAACGCAATCGCCAACCAAGTCCGCCATACCATCCCTTTCTGTACCCCCCCCATTAATACCCCCAATAAACACATCCCAATACCCAGGGACGCGGCTGCAGGAAATCGATCTACAAACTCAAGGCAAGGTACGGGTACTCTACTACCGGTATCGTGAGTGAAGATTGGGATGGGTATAGTGAGTATTCACCGGTAAGTAGTCGAAGAGTGCTGAGATCTAAGATCTCACGTGTTGATACTCACAACCACGGGTTTGCGCTACTGGGGTCTAGAACTCTGACATCTGGGGTGATACAAACAGTAGAGAAGGATGTAGGCATGCTTTTGGTTTTGGGTGATGATATGATATAGACTGGACTAACACACCCGGCGCGAGTCACACATCTCGTGCGTAAGTAATACTCACACCGCGGCTAAGTGTATCATACTATACAGGTTACAAATTTACGCCGATTTCATACGTTAATGATGTCTTTTGCGGCTTACAAAGAAAGTTACGCAGTGGAGGGCCTTTGTGCTGGGTTGTGTATATAAAAAAAACAGAGCCCGAGTCCGGGATTCAGGATGGAGGTGTCAAGGTGCTGTTGCGGCACACCAGGGAAGTGGTAGTGCTGGTAGGTAGTCAGAGTACGGCAGGAGTGTGGCTCGCCATAGATCTTGCGTTAACGGTCGAGTTGCGAATTAGTGCAATGTAAGTATAATGGGTGAGAGGAGCGGAACCAGATATGCCGGGTTGATATTGAGGTCGTATACCGGCCTGAGCCTTTGTTCTCAATATGTTCTAGAAATTATAGCAGCAAGTAAGTCTCAGACTCGGAGTCTCGGCTGGTGCTTGAATTTGAAGTTAGGCCTATTCCCCACTGCTCTACCTATCTGACATCACAACCATGCCCCTCAGGCTCCAGCTGCTAATTTCAGCACCGGGATATCCCAAAAACCTCTCCAGAAGCTGCAGAAACCGTTGGCAAGTGTCGGTAAATATTACCGCAACAGTTGAAGAATTGCAGTGTCTGTGTGGCTCATCATGCGTGTGGCTTGTAGCACCAGCTCTGGCCACTGTAACACGGAAAGCAACTCGTGGGCACGGCTTTGCCGTAGAATGGTGGTATAGACTACTAGGATTGGTGTTAGCGGGGCAGTAAGTAGGGCTGTTATAGTCTCAGGCCCTGAAGTTTAGAGTTGGGAGATGCCATGTGGGATTCGAGAGCGCTGACTTCGATCGCAGTGAAAGGTGCCGGAGGAGTTGATCTATTGTTTTCTTTGAAACGGTGAGGATTGTGGTGTCCTAGGGAATGCGAAGTAAGCGTGTCATTTCTTTCATCAACCACTTCTCCCTACTGCTCGATGTGTTCCAGATCACAAGTCTCGAGAGACAAACATCCCCTTTCAACCCAGGCGTAAAGATATCCATTGCCCGCCCACATGAGGATCGAGCATCCCTTCTAGTGGTACCCATTCACCAAATCCCCAGCTCTCTACGCCCTCCACAGCTCCCGGCGGAGATCATAGATCACATCTAGAGCAGGTCTCATCATCCACCAAGAGAAATAACACTGGTCGTTATACATATGTCTCACCTCATCTCATTGATTTAATCGATCTCCCATCCTGGCTGCTCACCGTTGTCGATGAGGTCTGGAAATGGTGCTGGTCACAGTGAAGAGTGGAGAGAAAGGAGACAAAAGGGTTGTATTGTTTCTCATTTGGAAGAACAAGGTGTAACGAGTTATGAGCTGAACGTGAATCTCCACCGTTTTGGGATAGCTCCAGTGATTGTTATTCAATGGATAAGTAGAATTATATTGAAGGCAATACTCAAAATCACCGGGTCGATCTGCGAGCCAGATCTCATGTTTCCAAGATCACGAAAACACTCTCCAAGATCGGGGAATTGTATCCCACGCTTGTTGTAATCCAACAACCGCATCATTGGAATCGATGCGTATCTGCTACAGTGAAGTTCCAACCTGGAAAACTGTGACCTCCCCAGTGTGCCTCTTCACCTATCAGTTCGTGCCGCAAAATCCACTCTTCGATATTCCACTCGCTATGACTCGTCTTTACTTCCATTTGTCTGGGGAATTCCCTACTCACTCGTCTCTCAGCCCCAGTGGGAGCGTCTCACGCCTTTCCTCCACGCAATTCCAACATCCACTTCCGCGCCACCCACCATCACCAACCCCCACTCCCACCCCCATTCCTCAACAACCACAACCACAACTCCCACACCCGCCTAGACACCACAGCCACGGGCGGCCCAACAACGCTGTTTCACCTTCCTTTTCCTACTGTCCAACTGCCGGACGGAACGGCCCGTGAGGTTTGTGGGACCCAACCATGGGCGGTGAAAAGTATCTGCATCGTTATTATGCGCCATTGGAATTGTCATATTCCGTATCATGAGGTGGGAGGTCAAAGGATGGGGATACTGTGCTCTACATTGATACCATCCGTGGTACTACATTGGTTTCCGGCTAACGAAGCAGTTGATGTATACCTACGGTACCAGAGCGACTACACCGACAAACCGGCAAATCGCTTGAACCTCCTGTTCATGCGCATGAAACCCAATATCTCGACGTATCTCGACGAACCCTGGAAACCGCAATTCCATCCGAATCCACTACACCTCAACTCGAATCTCAACTTCACAGCTTTGGAAGAGCATAAACGCTCTTAACCCCATCTCATATCACGTCACCCCGCCACTGACTACGAGTATCACCATCATCATCATTCCCCCGCACCGTCACCGCTTCCTCGAGTCCACCGTGATCGCTACTATCTGTATCTCTGTCCGCATGAATAGCTAGAAACGGTTGTCAAACGATGGTGGTGGTGGCGTTCGGCGCTGGGAGGGCAGACAGAGCGCGAAGATGTTAAAGCGGCCGTGGGACGATGGTTCATGCTGGAGACGAGTGATGGGGGAGAACGTTCAAGCGCGGGGGAAGTTGAACCTGGGAATGGCGATGACACCGTGGGATGGGGTTGAGATGGTTTGTGGGCGCTTATCTCCAGAATCCATGGATAGAGCGGTGATGGGTTGAGACTTGGATTGCGGGGAAGAAGTTGACTGGGGGTGCATTGATGAGTATATGGCCTCGACGTCATGAATCCCGTAGACCTGTATACACAAACAGGTATCCCAAACTCCCGCATCATCAGTTAATGGATCAACCACGATTGGATAGTAATATCATGAAATCTTGAATCCACATTCTCCATGCCAACTTCTCATCACTGAATCCCACTTCTGACACCATGGGCACTCACATCCCCCACGGTCCCGTGCCTCACATGGTCTCTGCACCTGCTCGCAATAGGCAGAAGGAAGAAGGCAGACGCCTACCGGTACCACAAGAACATTGTGACTGATTGGATCTCAGGAGACGAGCACACCCGCCAACCGCGCCCAAGCGCGATTTGAGCTGCATTCAACATTTTGCTGCAACCAACCACTTCAAGCAACCAAGCAACAACAACCCGAATCCGACCGATCACCAACATCTCGAATCGAATCTCCGAGTCCAGACTGTGGGATCGACGTTTACCGTACCATTCCGTGGTCACGATAGCAGTAGCGGGTGGCAGTGGTGCTTCCGAATAGTTATCGATAAACGTTTAAAAATCACCATGTATCTGGTGAGGATTTGCCTCGAATGACTATCACACGATCTCGACCACGGGTACCTATTGTTAGGAGCAAAAAAACTCCGCACTGCAATGCAGCATCGGGCGCAGGCGGAGAGAAACGCAAGTAGTTGAAAACAAACGGCGCGGGTTTGAAGACGTTTCAAGGTCACAGGAATAGTCATGCTTGGGGTAGTGGGTGGTGGGTGGTGTGTTTTGGTGGGGCATCACGATCCAGCACCAGTGGCGGGGTCCCACCTCGAATGCCATTGCCACTGAAAATGCTTTTAGCTGTTCTTTTTTTTTGATGCCCAAGAACAGGCCAATGCGGTGTGGCGGAGGTTGATGGGCGGGGGATTAGAGAACTTGGTGACTCGGAGTGTGGGTTGGTTTTGGTATACAGAACGCGACTGGTGGTCAGAGAGGACGATCTGATGGAGCGAGTCTACAAGCGAGAGTTCGCTACTTTGTATGACTGTATGCACACTCGGGCCGCGATGTCGGGATGGTAAGTCGCCAATGAGAATCATGAAATCGAGTAGGAAACTTGGATGCATGCGCAATGATGATGATGGCGAAACACGGCAGCAAACTTTTGCAATGGGCTTTCACACAGACTACACAGACGCAGAGTCAAGTTTTGCCACTAGTTTTTTATCGTATTGGAGATGCCTCTGTTTTTCATCATTGCCTTCGCCAGCTCGGCTTGGACCCAGTCCAGTGGTCGCAGTCGTTGGTCGCGGTCTCCCAACCGCCAACCTCTAACTATACCCTCTACCTGACTCTGAGCGCCGTGCAACAAACTTTCTACATCCATCTTGTTATCCTCAACCCTCATCTCTATCCTCCAATACTCCCATGCAGTCCCGCAGTCACGGGGGCAGTAGTCGACGTGGGATGCCCTCCCAAGAACCAAACCGCCGGACCACAACGAACAAGCTCCACCGCGATCCATCGACACCCAACCATCAAGATTCAGAAGGCGGCAATCAGGCTTCCTCTCCCTCGTATAATATCACAATTCCACGTCCAACTGGCAGCAGGCTTGAGCTCCTGTTAGGGTCGATTCGAGTGTGATGGGAGGTGCGTGGGGGTACGTGGGGGTGCGGCGTGGGGTTGGGTGGTGATGGTCCATCTTGAGAGTCGACATCCAACTGGTGGTCATGATGATGGCGAAGGGACGTGGATTGCGATACATGGCAGGCCACAAAGGCGGCCCGGGCCAAATCCGTTTCTTGTCTTCACCACCGCCGCCCAAAAATGGCGTGTGTGAATCAGAATCATGAACCTGCTGGCTGGCCGACTCAACTCCTGACTCGGACTCGCATCGTGGCTCCTGAATTGGGGTTTCGCCTTCTTGCCACGAGCTCTCCCACGCTTTGTCGACGGAGTGATTCAAGTGAAGTTGTTTGAATCAGTATGTCAGCCGCCCATCATCCGAGACGAAACCCAACTCAACCGGTGAACAGAATCCTCACATGGCATTCATTACAGTTTCTATGTGAGTGCCGGGAGGTCCTTTCCGGTTCCCGAGTATTCGAGCTGTTGAAACAATCTCACATTTTTTGATTTACCATCAACGACCCTGACCCCCAGCCATATCCATCTACCGAAACACTCTCAGAGACTCCAGAGTATCTCCGAAAAACAGGTACCGGTACTAGTATATGACCTTTTCTCTCCAGCAACTCGGTTCCACGCTCCCACGCTACCTCTTTAGCGAATCCCGATATCACATCAATGATCGACGAGGGTTGCCGATCAGCTCTCCATCAGGGGGTGCTGCTGCTCGCAATTTCATCACATTCGATGATGGGGATGATGGGTTGGGTTGGCTCCTGCAGAAGTTGTGGGCGTCATTGTGCGTTGCGGTGAGCGAGAGTTGGGGGCGGTGATGGTGATGAGGCGGGCGGGCATGCGAGCGGTGTAGGATCGCGATGGGATGAGAGGCGATGAAATTGAAGGGGATGGCCGATGGATGGGGCTGAGATACGGTACCTATGATATCGGTACCTGAGTGATCGCCGCTGCGGGAGGTGCTGATGAGGAGGAGATGTTGGCTACGGTGTAGGAGGTATCCATGGCAGGTCCCAGACGGAGGTCGTCAAGTCCAAACGGCGGAAGACTCCTATCTCGGGGGGTTCTTGGATGTTTCCTCGACTCGCGAACCTGAAAGAAGAAGTTCCCGGATAAAATTATGGGTTGGGTAGATAACTATCAAGTATCATCGCGCCTCCCCGCAATTGCGCTCCAGTATCATGGCAGCCAGTTGTTTGTCCCCGGTTCCAGTGGGCGTTTTTATCAGCGACCACACCTGATAAGGCGGCCACCACCGTAAACAACCACAGTTTCCAATCTAGGAACTCTACACCTTCCATATCCATCCTCATCATGATCTCCATCATCGCCATCCCCATCATCGGCCCCAGTTTCCAACCCCGACATCGACTCCATCCATGTCCTCCATGTTGCTGCAATGCATCCACGTAAAATCTTTTTTCCCCCTTCTTCCCGTCCCGCCATTGCATAACTATCCAACACCCAACATCTACCATACTATATCCTCACAATCCCCATCCAGCAGGTAGGTAGAATACACTACCGGTATGTACATACGATTCTCCTCCCGTTTTGTCTGCACCACACAGTTTATCCGGCCCCAGGACCGTTACCGGGACAGGATTTTTTCCTTCACCATCTCAACCTCCATCTCATTTAATCTCCAACACCCTGATTGGCGGTATTCGGCCGCCGACTTGAGAGCAGCATCCCGCAACTTGCGTTCTGCGTGGCCAGCCTTATAATATAGTTTTTAGACATACGACATGGGGGATGGAGTAGTCGGGACGGTAGTAAAATATCCCATAGTTTACGTGCGGAGAAGAAATTGGTGCGTTGTCTTGCGACGCGCGGGGAGGGATATGGATGGTCAAATATCCCGAAGCGCCAGGAGAGGGGTGGTTAGTGGTGATGAAGATTACATACTCGACTTGATGGTGCGGTGTGCGATGCGACACAAGAGAGAGAGAGAGAGAGAGAGGTTGGAGTGGATCGAAGAATCGTGAATGCGGATTCTGGTTATCGGAGTGAATCGCCGTCGATTCGAGGAGAGTTCAACAGAGAGAGCGAGAGAGGGAGAGTGTGTTGCTCCCAACAATTCGGACCTCGCACATCGGCGTTTGGAATAGATAGCGACATACTCTACATCACGAGCAGAGCAATATCGCCAGGTACTATCGAGTTAATTCTTCATCCCACAAGCAGATACCACAGCGTTTCCCCATAACCACACTCCCGGGGCCAGAGTTCAAATTCAAAGTCGCTCAAAATCATCCATCCGCCGTCCCCCGCCATCCGCATCCATCCCCCAACGTCCGGCATATCGATGCGATGGAGGAGTTTCGCAATCGTTATTTTCTTCTTCCAAGTCGTTCGATCACTGCGGTTCGTGTTTTCTTTCCCGGCCCGGCACTTTGGGGTCGGTGTCTGTGTCTGTGTATTGCTGCGTCTCTGTGTATCGCGGTCTACCTACCTCGTTCTCGGTTCGGCGAGCTGGCAGGGGGGGAAGACGCAAAAAAAGTGGTGAGATTTTTATCGTTTGGGTTGGTTGGTTGTTCACCGGAGGCGGGTGAGGAAGACGGGGAGGGAACCAGACATCTGGGTCTCGGGGTTTCAAGCGTCGGGACTTGACTGAAACAAGCAACGACCGCGACGAGTGATGGTGGGAGGAGGTGGGAGGGAGGACTAATATCGAGATGGTTGTGGCTAATCCGCTCTGTTGTTAGCCCTCCACATGAAAGAGGAGAGACGTGCTCACCACGAAACCACCGCGCGGAAACATGGGAGACTAGCTCAACCCAGAGAAATGGTACATGTGGAGCCCTCCCAGTTCAAAGACGGTTTAGAGGCGATGAGAGAGCCCCGATGAGGGAAGGAGGAGACCTCTTGACCTCCATGCCTGGAAAGTTCTCGGGCATGAATGGCAGCAGGAGCTCCGGGAGCAGCACCAGTCTAACGCCCGCAAAGGTTAGACGTGCGGGCCAGTAACGCAGCTTTGGGTATTGGAGCGAGTGATGGAGAAACGCGGTAGCAGACAGACTGTGAAGAAGGAGTACAGAAGCGCGAGTGAAGGAATATGCGTATGCGCATTGGTGAAGTCTTCATGCCGCGAATAGAGCTGCTGCATAACCTATGTCGACGGCGTTGTAGAGGGAAGCAGAGGCGTCGTTGTTGGAAGCCACGGCGACGCTTGAAGTCATGGGCAATGGGAGAGGGGGAGACGTTTGTGGGATGGTTGGATTTTGGCTCACGGGGGCGAGGTGCCATAATTGGGGCATGGAATGGGGACGGGAGGCACGAGGAGGACCCAGGTCTCTCGTGTGTCACCGAAATGGGAGCGACAGTTTACCCACGAGAATGGGTCTACGGTGTCTCGGACCGGATGCTCCTGCTCAGTCTTTCCAGCTAACACAACACACCAACAGCAGTTGTGAACGGTCGCCGTGAGTACTGGATCACAGTAGAGGACGCCGCTATGATAATGAGCTCCAGCAGAATTGATGAGCCAGCAGCGGGGGAAGGGGAGGAGAGCTCGCCGTAGTGACTGCATTACAAGCGTGACAGGAGAGTGATTGATTGATGGGCCATCGCGATGCATTGCTTTGGTGATGCGGGGGGAGTAGAGAGGATGACTGCAGTAGGGCTTTTCTGAGTGGGTGACTTTGGGGGCGTTGGCGTTGGCGTTGGTCCCTCACCCAAGTGAGTGTGGGAGTGAGTCGCAGGGGGTGTAGAGTACCACAGAGACGCACACTCTGGCCTCCACCCTCCCTCCCACCCTTCCCACCCTTCCCACCCCTTCGCAAGATTTCCCGTGGGTGCAGCGCCAACAGGGATCCGAGCCAGCTTCCCGGCACTTCGCCCACACCAAACAGAGATTGGCCCCCAACTCCCACCCCCAACGCCCAGAGAACATATCAAGGCCCCCGATTCCCCTCCCCAAGAATTCCCCCCCCCCCCCCCCCCACCCCCCCCCCCCCCCCCATCACCATCCGCTCGCTACCCATCATCACCAACTCCATCCCGCTCGCTACCATCCCGCTCCTCCCCGCTCCTTTCTCCATCGCTTCGAGCCTTCCTTCCTTACGCCAGACACCATCCCGCCGAGCATCGCCATTCGCAGTAGCAGCATCCATCCTACCACTCCCTCCGTCACCTCCTCCTCCTCCTCCGACCATGTCGCAATACCCCTCTGTCCCGGCCTCTCCCACCGATGGAACCGCTGTAAACTGGTATGTCCATCGATGCGCTGGTGTGGAATTCCATCTAACCAGCTGCTCAGGATTCTCGACCACACCATGACACACAGCGAGGACTACCAGACCACTCTTCCCCTTCAGACCATCTACGAGCTCAACTGTATGACCACTGGCCAAACTACCGCCGATTTCAAGGCCGCTCTCATGGAACACATCTCCCAACTTCCCGCACAGCCTTCGCACCTCCCCGCCATCTGCTACACCAAGTTCATCGACCGCTGCTTCCCGCCCGACCACGAGTACGTCGAGTTCGACAACGCTTTGAGGGCATTGGACTACATTCGGGATTTGGAGATGCGGAGGAAAAAGGAGTTGGAAAAGGCTATGAGGTACAAGGGCGAGAACGACAAGAAGATCATCACCCTCCGCGCCCGGGCTTCGAAGCTTGACATGCAGTACGCAAAGGTCCTCACTGGTATCCGCCGATATACCTTGATGCACGAGCTGTCCGCTCCCGAGTTCAACAAGTACAACTGCATTGCTCTCCTCAACACCTTGTACCCGATCAACGAAGCCGCCATCAACCACCACCTCACTGCCGAGCTCCTTGCACAGCAGCGCCGGGCCCTGTGGAAGTACATTATTGCTGTCGAGAAGAACGGCGCTTCAGTCCTCAAAACTGCCTACGAGGCCAATGGTGGCTGGGCTGCCGTCTCCGCCACCACCAGCTCCTACTGCCGTTCCGCCGTTGACGTGATCGAGAAGGCCGAGCAATGCGCCCGGCCCACCAGCTTTGGCAGCTTCGTCTCCGATTCGAGTGTCGAGGACCTTGCCGACTCTCGCCCCTCCACTGGACGCCGGAACACCACTGACTCCTGTGAGAGCTCGGTTTTTGAGAGTGACGGACCCATTCGCAACAGCAAACTCGACAAGCTTGTCAAGGGTCTTCGCAAGCTTAGCACCAAGAAGAGCTTTTACAATGCCGACTGGATGTCAAGCAACGAGGATTTCAAGGCGCGCTCGTGAACACCCTCTTCCACTCTCTTGCTCTTCCTTTGGGGTTCATGGCGCAATTTGATTTTCTCTTGACGACTTGACGGCATTGTTAACGGCCTTTTACAATTATCGGGTTACACGGACGGGGTGTTGGTTCGGAGTTCAGCTTGCTTTTTTGATTCTTGTGCTATTTCTTTCCTGGTTGACGTACAAAAAGGGATTTTGAATTTTATGGTTTGTATCTCACTCTCTGTCGTTGGAGCTATCGCTGCTCAATCTTGTCTTTCCTTGCTCTTGATATCCGGCGTTGTGGCAAGAACTGGCTTTTCTTGCTATTTCGTGCACTTCACTTCTTTTGTACATGATTGGTGTTCTGGGTAACACTCTTTTGCTTTGGAACAGGATTGTGGGATTTCAGCGAGATATGTTTGTTGCTTTTCTCTTGCTTTTTGGGGCGCTTTTGTACACGGTGTGTTTTTGTTGCGCTGAGATTTATTTGTTAAGGGGGAGTTTGCGGAGGAAATGTATCATCTACACACGACATTGCTGGGGGGGTCGCTCACAGTAGTTTTTCCTTTTTACCTCTTACTCTGTATCATACATACCTACCTATACCTATACCATAACAAAGCAAATAAACAATGGAAAACAAATCAAAAAGAAAAAACTCTTAGCGCTCCTTTTCTTCGACGTGATTCCATGCAACTCTTTTTCTCCTCTCTTCTCTGCAACCAACATGAAGAATTTTTTACCGTACATGGATCCGGAAATTGAGGCATTATCCCCTCCCTCTCCTCCATGTCCTCCTCTTTCTTCCTTACGTGCGTGCGCGTCAAGAATCGATCCTGAACCCTGGGCGGCTTACGTTACCTTCCTTCCCGTCCCTCGTCCCCCCCTGGTCCGTGTTGGTGGACGGGCGAGCGGGCGTCCTGCCGCCGCCGTCGCCGCCGCCGTTGCCTTGCTCGGCCGCTCCGACACGACCCGCCGGGCGGGAAAGTGCGAGAACAGCGAGGCGGGAGGGGAGGCAGGGTAAGGACGAGGATGAGGATGAGGCTCTACTGGGGCCGGCGGCGGCGGAGGAGGAGAGCGGTGGACTGTGGACAGTGGACACTGAACACTGGCACCGGATGGCATCACAGGAGCTGGTGTCTATTCATCTATCTCGATTTTATGGCTCTACCCTATCTACTCTATACACAGAGTTCAAAGTTGACGACTCTTCGCCCCTTTCTCTTCTACAGTTGCTGAAGAATGGAGGCTCCGGTTAACGGAAATCACGGCGGTGGATGGTGGTGGATCGGGGTTGTGGGCGATGGGATCCACCGCTCGCTCTGCACTCGAGCCGTGTTGTGCGAACCATCAGATCTGGGCCGTCCACCACCACCACTGGGGGCGGTGATGGCGAGGGAGATGGAGACGGGGCGTGGGATGTTATGAGGGTGATGAGGGTGGATGGCTGTGGGATGGTGGATTGGGATGGCAATAGCGATTATGCTTGCTTGCGGTGAAAATGGTGGAAGTGGCCAACACCGACACCGAAGCCCACTACACCGGTAACTCACCACCTTCCCACATCATCAACGTAGAGATACGATACGATACAGAGATTCCCAGATCGCGATAAAATGAGAAGGACAGCTTCTCTATCTAGTATCCACATTGATGGGAAAATATCGTCAGATGGATGGATACTCAGGCTTGTCATGTTAGCGCGCCCACAGGTATGGACGTTCACGCCAATGGCAGATGGGAGATGAGGATGTGCATTCATCAGGATGTGCGATGATGGTGATGACAAGATGCCGCATGCTGTGCGGGAGCTTTAGGTAGAAGATCATGATGATGATGGGCATCGGAGAGGAGCGGTGGTGATTGGTGGGGATTGCGAGAGTTGGATATTTATGCTGGTGAGGATGATGATGGTTGGCTCGTGAGATGGTTGGTGAAAAGTTTGGTGCCTGGTGCCTGAATATCATTGCTGGAATCGTGGATTCGTGGCATGGAGGGAAGGTGCCTGCAGGATTGACACGGAAGAGATGCGGTGGAGGTGGTGGGTTATCCAATGGGAGCCTATCCATGGGCGGGATGATGGCGGGAGTTGGAATACTTGTACAGTCTTGTATAGTGCTGTATGAATACGATTAGAGTTTTCACGGCTATCTAGCAAACGAGAATTCGCCGACGATTCTCCGCAGTCGCGGGACGGAACAAACGGCAGGAAAAGTTAGGTCTGTAGGTCCTCTACTGTATGCTATACATGGAACTCCGGTACACGGCGTTGTTTTTGATGACGGCGGTGGTGGAGAGGAAAGGTGGAGAAACGCGATGATGATCTGCGATGGGGACCACCGAGGCTGAGGCGTGTTTGGAAAAGCGAGCAACGGGCCGCCGCTGCTGCGGAAACTACTGTGTGCGCGATGATGATCTTGGTGGTGGTGGTGATTGTGCTCTGCATGATGATTTCGAGATTCAGCATACTTAGGGTAGACGAGGATGGGCTTCTTGATGGCCACTCGGGTGCCTGAAAACGTGATGAGAAGAAGTGCAGTTGTGACTTTCGGTAAACTACGAATAGGGGGTGTTGAATGTCGATGTTGGGATCACCGTCGTGGTCACAGCCGATCCCATGTTGTTGTTGTAGTTCTATTCATATTCATACTTCCCGTCCGGTTTGTATCATAAGTACCCATCACCCCATTGCCTCCCGCATCTCAGGCGAGTCCATGATGATTTCCCCGTGCTCGCGTTTCGTCGCTCCCCATCCAGCTCGTTCGCTACCCCATGTTTCACTAAACTCTCCGATGCCCGCAGTCTCCCGCGCCCACTTCGCCGGCGATAGCACACACCGCCTTAACCGACTCCAGATCGATCAAGCGAGAATCGGTACTTGGACTTCTCTTGTTGTTGTTGTATGATCGTTCGATATTCACAGCTTCTCTGACTGCAGCGGGAGTTGTGTGGGGGGTGAGTCGAGACTCAGCTGTCATTCTTCCGAAACGGAAGTTGGGGTACAGGAGGGCCCTGGATGGAGGATCGATACTTACAAGCACGCGACGTGCGCAGCGATGAGAGCAAAAGTTTGACGTCTTGGACTCCGACTTTAACTGAATTGGACTCACCCGGGCTCCGCCGGTTTTCGCCGTATAGAAGCTTGGTGGAAAAATCTTCATCACACCGGCGGACGTGGAGTTGACTGGACGGGGACCAGAAACTTCCTCACCACCATAACCAGCCGGAAGCTTGACCCTAGGCCTCCCTCAACCACTTCCGACTCAAACAACCTGCACTGGCTGTATGTAGCATGTACGATACAGACGATAACCACCGGAACAGTAGTGCAGTTCTGGTACCGTCCACAACACTGACAACACTGATAACACTCTGGGCGGTGTTACAAAGGTACTTAACAGTAGTACCTCCGCACGGCCGGGCCTCAAACGGGTGTGGTCTCTACTGAACATACATAACCACATTGATGTACCCGGGTATGTATTGTCGTACTACAGGGCCCAGAGAGGGGTTTCACATCGATCTTACCGCAGGTACCTGCATTGGCCGGAGGAAAAAATACTAGTTGTATGCACATGTCATGCCATGATGTTGATGCTTTGCCGATAAGCTCTAGGGCGAAGAGCCGGAGCATGCAACTTGCAACAGTCTAGAGTCTTGAAAAAGAGCCAAAGGGGAGATGGTGGAGGACGAGAAGCATTGAAGAAGTTTTAAGCCGGTTGTGGCCGCTGAGTTGTTTTCTTATCCTACACGCGGCTCTCGCCGGTGTTGAGGATGTTGGAGGAACCCGTTTGGCTCCGTTCCAGGTATGGAGACGTGTCGGGCTTCAAGACGACGTGGCAGCGGCCGGAAAAACT
Organism: Ascodesmis nigricans; assembly: GCA_004786065.1. Classification (NCBI taxonomy): domain Eukaryota; kingdom Fungi; phylum Ascomycota; class Pezizomycetes; order Pezizales; family Ascodesmidaceae; genus Ascodesmis; species Ascodesmis nigricans. The sequence goes on from ML220126.1 coordinate 76,844, forward strand.
TCTCGTACATACATAATACTCATGTTCACACTCACGTGCGCTGGACCTAGCGAAAGACCAGCGGGAGAAGTTTCTGCGCATGCACTCTACTACCGTCACTGCATGTTTCCCTATACGGCCGTTGTTTACCGTCGAGGTCCCAATGTGTCGTTCTGTGTAACGCACTATACGAATCGATCCAATGAGAAGCTTTCTGTTCCCTTCGCTCTCTCGACAGAGACCATGTTAATTAACTATTCGGTATATACTTTTCACTTCCATGCCTTAGCTTACAGTGCAGAGTTTGCGGTCGAAAGGAGGAGACCTAGAATAACCTCCGAGAATGGGAGTCTTGGACACAAGGTCGCGATCACGATCATGTACCGTTTGACCCCAGATGTTGTGGAGGAGGGGTAATTCAATGTGAAGAATTCAATGCTTGAAGGCTTAAGTCACGTAAACCACGGGACGGAAAGGGAGAGGGATGGATGACAATGACAGCCGTTGCGATTCATGCTTTGGAAGAGCAGAAACTGGTTGTGGTATCGCAGTTGGGTTTATATGCATAGCGCATGAACGCATGGCGAGGAATGGTATCATGGGGGACTCATGCGATGGAACATGATGTCTACATGGATGAAACCATGATTTGAGGATGGGAGGGGATGGAAACGGTAAGTCGACGCTGGAGGCACAACCCTACTTCCGCTGGCCTAGTGTGAGTACCAGGACTTCAGGAGCAAGGAGACTGTTAACTTGGCCAGATTGAAATGCTTAACTGATGTTATGCTAGTACTTTATCATGTTCGCAATGGAGTATGATGAAGAAGCGTTCCAGATGTCATTCATGTCATGTGACGTCCCGCCTTGGTTGACATAGGTTCGTCGCTCCTTCTCTTGGTTCTAAACCTCTGCCAGTGGCATCTCTTCGGCCTGCTAGCCTCCTACTCCATACGTCAGTATTGGTATCTCTATCTGGCGCTCTCTCTGTTTCTCTCGACATCTCCTCTCAGCACCCCACCTCAGTTTTCTGATCAAATCGTCCTTCAGAACAACACGGGTCCCAAGATTAAAAGTAGCGGAATCGCGCCACCAGATACAGGATCACTGAGACTCCTATCCCCCTAATGTCTATCCCCACTCAGAAATGGGAAATTCAACATCGTCATCCGTCCGGGGGGTCTTGCCAGGCACCACGATCGTCCTCCCAACCACCACTTCCAATCCCTTTCATGTCCTCCTCTCCGTCCCGCCCCCGCTACATGACTCCCGACAGCAAAACCCAATTCCCTCCACATTCGAGTTAAAGCAGCAACTTATGTGGGGGTGGAGCGAGGACCAGGAAGCGATGAAGCGAGGGGGTTCATCTCTGAATCCACACCCACGCCTCCGAACGGATGACAATAAGTCAGCAGCAGTAAAACCAAGGTCCAGTGGTTTATCGATCGACTTTATCAGCGGGATCTTGCAGATGATGAGGCGGCGACTACCAATGGGATGGGGAGATGCAATGTGGGGATTGAATGAGAGCTGGGAAACAAGGTTTTTCGTGTTTCGCCCATGTCAGGAGAGATGGAGATGTGGGAGTGGGAGAAAAGGGGATCGCTGGACGTGGGAAATTGAGGGATAGTGAGGTGGGGTCGGGGATTGTTAGGATGAAGGGAATCCACGATGGTTGGTATGGAGGTTGCCTGAACTGTGGAGAGTTTTGGATCCATGGTGGCTTGAGGGTTTATGCTGGCTGGAGCGAGTACATGGACGAAACTGGTCCATCATAGGCTCCAAATCGTCTATGCCCATGGGACTCGCAGCTTACAGGATATACCCCCACATATGGCAGTGTCTGAGTGTTCGAGAACCCGGAGCCTGCAGATAATGCCAAATACCCACTGCTCCATTCACAACTGTCAGGGGACACGAAGATTGAAGCACACGTTGACTACATACAGATAAACACATTGAGATACTCCGTACATTGACATTGGTAGGCGGAACAGACATATAGAGATGATTACTGGCGTGAGCCCCATATGCAGATGTAAGGACTCGGAAACAAGCATATCCAGCTGAAAGCTTGGTCGCTGTGAAAGCCGGGTTCGGAAAATCATTGAAAACCTTTCACTGCGAATGTGGATCGGGCTGAAGAACCCCTTCTTCCGAGCTGTATAGAAAACGGCAGACGGTGATGTTTACAAATACACATCAGTTGCGATCTCAACTGGGTAAGCTTTGTTGGATAGTGGACGGAGAATATTGGCTTATTTAGACCAGTTTGTTGATAATCCAAGGCAGGAATAACCAAGTCCGAGTTGCACAGAATCTATACCCCCACCGGTCGACTACAGGTACTTCCTGCAGTCGACTCGGTGAACTCTTCATCCTTTTATACCGAATCCTTCACAGCTTTCTGCTCAGACCTCTTGCAAGCGCACTGATGGATATTGGTACACGTTGCTCTCAATATCTCAGACGAAACAAAACAAAATCCACCAGTCACCATCACACCCCTGCTTTATCCACCACCTTACTTGGAGGAAACCGGGGCTCCCTTCAGCCCAACGAACTCTAAATCTTCTGCGGGCACCCGAGTCACGTCGCTCCACGCTGTAACTTTTAGTTCGAGGTCATGAATCGAAGCTAGGGCCCCCATATAGCTCTATTCGCCGGTTCCCGATATATTCGTCAAGGCGCATTTTCGTCAACTCGGAGGATTACAGATCCGTGCATTGGCGAGGTGGAAGCGGATACCTGCGCTATTTGACCAAGATTCAGACCATTGAATGGGTGGTAAAAGTAGATTTGGGGATGGCTAAGTCGTTAGGAGGATTTATATTCGGAGGGTCGAAGTTGCCGCGTGGCTTTAAGCACTCTTGGGATTGGTGTATCTCCACGTGTGTATCACGGTTAGATAAGACGATGATTCCGGCCCCAAAAATATAGTATGGGTTTTGAAGCTTACCAGATGCACGCAAAACTCATGTAGGTTGATATATTCTGGGAATTGTTTGTTGTATGGTATTCGCTAATATGTCCATACATCGAGAAGATGGATGACGAGCGTTGACCTTATGCGACCAGATACGATCTCGCTACCGAGCAACACATCGCCAGGTAATGAGAGCGGAAGTTGGTGTCAAATACCGTTACCCAGGAAATGCGATTGTTTTCGGAATACTATTACAAAAAAGACAACCAATGAGTGTTTCCAGCCCATTAAACATGTGCCTGTATTGCATCTGAGAATAGGCCTACTATACTGATGATTTAGGCTGGTCACAAAGTCCTACAACTCCACCGTCCTCATCATCACCGTTCATCTTCGGCTCAACTGTCAACTGTAACCCCGACACATGTACATGGGTACAGGGAACGAACTGACAAACATGAGTCATGCTTTTGTTACCGTTTTCTCCCGGGCAACATAAACATCCGTGCGAGACGATACGCCATAAACGCATAGACATCTGTCATCTGTCACGATTCAGCTATGATCGCCTACGGGGTCTACCATCGATAGCCGCCATTGTCGCGACCTACATATCCCGATTCAGACGGTTTGCCATGTACATCCCGCGTGTCTGAAAATATTCCTATACATAGTTAAACATTCATGTCAAACTCGATCAGGGAGCGGGAATACCCGCAACGGGGTCTTGTGGTATTGTCAGCAAACATCCAATAGGTTTACGAGCAGGTGTATCAAATGGAGCGTGCGCCGGGTCAGAAAGAAAGCGTGGTGCGCATGGAGAAATTGAGAGTGGGGGTTTTAGGTGGAAGTTGAGCTTTGGAGATCTCGGTTGTGGTGTTGATGCGCGCGTGGTTTGGAGATCGATCCAGCGGAGCCCCGGGGTGAGTACGAGAACAACTGTGACGAAGCATGGAAAAAACTTGTGATGGTTCTTGACTTGAATGATAAGCATGACAAGCCCGAGTTTATGGATGTCTATGCGAGTTTTGTAGGTGTGATGTGGCATCAGATGTCTGTTGTCGCTGGATGACGATTCCAGTTTCCCCATCTGCAACTAGAGTCACACCGTATTGCTGAGACAAATCTTATCGTATTTAAAACGAATGATTCTTCAATAACTAACGCAAATACAGCTACTTGTTATTGTGTAGTACTGACTCATAGATATAGGAACTACCACGATTCCGCCGAAGAAGCCATCAACATCATATTCCATCGGCCTCATTACCTCCACCAAACATCTGGGGCTCCGCAACAACCCCACTCATCATCAACTCGCCATCTCAACGCAGTCATCCCACGTCACTTCACCGACTTGTGGCTGCAGTGTACCTAAGCTACCGTGTCACACATGCCCGCCCTCTTCATCGATCATCGTTTTCCTGCTCGTCTAAACGCCGCCCACCGCTACACATGCTCACCACCACTAATCTCAACCTTCATCACTATCAGCTTCACCGCCCCATCAGAACCCCCACTGATTGAACTGCCCCGCCAATGCTATGCTCACAAAGCCAAATCCTGCACGGCTTCTCCACCATTGCGCATCTCAGGATCCTGCACATGAGCGGCAGCAAGTTTGTCTGCCTATGCTATGTCGGGGATCTCAGCCAAGCACTAGATCTAGATATCGACAAGGTGCAGCATCAGATCTCCTCTACACGGTTGGATCGACACACGGGAGATCCACCATCCGCCGTATTGAGAAAGGACTCGGATGTGGCTGCGGGACGTACTAGAATTGGACGTGAGGTACCGATGGTGGGGCATCCAGGATCTTGGATGACATGAATTAGATAGATGATGGTTGCTGAGATGAGATGTGTGCATAGTCTCCAGTTTTATGAGTATCGCCGCTGCCATTACTGATGGATGTGATATGTGATCTCACAGTCAGATTGTATACGAGCATTCGCACCCACATACATAATGACAATGAGCCGGAGGATTCGAGATTGAACTGGACCAGATCGGAGAACCAGCGCTCTAATAACTAGTGCCATGCAACAAACCCTATTCCCTCCTCACTCAACGTCTGTGTGTAGCGAGAGATGGACCCGGGTTTGTACGCCCATCACTACAGACTTGGAGATTAATATTGATTATTTTGATTGCCATGATGCTTAAAGTAGCTCTTGCCACGCGGGAAGTATGATTAGTTCCCGTTCAAACTTCTGGCCATGTAGAAATGGAGCGGGAAACGTGGTATAAGCAGTTGACCGTGGAATATCAAAAAGAGAAGTCGAGTCATCCTCAGGCCCCGCCTCCTCCCCCTCCAGTCGTCATGTAGGTTAATTGGTATGCGATGGCATTCAGGGCCCAACCCGGGACTGCTTTTCAAGATCTGTGATTACCGAGCGGTACAAGTATGATCGTTATGTCGCCAATGTACTTAACGCCTGCGTGTATTATGGCGAGTGGAGTAGAGTAATTCGTGCTGGCGATGCTGAGCCACAGGATTGCTTTGAATATTACCGCACTCTGCACGGTGGTGCGTTGAGACCCTGACGACTGCGAGTCCCATGGCGCCCGGTGCCTTTGGGTGGGAAGTAAGGGATGTGGAGACCTGGGTGGAAATGTGGAGTTCCAGATGGTGGAGTTGGGATTGAAATTTGGGACTTTGGAGTGCGTCGAGAGTTGTGGCTGATGGTCACAAGGCCACAGAACAATCCGATGGGTCACGATTTAACAGTTGAGTTGAAAGCACTGCAGTTTATTCAATAAAACACTGATGTCAATCAGTGATAAGTGAATAACAGAAGTGTCCAGTGATTTGTAATCATTATTGTCCCTAAGATCGGGGTAACCTACATAACTCAACCACGAAAATGGGTTTCATGTCTCCAAATAAGCTAGAATAAAATAACTCAAGATTTTAGTCCCAGCTAACATTGTTCTAGCGACAATGAATCCTGGGAGATGTTGATATGGGCGTGGATCGTGGAGTTACACGACCTATCACTCGGCGTCAAGAAGGATATTTTTTCAAGTTCCGTGTTAGGAGATAATATAGAGCTAGGAGCTTCAGTATAGTAATATACCTTCCTTTTGTATAGAGAGATTGTGTCTTAAAGTTGTTAATCCGGAGACGTGTTGCCCTGTTCTCAAAAAAGCATTCATAAGTCCAGCAGACTCGAATTATCACTTTAACTCGGTATTTGATGAAACTGTCACATCAAAGGACGCAAAAGAGTTACTTATAGTGTTGAAATACCATGCGACAGATGAGCTTGCCGTGATTCTGTCTACACCGGAACCTGGCAGTGTTGGTGATCCTGAGTGACAATCCGTGACTGCTCACGAACTGTTTTCTATCTTGTGGCTTGAATGCGCCCTACAATCAACCCGATCAATCCCATCTCTTTATTTGAGATATTCGGTCTGAAAGTTCCATCTGAATCCTATGCAGAACTGTCCGAGCAACTCCCGAGTCCATTCAATTGCTGGGCTCCAGCAGGAATGAGACACTTCCATGACAACCGCCTCCCATTTCATCCCATCCCCCTCCACCTCCCCAAAACCTTCTTCCCTTCCTCTTCCCCGTTTCATCACCCCCTCGAGTGCAGCTCCTCGCGCTCATCAACCATCATCATCAACCATCATCATCGATTCGATTCCAACCCATCAATTCCTGCACCACCACCACCACCACCACCACCACCACCTCATGCCACCCCTCCTCACAACCACCCACCCCACGCGCCTCCCCCCCTCCCCCACCCCCCCTCCTTCCTGCCCTCTCCTCCCCACCACCCACTTCACCCCCACCACCTCCACCCTCCACCACTTCCTCTGCGCCTCCTGCCACCACTACACCCTCCTCCCGACCTTCCCCCTCCGCCTCTACTACCGTATCAACATCCTCTGCGGCCACTGCCACCATAAGCCCGAGTTTTCCCCCAGCGGGCCCTCGGGCGAGCCCGGAGGAGATCGGTTACTGTGGTTTGAGTTGATGAGGGCGTGTTGGGCGTGTGGAGAGCTGGGGAGGCCGTGGTGGGAGAAGTGTGCGAAGTGTGGGTATCGGCTGGTTGGGTGTGAGGGCGTGTGGGAGTGGGTGAGGAGGGGGGAGGTCGGATTTAGGGTGAGGGGGCTGTGGGGGGAGGAAGTGGTGCTGGTGAAGTTGCCGTTGAGGGGTGGGAGGAAGTGAGGGAGTGGGGAGTAGAGAAGTTGTTGAGGGGGGTTGGAGGGCTTTGATTTGGATAGGGGTTGTCGTTGTTGAGGTTGGTGGGTTGGGTGCCGGTTCACTCAAGATTGATTGAGTAGTAGGAGTAGATGCGAGGCTGTAGGATCGCCGTAATTAATACACAATTGAGTTACTTGTCTTGGCCTCAATAGGGTTTCAACGTGATAGTATGGGGACTTTGGAAATGAGCGAGACTATCGAGTCGTAAAAGTTCAAGTTCCATCCCGGAGCTCTCCACCTCGACTTGACGTCACGGTCAAAACTACACTCCATTAAAGCTCCCTCTAGACCCAAAAAAAAAAGCGTCCCATTGATGAAAAAACCCCAACGGGCGACCCTCGAAATCGATAATCCCATCATGATCATTAGCATCATGGTAGATCACTCTACAAAATGTCTTCCATGAGTCCACCCCGAGTTTTAATGTTTCCACCCGCCGATTCTTCAAATTTGGGCAAAATGAAGATCGTCTGCTATGCTTTGAACCCCCAAATTGCTTGCTACTACCATCCGGGCCACGAACTTTTTGCTCGCCCGAACGCGAACGCAAACGCGCTTCTTGGGCATCACTGCTCTCCAGTAGGCAGAGTACATACACCCCCACAGATCCTCTCGCGCCCGTTGCACCCAAACCCAGCCTTATGTACGTTTATATTTATATCCCGTATACCCCCAAGCCCGGGCAGAGGTTCTCGAGTTGGTACCGGAGCGGGAGATCGGCGGCGCTTACGCGGGATAACGAACGCTGGAGCTGGAGGGCTTACCGTAGATAGAGACATACATGCGGGTTTCTGATTTCACGAGCTGTAGCGGTAACAACGCCTTGACTAGAATAGAATTGTAGATTTTGGGGTGCAGCGTGGTTGAAAACTTGAAGTGGCCTGTATGTCTGAAATAAACGTGGACACGCGCATGGGAATAGGGAGTGGGTGGGTGGTTTGGGAAGTTGACGGAGTCGTCAGCTAGCTAGAGGGGTAGAATACATGAGAATACGGATGACAAACGGATATGAAGATGAGAGGAGGTGACGATGCATGTTATTTCATTGAGGGACTGACATCAGATAAAATTCGAGGACTCGGAGGAGATTGGACGAAACTGCCAGCAAATGAGATGATCACCAAACAACATATTGGTGGTTGTGCTTGCAATGTCAAGGATGACGACCCCAATGTCGGAGTTGAAATGAGGACGGACGAAATGACGACTCACGGCCCCTGCTTCGGCATCCGTCAGGTCTTGACGCGAGTACGAAGTGCACCTGATGTCACTCGAAGTCTTGGATGCGCAGATGAGGAAGAGGGGGATTGGGCTTTGCCGTGACGGCGCAGTTGACAGCTTTGGGGAGCTTTTTAAGTGTGGTCTTAGCCAGAAAGGTGCCACAGTAACGGGGGAGCTCCATGGCCGAAGCTGGGGGGTCAAGCGTTGCAAGTCAAGGCCCAAGCGAGGGCATCGACACTTTTTTCTCCTCCTCCTCCTGCCCTACGACAGGCTGCTCTCTCTCCTCACCACCAGACGCCCAGTTGATGGCGAGACGCTGTTAGGGCTCCATCCATCCAACAGGCGCTGTCTTGATGAATTGTCTCGCTGCACCGTCCAGCGGCTCCACGAGGGAGTGAGGCCCTTTTGCCGCCTCCAAGACATCACCCGCGCGCACTCTCTCCCTCTGGCTCGCACTCTCTCGCACTCTCCCCCTCCCCCGACGACGACGACGACGACGACGGCCCCCAACAAGAACTCTGCGCGTGCTGCGTGAGACCCTCCCGCCCACTCGATCCATCACTCACTGCCACACTCACCCTCCCTCCCTCCCTCCATCCCTCACTCCTCACTCCTCACTCACCCCCCCTCACCCGCCCACCCCCTCCTCCTACCTCCCCGCAGACTCGCTCCTTCCTCCTCCTCCTCCTCCTCCTCCTCCTCCTCCTCATCTCCCTCTCCCTCCCTCCTCCTTCTCCATCGTCCCCACGTCTCTCCACCATCTACATCAACATCGCTCGCTACTTGCCATATTCTGCCATCTGCTATCATTGCAGCTAGCTGTTTGACCTTCTGCGTGCTGCTGCTGCTTATCCTCGCTCCACATCGACTTTGCTCTTCCCATGCCCGCTGATCTTCTTCCGTGAACACCACCTCCGACCTCGACCTCCCCCCTCGAATTTCCCTCCCGAACCTCCCTCCCCGAACCTCCCTCCCCGAACCTCCCTCCCCGAACCTCCCTCCCGAACCTCCACGCCCCCCCGTCGAGTGTCCTCTCCCCCCTCCTGAACCAATGTCTGCGCGCCAGCGATCGGCCAGTTCCCTTTCGCACCACACGGCGGCCAGCAATGCATCTTCTCCTGGGGGCTACAACCAGTCGGCCGGACAGGCCCAAATGTCGGGGGGCTTCCGTCAGGACACCGATCCGCTCCTCCTGAGTGCCGCCGAGATACCATCGTTCCACGGAGATCTCGCCCCAACATTTTACTCCAACGACCCCTACCCCACGATGACTGCTACGTACATTCCGTCGGGTTTGCCGCCGTCCCGGCCGCGAGCAAATACGAATACCAGCTCCGGTTCAGCGCCTGAGGGGCTTTCTGGCCAGCCTCCTGGAGGGGGATATCCGGCCTCCTTACAACCTCGTCAAGGTTTAGGAGCACGTCACAGTGCCATCCCGATGCATGCGGGCATGCGACATGTTTCCACATCCGTGCTGGATAACAGCGCACGGCTTGGTAGTTCTGGGGGGCATATGAATGGGCTGAGTGGAGGATTTTACGGAGGACATTCAAATTCATCTTCTCTGTCGATACCTCCTCCTCCACCATCCAATCCTCCATTGCAGCCTTCAAATCTACCAGCGCTGGCTCTGAGCCAGCGAGAATATCAGCCACATTACGTCCCAAGACCCGATTATCGATCTCATTCCTCCAGTTCGCATTATACCTCCGCTTCACAGCTATATTCGCAACATTCTGGAAATCTACAAGTCCCCAATATACCCCCACCACCCCCAAGTCAATATCAGCCCCAAACATATTATAATTCCGGAAAACCCCAACAGGAAATATACAGGGTTCCAGTTCCATCATCTGAGAGTTTACCTTCATTCGCGCGTGTAGATTCGAGTGAGAGTGACCATGGAACCGCGGGACAACGTGGCGCACCGATCGGTGGGGCCCAGAGAGGCCATGGCGTGTCCCCACTGGCCACACCCAACTCCTCGGCTTTGAGTATCAATCCTGACGTTGCGGCTCTATGGACGCTGGAACGCGTTCTAGGCTACCTTGAACGTCATCATTATCCGGAAGAATGGCAGAAAGCGTTTAAGAATCTCAACATTCATGGAGAAGAGTTTTTGGAATTAGCACAGAATCAGGGTCTATTAACATACATTCTTCCGGAAGTCATGGAGATTAATCCCAATCTCGACGAGAGCAGTGAGGCTGTGTCTGCACGGAACATTAAAAAGATGATCCGTGAGCTTCTGCGCGTGGCACAAACTGCCAGTGCGGTGGAAGAAAACGATTACCCACTCACACGGAGTCAACGTTTTGGCAATAGGAGAAGCAGCACCATGCCCGCCATCTATCAGGAGAAGAGCGGATCAATGTCGGAACATGCTTTTGGGCCCAGCCGAGGGAATTCGGAGACCTCCATTGCATCTCAAAGGCCACCGGTTGGGCGCAATGATGTGTCCAAGACCGTGCTCGGATCGGTAGACAACATTCGGCACTCGCCATCCAGCTCTGAGACGAATTTTCGCCCGGTCCAAGCGTCACCCCAGGCCTCACCAAACCTTAATTCTGGTGGGGTTATTCGCCATGGCCATACCCCCTCCACTGATTCGATTGCTTCCAGCACTGTCGGACACCGCGCTGGGGACGGCAAGGGGGACAAGAAGGCTCTTATTATGTTGGGGTTGGCATCGAGGCACGAGAAGCCGGAATCTCCTCACGACAAATCGGCTTCCAGCTCGGATTTCCCTGAGCATCGTCATGGAGGAGGCGGCTTCTTTGGCAAGTTCAAGAAAAAGTTGCTTCCGCACAGGGAGGGGCTTGAAGATGACGATTCTCCCACTAGCCCTGGGTTGAAGAGTATGATCCTTCCCACGCTCCCCTTTGCATCCGAGAACAATGGAAGCAGTTCTTCAATCGACCGGGCGTCCTCGTCGTCTCTGGATACTTCTCGAAAGGCTCGCGGACAGAGTGCACGATTTGCGGCGTCGTCCAAACCCGGTTATGCTCTCGCTACTCGGGATGGAAGGGTATGGTATACGATTGAGTTGCCTGAGGTCGTTACGGGCGATGCTGTGAGACGAGAAATATGCAACAACGTGAATATTCGGGAATGGGAAGCTTCATCTGTATATCTCACAGAACTTGGTCAGAACAGTCATAGTAGGTGAACCTTGAGATTAAAACAATGTTGGCACTAATTGTTATAGACGACATTTTATCTGATCTGCAACTGTCGAATCTTTGTGAAAAACGACTCGAAGGTTTCGGGCCCTTAATGTTCTTTATCCGCCCTGCGCCGACGTCTGTTGTCGATAATTCATCTCGATCGTCTCTTGTGGATCCCACTTCACCGATTAAACGCGATGGTCTGGAATCACGGCCTATGTTTGAGACCCGCCCTGCTGTTACTGGCATTCCAGCAAGCGATTCTCAGGTGACGACTTTGAGATCGCCTGGGTTCGAGCAAACCAGGATATCGATTGAATCAGCGGCCGAACCCGGACGTTCGTCGCCAACTTTGAATCCAGAGTTTGAGAACCTCATTGAGAGGGTAGCCAACTTCAAGCGTCAGCACGACGATAGCCCTCGCCCTGCGCAAACGACTCCCTCAGCGAAAACCAAGGCAGGATCCAATGTTGCGTCTCCCGTCGATCGTGCTCCAGGGCCTTCATCTTTCCCCAGCGAGTTCGGTGCTCCGCCGACAGAGATGCAGCAGCAGACCGAGACCAAAACTTCACCCTTGCACCAACCCGAACCACTTCATGAACAACAGCCGCCGTTGCTCAAGCAGCCTACACCACCCAGAAGACGCATCTCGCGGCCTCCTGACCTTGAGGGATTCTGTCATGGTCCGATGGCTACGAACCGTCCCAAGCGAGTGGTGGACTTTGACAATCCCCGGCCATCTCCATTTGAAGACCGTAGAATGGAAGATTTGATTCCACAACGCAAGCCGCCTCCTCCGCCTCTCAACCGTGTACCGTCGGTTTCTTACTCTACGGTTCAGCAAGCCCAGGAGCAAGCGTGGCCTCAGGAGCAAAGGGGTCATTCTGGTTTCGTACGAAGGGGTAGTATCCAGGGGAACAAAATGATACAGAACCCGCGTGCACAGGCGAAGTCCGGCGGAATCACTCCATCATATGGAATCGGTTCCAGTCTGGTGTCGGCTGGTCAACAACTAACCGTAGTTGCCCGTGCTGCTGCTAGTATGAAGAATGAAGTTCCTCCTCCACTTGCTATCTCGCGGCCCCCAACAAACAGGTCTGTTAGCATGAACGTTGGAATGGGTAATTCATTTGGTGAGTTTGTATTGTCATTCTGGAGAACCATTTTTCCCTAACAGTCTGTGAAGCAGATCCACCGAAACCTCCAGGACCTCGGGGTTTGAAACTTCAGATTCCTTTGAACAGTGGTAAAAAGACAAGTCCGGAACTTAGTCCGACGGACTTGAGCGCTGTGATCAAGCAGTCCAGCTCCACCCTTCACGAGCGGCAACCTGAGCCACAAGAGAGCGGCAGCGAGGATGGAGAGGAAGATGATAGTGATGGTGATGATGGCCTTTTTGCAATCCCCATCGCTGGTAGAGGAGGGAACTCAGGCGGTGCGACGTCCAGCACCGCCCCGACCACTGCCCCGAATACTGCTGGGACAAGTGTGGATTCTAGCTTGGACGTTGATGCTGCAAAACGACCAAGCGTACAGTTCAAGACGCCACCGACATCGTCTACAGAAAGTAATAGTGCGCTCACGGCGGAGACTCCTCCATCGCCCGAGTTTGAAGCCGGAGATGACCGTCGTGGCATTAGCTCTCCGTCAATGCACACTGCGTCGAATCCGGGCTCCGCCTCGCATATACATTCTCCAGTCGATTACAGTCGCCTTGGTCGGCGCCAGTCATTCTTGCGGGATGATGTTTGGGCATCTCGTCCTCCTGCAGAAGCACTCATCAACCATCTCGATGATTTCTTCCCGAACTTGGATCTTGACCAGCCTATCCTCGATGATGTTCAGATTTCGCCCCCACCGTCCCCGTCGGCAATCCCGGGGCAAAGACCTTATGCCTACCAGTTGCAGGATCCCCCACTCCCGTCACCTGTTAAGGAAGAGTCTGCGGAATCGCCGGTAATTCCTACTATGCCGCCGCCTCCGATACCAAAAGAGCAATGTCAACCCGCTGAACGCTCTATCATAGCGCAGCGGAACGTTAAGAGTGGTGGGCTTAACCGCATGAAATCAATCCGAGAGGTTGCTCGTGGAGCACACGAGTCACGGAAACGCGCCCCCGCCATTGTGGATGGAAAACAGGCATCAGTGATGCGCCGGAAGAGCACTAAGCTCTTCGGCGCGAAACTTATCGAAGTCACGCCAATGAAGGGGCGACGTGGAATGATGCGACAGCGTGAACCGATACCGACGATTCCAGTTCAGCACCAGCAGCAAGGCCAGGTCGGAGTTAAACGTCAGGCGACTTTCAAATGGTTCAAGGGCGAGCTCATCGGCAAGGGTACCTATGGTCGTGTCTATCTCGGAATGAATGCCACAACCGGAGAGTTCCTGGCAGTTAAACAAGTCGAAGTTTCTCGGGTCGCCGGCGACAGCGAGCGACAAAAGGAGATGATTGCCGCCTTGAACCAGGAGATCGAGACGATGCAACATCTCGACCATGAGAATATCGTGCAGTACCTTGGTTGCGAGAGGAAGGAATACTCCATGAGCATCTTCCTCGAGTACATTTCTGGTGGCAGTATCGGCAGTTGTCTCCGCAAACACGGCCGCTTCCCAGAACGCCTCGTCCGAAACCTCACTCGCCAGATTCTCCAAGGCCTCATGTACCTCCACAGCGAAGGCATCCTTCACCGTGATCTCAAAGCCGACAACATTCTCCTCGACGTTGACGGGACCTGCAAAATTTCAGATTTCGGCATCTCGAAGAAGACAGATAACATCTATGGCGACGATCCCGGAAACTCGATGCAGGGATCAGTTTTCTGGATGGCGCCCGAGGTTATCCGTCCTGAAGGCCAAGGCTACTCGGCAAAGATCGATATCTGGTCGCTCGGCTGTGTTGTATTGGAAATGCTGGCGGGGCGAAGACCATGGAGTAAAGAGGAGGCGATTGGAGCAATCTATAAACTCGGGAGTGAGCGACAGGCGCCGCCGATTCCAGAGGATGTAAGCAGTGTTGTGTCCCCAGGCGCTATCGGCTTTTTGGCAGATTGCCATACTATGTAAGTATCCCATTGCTTCAAAAACGTGGGGGAGGGGGTATGAGATATGCTAACACACCGTTAAGTGATCCTTCTGAACGTCCAACCGCCAAAACCCTCCTCGGCCATGAATTCTGCGATCCAGACGCGACATTCAACTTTTTGCACACGGAGCTGTACCAGAAGATTAGCAAAATCTTGTAATCCCTCTGAAGCTCGGAGTTGAAAAAAACAGCGTTTTGTTCACGCATTTTTTTTCCCAGCTATCCTGCATGCTTGCTTGATTGTTAAAATGTCACCACCATCCACCGCCAGCACCATCACCATCGTCACTATCATCGTCATTTTAAAGGCACCCCATTTCCGGTTTTGTTACGTTTTGATACCGCGCCTAATTCATTTTGTTTTGTGTTACATCTGGCGTCTGCGTTCTTTGTTATACGGGGGCATATGTCGTCATAATTTCTCACTGCACTGATCTTTTTTTGGCATATGTGGTGGCGGGGAGGGTGGGGGGTTATGTGTCCCGTTTTTTTCTTGTTGTTTTTGGAGATGGGGTACGCGGATATGGATGGATCATCGATTGAGTGATATGTGATATGATGTGGCGTTGGTGGTAGTTCTGGGGCGCTCCGGGGGCGAGGGGAAGAGGGAGGGGAAAAGGGAAGGGAGGCAGGGATTGGGGGAGGCTTAAGAGTGGTTTTATGATGGATGATGGAGGGGAGGGAGGTACTAGTTAGTTGACTATAGTTATGGTTATGGTTATAAGTTATGGCGAGTGGAAAATGTTGTGTCACCTTCAAAGAGACTCGAATCATTGTGTTTTCTTTTTCGGTGATACGCTCCCCCGTGTTGTATGTACTGGCCTGGTACTATTAGGTGGGAAGCGGTTGTGCGAGTCTGAGTCCGCTTATACGGGAAACGGCCGGCCGGCGGAGTCGGTCACGGCGATAGCGAAGAAGATCGCTCAAAAACACAGCGAATTCCTGGGTTGGATCAACAGGATTGCTCAATCCAGGTATCAGCAACGATACATTCACCGCTACTCACTGGCGGAGCTCAAGTACCAGTACTCATGTTCTACATACTCGGGTACCACCGATGGACAGGACCAACCTCCTCTCCTGTCTAATCGAAAAATTTCAGTTCCGCTTTTCTGTAACAAAAGCACGCAACAGAATACACGATACGAAGACACTCCAAACTCCAACCACGCAAGAGGGGAAAAAAAACCGAAAACCGAAAAGAACAAACAAGCCGCCAAATCCCACAACGCAAACAAATCAACAAAAACATCTCTATGTACTAGCATCAAGCCAAGTTAAATCAAATCGCAATTACACCACACCGCAAAAAACAAAACAAGAAACAAAAATTCACATGGTCACCTCCCACATTTTCTGATAATACCTCCGCATTACATCACTTGAAATACGCGTCCCATTCTTGCTGTACTGTCTAGTTAGTATTCCGTGGTCGGGATAAAACGATATCCGCAGCTCACCCAATCAATGGTTGGCCCTTGGGTGGGATGGTGACCGGGCCCTGATACCTGTGCCAGTCCCGGTAGGATCCAATTTTCTCCTACGTTATGGACAGGCTGTGGAGCAGCAGGCATGAATTGGAGCCCATCCATTTGCTGTCCCGCCCCCGGTGGTGGTCTCGGGCCCTGTTGTAGTGATGCAGTTGGAGGAACGCCGGAGAATGGATTAGTGCTGCACCATTGTTGGGGTTGGTGAGGTGCGGGAGGATGTACTGATGCCTGGATCGGAGAAGGTTGTATTCGAGTTTGGGTCGAGATATCGAGTGAGAGTTGACGAGATTTGGGACTGCGAAGGTTGATGAATTGATCCAACTTGTCTTTCAGAAATACGACAATGTCGTGGGCACGCTCTTCACGGCTGATGTTGGGGGCGGCGCCAAAGACATAATCCATGATGCGCCAGATGCGGTCAGCATATGGTGAGTTGGGGAAACGTTGAACCTGTAGGTTATGTGTTAGATCATGATATGTATCCACCGCAGTAAATTGTGTTACCTCTGTAATCACAAAAAGTATGCAGTGATATTGCTGATACGCCCCGGCATACCAAGCCCAGGGCGCGAGTTCCTCCGATGTTTCCAGAAGCATAGCATTCTCCATAATTTCAAGCCCCGATTGTATGAGTCTAAATTCCGTAAGCTCAACATGCAATCGAGCTGGAAGGTCAATAACATACGTATTCTTCAGCCGTGGCTCGGCTTCGCTGAGGTCAGGCTTGATGTATCGCTGAAGAACCATCGGATCCAATCGAGCTAGCAAGAGCCTCGCGACCGTTTTCGCACACTTCTGTACCGGATTGCTCTCATCAAGATATTGTAGATACTCTTCTTCGATGTGACGAGATTTCCGTTCTAGTACCTCCCGTATATGCGCTGGTGACATGGTTGGTCTAATCCGCTCACGGAACACAAAACGGTGTGCCTCATAGCATTCGTAACGGATGAGCGAGAACGTCATGTTGGTCCATCCTTTCACAGGTGCTGGTTCGTGCTCGAGTGATTCAAAGCTGGCGTCGTCGACCTGGGCGAATGTTAAGCATGTGAAAGTCAGAGTCGGACAACGGAGCTTACATTCAAGGGTAGTTTCGTATCAAACTCATCTTGCCGAATGGCAGGCTTGGGTCCATGAATTTCGGTGGTTTTCAAGTCCAGGAAACAAACCATGTGCCAGAGGGATCTCCGCCCCTGTCGTTCTAATGGAGTAAATTGGAAGCCAGTTTGTTCATCGTCGCGGTGGAGACTCATGGACTCAGCAAGCCGAATCAGTGCAGCGACAAGAGCACTATGTGATCGGGATATTTCATTGCGGCATTGTGGAATCTAAATTGATCAGAACTTATGAAACTTGTTCATGCGGAATGCCAACATACCAAGTATATGGTGAAGGCCTGTAGCGTCTCCATACGCGCTGTCCGCAGGAAGTTCGCCTTCATCAGAGCATGCTCTGCCATTACTCTGAACTTGTCCAGTAGTGCCTGCTTCGGCAAGTTGAACTGAAGATGAGCAACTGCCTGTGGTAGCGATACAGCCGCAGCGAAGAAGACGGAATATATTAATGCAGTTGTTGATGGTGGTATTGGAGTTCCCTGCGAGATATCCTCCCAAAACTTTCGATATTCCAATTCAAACGTAGGTTTGTGAAGAATATGTGCCATAGGATCCACACAAGCCCAATACTGTGCGTATAGGAGACTGGCTTCCTGCTGAGTGGGGAGTTGGCTGAGGGGATTTGATAGCGTTGTCGACCAACTGAAAAGGTTTGCAGACGGAATAGTTCGCTCAATTGGATAGGGGCTGGCCGGTGGTCTGGGGGAGAATCTGCTCATACCTCCAGACTCTTCTCTTAGGGAGCGGTCAAACTGGAATCCAGGTTAGATGGCCAGTGTTCGTAGCGGGAGTGTAACAGATGGAAAAAGAGAACAGGCAAAGTGAATATGGGCTCGCACCGGTTTCACCGTACCTCTAATGTGAGATGAGATCTGTAAAGACCTCCGATCCTTTCATTGATCCGCAGCATCCCAATTTGAAGGCCCAGATCAGAGAGTTCGTCATCAACATCATTTTCGTAGGCCACCTCCGGGATGGCGGTCATGCTGAGTGGAAATTCTTCTTCTTTGATCCCTTTGGCGCCATCTCCGATCCCCCCCAGAGCTGACGGTCTTGTGGGCGTGCTTGCACCTTGACTTCCCGGACGACGAGCTCTCACTGCAACTTCGGACGCCAACAGATCTTCTAGGTTGCCGACTTGATTCTTAATCTCGGTGAGCTTGTGCAATCCCACTGCGTCAAGAGCTCCATCCAGAAAAACACAGTTCCTCTGGTATCTCGCACAAGCTTCGCAGGGATTCCCCCTGGTGCAGCGGAGCTTTCGTTTCCGACATTCGAGGCAAGAGTTGATGATTCGGTTACGGCGGCGGACTTGCTTGTTTCCTGACGAAGCTGGAGGCGAGGGTGTTGCAATCGGAAAGGACGACATGATCCAGGGACACATGTATAGCGGGGAAGCGCTGGGGAGCAGCTGGAGCAGCGGGACGGCGTATTAACAATGTCGGACTGGCTCGGATGGGGTGGTACAAGTGTGTGGGGATGGTTGATTGTGGTAACGAGTAGCCGGACGGTAGTTGAATTTCTTTTTCTTCAAGGTATGCAAGGCAAAGGCAGTTGGACGACATGATGAGGATGAGGGGTATTAAAGAGAACAACAGCGATTGGGGTGGGTAGGTGGGTGGTGTGGTCGGTGTGTGAGGGGGGAGGGGGAGTTTCGGAACGCAGGTGTCAGAGCAAAGAAGAAGGCCGGGCTAACTCACAGGGCTCGAGACTTTCACAAAAAAGCCGAATGACCCTGACGTCCTGACTGATTGACTGGACTGACTGACTGACTGACTGATTTACTGACTCCTCTTTCTTCTCGTCTCTCTTTGCTCCGTCGGCAGGCCATCATCCCGGCTCCTGGCTCGCTGCGATCCGCCCGCCTCCCTCCGTCTCCGATGCACCACCCCTCCTCCACCCCCTGCTGCTAGTACCTAGGAAGGCACTTGTACATTGCACACCTCCGAATCCTCCATCATCGAACCACCCAGTTTGAATGCCCCCAAATCCTGTTCAGTAGCTCTCTTGCTCATCTTCATCACAGGTAATCAATGAACTCCGGCGTCCGGGCAGCGATGAGGCTTGACTTGCTGCTGTGTTGTGATAAAGGCTGGCGGGAAACTGCGGTCAATGGGGAACCGGCGGCGTTGCGGCGGCGGAAGACTCTGATGGATCTGACTCTCCCACTGCACCTGCCTGTCGGCGATGCGTTTTTTGGTCGAGCGCCCGCCAAAACTGCGCAAGCGCTTCATGCCGTCCCTCTGTTCCCGTTCATCAGTTCTGTCCACCACCACGCAACTCCGATGCAGCCTTGTTTGAATAGGAACAGAGGGGTTCATCGAAGTCTGATGCCCAAACCACGGATGCCTTAATTAACGCAGAGAAGGAGGGATGTCGTTGCGGCGCGAGCCGGACAGCGGGAGCCATTGACATCGCACTGGGGCTAGAAGTTCGGACGCATGTGAAAATTATATTGGAAGCAGCAACATCAAGGTGCAATTGCCATTTTCGATGCTTGAAAATCGATACATCCATCTCCAGCGTAACAGTGACGTGCGGCGACTCTGAAGCCTGTCTGTATCAGTTCCTCGGCGTTTTCGACAGCTGTACTGAGGAGCGAATCACTAATGATTCATGAGCAGTGTTACTCAACTTCTGCCGCGGTACCTGTGACCCCTCCCCAACCCACGACAAACTCACACACAACGGCTCGGACATGTCAAGACACATGCTTCTAGAAAGGCACGTCCGGAGAGAGCTTCGGACATCTTGCTCTCCCCAGAAAGCGGGGTTGCACGGCATAACGTTAATCCCAGCCGTTCATCATTCGCAAATCATCTCATTTACATCTCGGAGCCACATGTGCCCATTTCGCGGAATGACGGTATCGGGGCCGCTCTTGGCCCTTCCGCGCAACTCGGCTCACCGACTCGGCCCGGTTCCGACTTGATTCATGTGCCTTGAAGATTTCTTCTGTTCTGTCGTGGTGATGCTGCCATGAATAGTTAGTGAGGGTATTGGAAACATGCATGATGCCCAGGGGCCCGATCACGCCTCAGCACTGCCCATCATCGAATCTTTAACAGTCGCTCGCCCTTGACACATGTCGTGTACCTGCATTTAACTCTGACTCTGTACGCCTTCCAATCCTCAAACGCCATGAAACTATTGATTTAACTGTTAGAGCCAGCTTGTCTGGAAATGGAGAGGGGCTTGTTCATGGTGCACAAGGCGCGCTCAGAGCCTTGCAGCTACTCGGCTCACACATGCTCGTCCCTCTCCTCTCCATGAGAAGCCGACACGGATAGCTCGGACCTCTGCGCAACTGCACAGCAACTCTTTCGTTCTTCAGTCCGGACTATCGATTTCTGACATGCAGAGTTGATCTGGCCTTCGATGACCGAAGCTAACGGACAATCCCCTACCTTAGGATGACGCCGGTATGACTTCAAAGACGCTGGTTTGGTTTGATGTATCCACCAGGAATCCGCCATAACTTACATACATCCACAAGGATGCGTGATGCGGTGCCTTCCGTGACACATCCTGGTACGCACAGCGCGTCAATTGTTCCGAAACAGATTGCTTTCGCGGACTACTACTGCAGGCTTACCTAGCACGTGGGCTTTCAGCTTCCTTTTCTTGCTTGAACTGAGCAGAATTCCAGATCTTCGAAGAAGGACGCCGTTGGATCTGCAGCTGGGTTTAGTAAATATTCCATAGTATGTGCGACAACCACAGCCTCGAAATTCGACATGCTCACTTGCGCTCCATACAGGAGATACATACCCTGACCTTACCTCCTCGAGCTCCGCATACTTTTCTATGAGTGCCCTGTGCACTGAAACCACCCCGGAAAATGACGGTACAGTATCCCGACGGCTTACTTTGCATCTCGACGATACGATAATCACCTACGAACCTCAGCGGCCTGTCTATAGTCGCGCGTCGTAGATTGTATCTAACTACCTATCAGTTCCCATCTGCCAGGTCATTCGATGATGAGCGACAAGGAAGATTCTCCGAACTGTGCAGACTCGAGTCGAATCACCTTTTTTTCGATGGCACCCCTACCGTCGTTGATAGTAGTGTATGAATTCCTGCATATCATCCATCACTCCCTGTTCCCCGCCGATGGCGACACCACACTTGGAGACCCGACTTGCACAACCCCGCCAACAAGGTGTCCAACTCCGAGTCGGTCGAGTCATCCAGATATGATCAGACCGGCCCATCCTACCGGGACAGTATACGGTAGGTATCTCAGGCTCCAATTCCACTCAGTATGTGGTGTGGTGTGTAGCCTGTGCAACATTGGATTTAGCTACCCGATTCGAATCACTTTCAACGCTGGTCAAACACCGAACTTTGAAGATTCTTGTTATAGTTAGAAATACTGACGCGGTCCATGCCACAACGAGATCATGGAATTCGAGGGGTATCACATACACAGTAGTTCTTTGCTATTCTTATCGTCGTCTTAGGGAGCTCGGGACGTGTGCCGCCATCATGATGATACGTTTCTGTGTACGCTACACATATATGTATACATCAGACGTTTGACGTAAGTTACGAGACGCTGGAAGGTCTACACACCCGGCGTTTCACTCGCTGTAAGCCCCTTCCTTTCTTCACCACATGTGCA
This sequence comes from Ascodesmis nigricans, assembly GCA_004786065.1. Classification (NCBI taxonomy): domain Eukaryota; kingdom Fungi; phylum Ascomycota; class Pezizomycetes; order Pezizales; family Ascodesmidaceae; genus Ascodesmis; species Ascodesmis nigricans. Next base: position 98,679 of record ML220126.1, read on the forward strand.
ACGTCTAAGGTTTACGCACTTCCTCACACTGATTGACATGTCGACATCCGCGTTTCCACCTCACTCTCTCTTCCTGCATGTCGCACATCATCCTACAGCTTCAATCATCACAAACCATGACTCCCACTGTCCCGCTCCACACATCACCGTTTCCCATACCCTTCTCCATAATCCCCATTCTACCATCACAAATTCACAGTTCCTATATCAACCTAAAATCACATGCCACCATCTCCTCAACCCAGCCCAGGACCCCTCCCCTCGGCACATCACCTGTCACCCATCCACCCTCTCACACAGTCATCATCCATCGCGTCGATCCTCGCTACACATCTGTGCCTAGAATACCGCATGTAGCGCGAATCAATTAATCGGGTTATACATATCGATACCCGGGATGGTATGGGAGTTCCGAGCGGAGTCGGAATGAGATCTGGAGTAGGAAGCACGTGTCAGAGAGTGCTGGTGGAAGTGAGGGTGAGATGGCGCGGACGGGCATGGGATTGAGAGGGCGACGTCGTTTTCGATAATACACTTCGGTGCGGGCTGCTGGTGAGGCTTGTGGGTTCGGCGCTTGAGGGCTTAGACGGCAGCGGATTATGGAATTATGTAACCAAGTTGAGTTGAATCATTACTATGGTACACGACAATCCGGTCTGATCCAGCTTGAAAACTGGAGTCTAACCCCGGCTCCGATTCCGATCCGAGTCATAAATAACCTCATAGCACCCTGGCTAGGTTCTCACGATTTTTGTTAGGGAATTTATGAAGAGGGTGGGATTAAACAGCGACTGCTGTGTGTGGGTTGACTAGCTAGTTGGTGGTGGAGAGTTAACTACTCATCGTTCCTTTACTACAACATACCATCTTCATCATCCCCATCCTTCCCATTATGGTCATCATCATCCTCGCCCCTCTTCTCCTCTTCCACTCCTCATTCTCTATTTCCTCCAACCCGCATCCCGTGCCACAACCTCAACTTTCCGCTCACACTCGATTTAATCGGATTACTTCACCTACTCGCTCCTTGCAACAGCTATTTCATCGACTTTACCGACAGTACCGGCGGTACTCATGGCGGCCCTGGGGAGATAGGTGGGTTTAGTTTACTGTTTCCGATGCTGATGGCGAGGGTGATGGCGCGAGCGGGGAGGAGGGATGAGGTCAAGGAGAGGTGATTAGGGTATGGGTGTAGCGGAAGCAGCGGAAGTGAAGGGGTATTCCGAGCTTGTGTAGGAGGGGGCGAAGGTGTAGAATGATGATGATGGTGGATATGATGATGAATAAGAGGATGAGGGAGGAGACGACAATGATGAAGAAAAATAGTAATAAGGCGACTGCGACTCCTCCAGGACAACTAACGCATAAAAGCACTGGCAAGTCTGCCACCCGAACCCACCACACGACCCACGTTTCGCGGCGCAGGACGTGATGCAATGACTATTCTCCATCATTCATTTAAACATTAGCCGACATTCATTCATATCAATATCACCTTCTTATCCATTTCTTATGTTTCTGGCGGGAATCAAAGGGACTCACTCATTACACTTTGCCCCGCCCCCGAAACCGAAGCAATATGCGCCGTCGCCGCAGCCTCGTGGGAGGAGGGTGTTGGGGATTGGGAGGGGCTCAGGGACGGCGGCGGTGAGGCCGAGGGGGGTGAACTGGAGAAGGAGGGTTGTAATGGTGAGGAGGGAGATGGGGGGTTTCATTGGTGCTCGGAGTCGATGGCGGAGAAGATAGTTGGATGGATTTATGTTTGCGGAGATTAAAATCTTGGTGATTAATTGATTCTACTCCTTTGATCTTGAGAGAGTTGGTGGTGGTGGATTTATAGACACTGGAATGAGATTATAACTGCAATTGATTTGGAACCAGAGAGCATGATTGCCACTCTGTAATACTCAGGAGGCTACTACTACTCCTTGTATCCCAAAGTAAAAATACGAGCACTGCCTTCTCTGTTCTGTTCATCACCTCTGCCAGCTGCCGTCGACGATATGACGATATATTCCCGTTGCGGCGTCACATCACTCGATTTTATCGGTCACCCACTGTAGGTAACATGTTCGAGTACCAATACTGGCCCCCCGAAAAATATCCCACCGTTAGCACAAGCGCAAGAACATACATAGAGAAGGTGAGGGGCGTTGTGTTCTGATGGAGGAGGTGATGAAACAAAGGCGTTGTGTTGTGCTGTGTTCCCCACATGGATGAAGCCCGTTTGCGGACTCGGAGTTGACGGGTGTTGCAGATCGAATGACACACTATACATGGCGGTGGTTTGTGTGATGGGGCAAAACAGAAGAGGTGGGGGGAGTAATGCAATGAGGTGGAGGGAAGCAGGGGAGGATGGGGGCGGGGTTGGTGGTTTCAAAGAAGCTTTGCGGGAGCTTACTGTGGGACGGAGGTGGGGGCGGGAGCGGGGTTGAATGAGGGGTTAAGTGAGTGCAGAGAACTGGAGAGTAAAGCAAAGATGCTTATACTACCGTAAATGGCAGTGACTGAAAAGGCGGGCATAATTTGCTATCCCCGAGTGCAGGACTTCCTCCCAGCCGTTTACTCAGGGAAGCTGACACCGCTGACGGAATCCTTATCCATACCCCGAGTGAAGCCACCATCATCGGCCTCGATTGGGTCTCTTGTTTCACATCTCCTCACCAGCTGTGAATGGAAGTGATACAGATCTCCTACCAGGGTACCCTCCGCCGTTCAACACGAATGGATGTGACCCAGCGTACTCAAATCAACCATTTGTTCCCGCCTTCTCTCCCGAATGATTGGACGATCGTCGTTTCTCCCCTCTCTGCCGTGTTTCCATGGATAAAGTCCAAGAAGAATTTGCACTTAACCCGATTAAATTCCTCGTGCTTGAAGCCTCCAACCCACAACCAGGTCATCCCTCCATGACGTTTACCACCTTATCCTCCATATCATGATGGCTAGACCATCATCATCAACGGCTCATAAATCATCCTTGGTGAATGAGTGAATAATGATTCTTCTCAACCAGGACTGACCGAATCACCGGATTCGTGATCCAACGGGCGCTCCGCGATACGGGTAGCGACGGCGTTCGTGTTGCGAGTGTTTTTGCCCGGTTATACCTGCGTTTAGGGGTGGTTTGAGAGATGTGCCCCGCCAGGCCCCGGTGGTGGGTTCGGCCGTAGAAAAACATGGGAGGTCACGTCGGAGGGTGCCGAGTGAGAATTTAGGTGATGCTGGGATAAGGTTTACGCACAGGAAATGTATCAAATCACCTTGTGCGTCAGCCAAATATACCATGTCAGTTTAACATTCTTTAAGCCAATATTATTTTAAATAAATGATGATTTGGCAAACGCGCTCAGCCACACGCACTGCCACACTCCTCTCCTCTCGATTACGACGCGAGTGACGCAACTCTCCACCTCTTCAGCCCTACGAGCTTCACCAGGAGCACAACTCACCACCAACCGTTGAACGCCAATCACCACAAAGGCCCCAACCATCGCCACCCCATCCGTCCGCCCGCCATCATCGTCTCTAACATCTTCGCCCACAATGTCGACTCTCCACCCCCCACCAGCGTCCCGCCCTCCTCCTCCATCCTCCCCTCGCAGCTCCACCTCCTCAAGCTCCATCCACTCGCACGATTCTCCGGCATTCGCAGCAGCGGCACAGATGGCGCCGATTGAAGCACGGTCTCTTGCCCCCATCTCGAAACTCGCCGCAAACCCGCCTTCATCGCTTCCGGATTTCGAACTGGCGGCGCAGCGGAGCTCGTTGTTGCTGTGGATTGTGAGGGTTCCGGATTCGAAGGGTCGGTTGTTTAATATTTTATCCAACAGCCAATGAAGATTAAATGCTAACATGATACTGGTATCGACAGACATGATTCTAACACCCCTCCATCCACCAAAAACAACTGCCACGGCATCAGATATCGCCGCCTCCCTCTACTATCTCCACTTTACCTCCCCCACCTCCGCAACGCTCATCCGCCGCGACGCCCCAAACAATATCCAAGAAAACGTCGCCTCGCTCGACAACCTCCTCAGTGCCTCTGTGACAATATCGCTCCCGACCGCGGGGTACCAGCGCCTCTCAATCCCGGAACACGAGCGCCCTCCCCCACCACCGCGCCATCTCCAAAGCCCCAGCAATATCCCGGGTATGCCAATTCGCAAACCTGTTCCAGGCCAACAACCACCACATCCTCCAACTCTCTCCGAACCACCGTTCACCCGAACTCTCACCCTCGAGTCCGTGATCGATAGCAGTAGCAGTGGCAGCAGTAAACGCCACAGCATTCCCGGGTTTTCAAAACTCCAGCACATCCGGCGAAAATCCGGGTCCTCACCCCAATTCCAATCCTCATTACCCTCTCCCTCTCCCTCCCCCTCCTTCCCACCATCCCAGCGCCTATCGCCATATTCCACCATTTCCTCCACCTCCACCTCCACCACCTACTCCTATTTCGCCACCCCCACCCCAGGCTCCACCACACCATCCCTCTCCCCGCTCCCGTCACCATTGCCCTCCCCAACCCCACAGAAAAGGAAAAAAAACGGATACCTCTTCGTCTCTCCCTGGTCTTCCACATCGAACACCCCTGATACATGTGAATTCCAGTCCGAGGCTCTAGGCCGATTTCTGAAGCTCAAGTACTACACCCCCGGCGTAAAACCATCGCGAGCACTATTGTCAGTGGTTGAGCTGGCGAAACATCCGAAGCCGGGGAGCCACCATCAACACCGGGAGGGGTTGCTGGGACACCATCATCATAAGAAGAGTAAACATAATGATGGTGGTGGTGGTGGTGGTGGTGAGGGAGGGGGAAATGGGTATGAGAAGAATGGAGTGCTCGGGATGATGATTGTGCATGGCGTGGGATTCGAGATGCTGGATTTGCTCGTGGCGGCGAATTTTGTGGCGTTGGCGAGGAAGTGGGATAAGTGGGAGAGGGAGAGGAAGGCAGTGGGGTATTGAGGAGGAGGATGCGGGAGTTTGGGGAGGGGTGGAGGGGGGTTAAGTGGTGAGGAGACATGTCGCATGTTGAATTTTTCAAGGATACCCGAGTTTTTAATTGTTTTCTGGATACTCTCTTTAGGGAATGGATACCAACACTTGTTGATCAAACATGGCTGAATATGAAGCTCCATAATCCCGTCAGGAACGTTTAACTACCTATTTGGAAGAAAAAGGGAAAGTCGGGGTTGGATGAATCGACGTCAACGTCAACGTCAACGGTGCTACGTTAGTGTCAGGCCGAAATATCAGTCCTAACCCTTACTCTCGGCCAGTTTACCTCTTATCCACCTACAATAGAGCGCCTCTCTCGCCATCCCCATCAGAGGTATCTAGTGCACATGAGTTGACATGACTAAAGTTGAAAGTTGAAACAGCGTCTCCATAGAGTACTAGTACTTTACACATTACCATACCACGAACAACAGTTCTGTGCAACCCGCATTTTCGATTACCCCACACCCACAATCACTTCTCCCAGATTATATAGGAAACCATCCGCCACTTCTCCCATCTCCCCCATCTCCCGCACAGAATATCAAAAACCCCATCCGAAAAGAAGTCATACCAGCTATCATTTTATCTTACTCACCAACACCAAGCTCCATCGCAACAAGCCCACGCCCCCAAAGACATTTGTCCCCATAATTTACACGCCGAAACCAATCCAGCCGCAACCTCGAACGACAGAACAAACAGACTCACAAGCCAAGAGCCAAGAAACAAAGACAAAAGACATGAGAAAAAGAAAATAAAACAGAAACAAAAAACGAGAGAAAAAGCGAGAAACATGACTGTCACCACACCACACCTGCTGCAGCCCTATACATATACATATAATATACATTTACACACACCACAACACACAATATGATATCGATCATTCATTGCCCAATAATCATCCAATCATCATCAACAAGCCCAACCCCGTCTATTGCAACAACCTCCAAATCCCAACGAAAACAAACCGAGAGAGAGTAGTAAGCAAAGAGAGATCAAAAGAGAAATCCCACAAATCAACACCCAGCACACACACATATATATACCTAACTCGCGCGCCTGCATCGAACCTTTGCATCACCCGATATCAATCCCATCTGATACAAATCACTCCGAGTTCCCACGCATGCCAAATATGACTGACAAGAACAACGACATCGACGAGGAAAACGAAAAATTCGCGAATGGATGAATGAATCCGAAACCCCTCTCTGTGATGGATGCAGAATGGATTAAAATAATCAAAAAAATTGCTTTTGCTTTGTGCTTTTCTTCGTTTACTTCTTCCGCGTCAACACCTTGTTCAGCACTTCCTCGAGACCCGCGCGCGCCTCCGTGTCCGGGAAGATTTGTATTGCGTCTTTTGCAATGTTGCAGAAGTTTTGTGCGAGATCGCGTGTTTTCTGGATTCCGTTCGAGCAGTGGACGAGTTCACGGGCCTGTGCAGATAACTCAGTCAACACACCATCAAAGGTAGTAGTTAGTAAGTAAATCATACCTTGAGTGCGTCACCTGGCTCGCTAAATTTCCTCGCAATCATTGGCCCCAACTCCGGGAACTCTTCCCAGGCATAGAAAACCGGCGCCGTTGCCAATCCAAGCTCCAAATCTGCATTTGCTGGCTTTCCAATCTCCTCATTGCTTCCGGTGTAATCCAACACATCATCGATAAGCTGGAATGCCAGACCCATGTGTTTTCCGTAGATGTAGGCAGCCTCTGCGACTTCCGGGGTGGCACCTCCGAGGACCGCTGCCGAGCGGCATGATTTCGAGATGAGAGATGCCGACTTGAGGTATGTCTTCTGGAGGTAATAGTCGAGCGATTTCTTCAGGTATTCCGGAGAGTGGTAATCGGTGCTTGTGTTCTGAAGCTGGAACAATTCTCCCTTGACCAACTCTGAAATGACTTCCGCCATGAGCTCAATCACCTCCGGGTGCCGCAGACGAGCAAGGTAGACAGATGCGCGGCCAAGCATGTAGTCGCCGGCGAGGATGCTGAGCTTGTTGCCGCTGAAGACATTGGCGCTGGGCATTCCTCTGCGAGTTTCTGCGTGGTCGATAACATCGTCGTGGAGGAGAGAAGCAGTGTGGATGAGTTCCACAATCTCGGCCAGTCTTCGCTGGGTCCCCAGAACTGCAATTGGTTCTCCTGGGACTGCAGATGCAATGTTTGCAGGCATTGACTTTGATGAAAGTAGTGAAAGATCTGGGTTCACATCGCTCATGATTCCCATAGGCGCAATCGGCTTGTTGAACGCCTCCTCCAGGGAAATGCAATTCTTCTCCCAACCGACCATTTTCGGGGCCACCGAAGTTGCGCGCGACATGAGGAATACGACCATTGGCCGGAACAGTTTCCCGGCGGCCTGCAGGTAGTATTTCGAGGTTGTGTCGAGTCCGGGATACCCGGAGGAGAGAAGAAGTTGGATTTGGGACTTGAGATGGTTGAGTTCAGCGGCGACAACTTCTTCCGGCTTTACTCGGGCGCGCTGGCTGGGGATCTGGACTGTGGGGGTAGGAATGGGCGGGACATTGTGGAGGGGTTCAATGGAGGGTATTGTGGCAGTGGTTGCAGCGGAGGCGGCGGAGGATTGTGAGCGTGTGCTGGGGGTGTTGGAGGAGACAATAACGAATTGGGGTAGAGTACGGCGGGCAGCGAAGGGCAAACTTCGTAGTGTTGTTTGTCGCAAGAGTGTTGTTGAGCGCGAAAACGAGCGGGCGAGTCCTGGAGGCATGACGACACTTCCGACAGCACGCTCTGGCGTGATGCGGAGGGGAATTGGGCAGCGAAACTGAGGGTGGCGGTGAAGGGAGGATTGAGGGAGCGGAGCGAGTGGAAGGGGGCAGTGGTAGGCAGGAGAGTGGTGGGTGTAGGGGGAGAGGGGAGGGGAGAGGGCGAGGATGGCGGGGCAGAACGGCGGCGTTGGGTGGTGGGCGGAACTTTTGCTGGCGGGCAGGGATTCGCATTTGGCCGCGTCCCGCGAATACCACAACGACGCGCTTGCCGAGACCCATCAAAGTATACATGAATTGTTGTAGCCATTCATGAATGCCCATTGGCCATTGAAGCCTAGATACGTTGTATCTATGTCATACTAGTACATTTATTAATTATTCGTCCAACCAACCAACTCCCATCTGAACAGCGCGTATAGTACTACCTACGCCGATGGTATATTACTGCAACTTAATAGTTCATCGGTCACTCGTTCATCTACTCATTCATTCATGATTCGTCCGCCCATTAATCCGCTCCCGAGCCATAGTGTTGGTACCAGAGCCTTCAAATAACATTCATTTCCCCTTCCATACACGATATCACTAAGACACAATAACCCGTGGCCTCTGAGTCTTCCCCAAATCCTGTTTTTTTGCTTCGTTTCCGCTTGCTCTTCAACTTTGGGAACCCATTTTGGGAGAGTGGTTTCTTTGGATAGTTGTAACAATCCAGTTGTGCCACCAGCGCCTCCAGCTGGGCAATTTCATTGTCACAACCCCAAACAAGTCTTGCCAATTCCACTGCATCTTCCACAACGCCTATATCCCATACCCGAGATCGTTTGATGATAAACTGGGCTGTTTGTACCGAGTGTTGTCCATGTCCACCCAGTATATTGTCACTGTTGGTGGCCGCATGACGATCACATAGACACGGACAGAGGCGAGATTCGGAGACGCGGTGAACACCCCCTGTGCAAGAGCGAGCAAGATGCCGGCGGTTCTTCGATGGACAGATGTTGTCTTATTATCTGGGGCGTCAAGTATGGCGAGCCCGCCAAAAAATCCGATGGTGTATGGTGCTAGGTTGATAAAGATGGTACCACGCCCAGCGTCGGAGAAGATCAGTGTAAGTGGTCGACCTAAAGTGAGGTTGTCGGCACGCGAGCACGGAAGTTGGATCAGCGAGGACACGAAGACGTAAGATGAAAACCGAGCTGTGTCGCCAGGGTAGCTTTCATAGCGACTACTCGCGATCCCAAACAGAAGGTCACCGATGCTGATGTTAGGGCCGCAGGTTTCAAGAAGCTATAAGGTTCGGTGAGAGCCAGATGAACCTTTGGCGACAAGGCTAGTTGGGAGGACGGGAAGGGAACTGGTGATGGTTGACCGGGTATGTTGGCATTCGTAAAAGCGAGGTGGGAAAATCGCCAGTGAGATGGATAAGAAGCTCGTTAATCGGCAACAATCTTGTTACGAGGGAAGGGATGAAGTGAAGAGAGAGATATGGCGGTCGGGCAGATGGGTCGTGTCATGACGAGAGGTTGGTGTGCAGAAGTCAGAGTGCCTTGTGGAGTAACTAAAATGTTACACAACTATTGATGCTGGATCACTACCAGCTCCTGCCGCAACGTTGTCTCCCTTCCCACTGCAAGACCCTGCACAACCGGCCCCACTACCCGAGAGTCCTAAATTGACAGACAGCGGTCCGAGACACAGCGAGAGATGATGGAGACATGCAGAGAAAACTTGGAGACCTCGAGGTACAGTACGGCGGAGTGGTCTTATCTATGTTGAGGAACGCCAGGGAGGTCTTGAGGATGACGGATTGCAAGGAGGGAGGCCTGGAGTGTTGGAGATTTGAGGAGGCACGTCAGATGGTGGAAGGTGAAGAGGCCTGGGAGACGGGAAAATAGAGCCAGGGTTGTCTCCAAGATGAGGGGAAGCTCGCCTGTAGGTACTAATACCAGTACATACCAGTATACCTCAGATTACGTAGCTTATCACACCGTAACCTCACATCATTCAAAACTTAAATTCCTAACTAATAGCAACGGTGACTTCTCCGAAAGCTAGTATCCTGCTCGGTTTCCTCCTCTTACAAGACATTTTCATCTGTCAACTCTGACAGCACTCAACAATACCCCCACTTCTCAACATAAAGGCTCAGCCCAGCCTTTGGTCAATCCCCCGTTTCTCCCAAGTTATAAACAACTCCACACATCCATCCCTTAGTAGTGGGGTTCCCCAAACGTAGATTTTATGCTTGTTCCAGTGCTTGTTCCAGCTCGCCGTGCCAAACATGGTGGAAGTACTTCAATACATGGGCGACTTGAACTGCGGCCTTGGAACGCCTGCTTGGAGTCGCAGATCAAACACCGGTGCTGTACTCACTCTAGTTGACATTGTTGGACATGTTTGCGGTTGGCCACACATCAACCATTTCAACCACTCTTTGTTGAATTCTCCTCTTGCCACAACCAGCTTGGTCTCAGCCACCAAATTTCAAAAGAAGATTCAAACTTTCCTCCTGGTTTGTGTTCATCAAGAAATTTTGTAACTGTCTCCACATCGCTACCTTTTGCGAAAAAACATAGACGTGACACGATAGTCGCTAATTCCGCGGCGAGCTGTGCCAGGTACGATTCCATGTTGGCATATTCTCGTTTGTCTTCCAGTGTTAGTGCAATGAAGTTGTCGACTTTGGAGAACCGCTGGGTGGTGGGGTCTCGGTGGATTCACACTAAGGCTCCATCGTTCACAGCCGTGTAGGTGTCGTAGTTGTGGGCCCGGGTGGTAAGAAGTTTGGGCTCTGCACTATATAAAAGGTTAACGAAATCTAAACGGCTCGTTTCATGCTAAATATTACTTGCCTAAACGCGAATGAAATGTTCCTTCCAAAATCGGTCCCTCCGGATTCCAAATCACTCGCGGCATCTCGATTCAGTTCATGGTTGATGCATTCCAAGTAGGAAAGTACCAGTGCTTGTAGTGCTTGTTTCGCCGTCTTGAATTGCGGATTGAATCTTGGATCCGATCCCTATAGTGGGTTGACGGGTCAATATCACGACAAGCTGTTGATAGTAGGGTTAGCGTATCCGAGAAGTTGGAATGTGTAATTGAGGATACATGTGACAAAGGTGGTTAAGACTGGATATCTGCTCCATGCCAGTGGGAGTCAGAAATATCGTAGACGGGTTGACTTCCCACATGGTCGTCGAGGTCGTTAACATCTTGCTCCATCATCATCATGTCCAAATCTGAGTCGTCGTAGTGTTTTTGAATGGATGCTTCTACGGACTATATAGGTTGAATCGATGATGTACTGGTATGAACTCGACTCACTCCCTGTCCCTGAGGGCAACCGTGAGAGGGATAACGGCAGCGAGTCATGGTTGAAAATCAAGTGACCCAAATCAGTGTAAAATCACCAAGCTTCTGGGGCGGCAAAGTCCGCATCCTTGATTTGAAAGGTCTGTCGTTGATGCAAGTCTTCAGTATTGGTTCCTAAAAATCGACGAAGCCATTGTATGACCTGTTCTGATGGCTCAACAAAACAGTCTTGGTCTTGGACTGAGAGGATCTGGCGGTTTCAAAATAGCTTTACTCCCAAAGCTTGAAGGGAGTTGGTAGTCCACGAAGAGGCGCTAGGTAGAGGTTGAGTGGACGCCGTGCGTGATGCCATGGAGGACAGTAAGGGGCTGTCGCGATGAGTGAAAAGAGTACGAGTAGAGACAGATGTGCGGGGAAGGGGAGTATGGGAGAGCACAAAAGCAGATGCTGGAAATGGACGGGATCAAGGAGTATCCAGAACCCTCTTCCAAGGCTACAATATATACATGGAAATGCTGGTGAGAGGTGGCTAGGCTAACCAAATGCGACCAAAACTGCGCCTGTTGCTGATACCTACTATACAGACCAGTGAGGTTTAATACAACGGAATGCGTAACGCCGTGGTCTGAGGTTTTGGAAGTTCCGCTCCAGTACGCGTTTGCTGCCTAGGCTGCCACCCGATTCCCAACGATCCTGTGCCCATCGACACATGCAGACTCAACCCAAGACCCACCCCAACCTCTGATCAGAGCTCAGTTGAGAATGTACTGTGTCGTGTGTATTGGACGACCATCAACTCATGACGATGATACTAAATCTCGTTTATTGTCCACCAGTAGCTTGTAAGGACCTCCCAAGAAGCATAGAGTGCTTGCTCCATAATCCAGTCCCCAAAACACGCCCCCTGGACAAGAACTGTCTGCCGGATAGTCCAAGTCGGTAACTTCTTGTTCTTCTTCTCCGAATGAATAATGCTGACCGCGGGCACAGTCCTCAACACCACCACGGCGTTTCTAGCCATCTTTTCTTTGGGTCAGGTTCATCCATGATCCATCTTTTCGCAACCGCACACTACCACCAGGCCGATTGCTGTTGACGTAACTTTAGGCCTGCTGTTGCCTGTCGTCTGTGTCGCTCGTGGTGCGGGTGGCTGTTCTGTCTCGTTCCCGTTGTTGTTGTAAGTGCGGAAAAGTCTCTTCGAGTGTCATGGCCACTGTATCATGTCAGTGTCTGGAATTCAAAAGCAGCGTGTTGTTCTCAGAGCGTGTCTTTGATATGCTGAGTAAGGACGATGGTGATGGCAAGAGCTTGGTTGAGTCGGTTCACGAAGCGCAGTGTGGTCTGTACTGGATTGTGAGCAAACCTGCCTGTCGGCCGTCAAGACCTCTCATGGGGAATCGAGTGATTGGTTCATGATTCAGTTCCCAATAGCTCCCCCACTCCGGTCTGCCTCAACCTCAATACACTCTTCTTTCGAATTCCACGTTTCTGGCTACAGCCTGGAGCCCACCTTCCCTGACAATACATTGATTCGAGACTATAAACAGCGTATCTAGACGCCTTTTCGTAGATGGAAAAGATCCAAAAAAAAACATAATTCATGGTACCGTTCATTGTGTGTATTTTATTGCCTATCGTTCATGGCAGTTCAGGTTTTAAGCTTCATATGTGTCATCAGGTTTTTTCATTCCTTCATTTATACATTCGCCACCTTGAATCCATACATCCTTTGCATTATTCACCCCAGTTGGTTGTGAACTCTCCCAATTCCTTTTTATTCTTCTCCAAATCGGCAAAGACGGAATCGGTATCTGACAAGAGTATTAGCCCAAGCACAGAACATTTGACCAGAACATTCGCGCTCACCATTCAAATGCTTCACTCTCGCCTCGTCCTCATACTCGAGTTTCGAAAGTTCTTGCTCTGTACCTTCATGCTCGCCTTCTTCAGGGAATTGCTTCTCGCCAATAAACAATATCTCGGAATTCTTGTAATCCAAATGCTTTGGCTGAAGCGGACCCCATTTGAGCCCGCCAAATTCTCCCATGATCCTTTCATCCTGTCAGTGTCTTACTATAGGTGAGACTGTTGACCAAACCTACTCTTTGCTGTACTCGGCAGGGTCCGGCACCGCCGCGTTCGCAGGTGCTGGATTCTCTGGATTCCTCACCGAAACCACAAAACTTCCCTTATGCTTCAACCCAAACCCATCCTGAATCTCACCTAGCTCTTCTGGTACTGTGAGCATATACGCAAAGTGTGACTGGCGCTCGTTATCAGCCTTAGTAATGGCATAAACACCCTCTCCAATCGGGTGAGCCGGATAATCCGTCCGATCTCTAGATGATATTTAGTTCCATATCCATGCCATCTCAATAACAGCCACATACCCAATAATCTTTGTCGAATACGTCCTCCCCTTCAACCACTTCTCCCCAATCTCCTTTACCGGGGCTCCCGGCTCCTCCACAAACGTCAAAAACTTTTCATACCCCCTTACGGGCAACCTCTTCTTGGGAATCACAATCAGCCGCGCTTTGCCTTCGTCCTTAACCGGCTTTCCGTCTTCGGCTGGGATCGCCTTTTCCATCGGGATGGGCCGCAACACCATGTACGATCGCTTTACCTCGTTAAGATTTTCCGGATTCTCGACATCTACTTTGCCGCGGAGAAAGAAGTAGACAATTCCTTTCTCCAAGATTGGTGATGATTCCGCTGCTTGAGCGCGGTCCTTGGCCGATTCAGTCACCTCTGGTTTCTTTTCCTCATTTGCGGGCTCTTTTGTTTTCTCCTCTCCTTTTCCTCCGGAACCGGTCGTGGTTTCTTCAGCATTTAGGCCGGGAGATGCGGTTTTCTGTCGCTTCGCCGGTCTTTCTTCCTCCTCTTTCTGCTGCTTCTGCTGCTTCTTAAACTTCCCGCTCCCGCCCTCTTCAGAATCAGTCACATCCTCAACGGTCGCGTTCTTAGCTGCATTCGCTGCGTGGCTCTTTTGTGGTTTTGAGGTTGTTTCCTCTGTGTTGGTAGCACTTGTGGTGTCGACCTCATTGTCGGCTGTAACGGTTTCGGTTTCCTCCTTCGTGCGCTTCTTGCTCTCGGTCTTCGTTTTCTTCTTCGCGGGTGATTTGTGCGGGCTAGATACGTCGGCTGCGTGTTTGTCTCCCGCCGAAGGGGATTCCGCATCGGCACCGGTTTTTCCGCGAGAGGAGCGAGTCGTAACCATAATGGTGTCTGCAATTGGTACCGTCGTCCGTTCGATTGTTGGTTCGAGGCGTAAACAAACACTCTTCTTTCCGCGGGGATCGATCTCAGGGAGTGTAAGGGTTGACGCACAGCTGTGTAGAATTGATGTTGTGAATTGGTCGTAAAAAAGACGGTGGTGTTGGCGGAATGGTCGGGGCTTATATGGCGGTGACGTTGTGCTGGTGTCATGGCGGGTTCGCAATGCGCACTGCGATGCGGGTGTGCGGCATGCTGCCTTGATCAAGGTCGTCTATCTGCGCGTGTAGGATGGACAAGCGCCCTAAACCAGGAGAAGAAGCGTACCTTGCGAATCTTTCTAACAGCGTTGGGGAAAACAAGATTTGGAGATGATGTCGAGCTGGGTGTGGAGCGGAAGCCCTGCGTCCGCGTTTGTCTTCTTCTGATATCCAAGGGTGTTGGAACCCAGAATTGGATGGATGGACATGGATGCCCTTGGCGTCAAGACTGCCATGGAAATGCGCTGGAAACGTCCATTTCAATGACATCCAATCACCTCTCCGGTGTACTGGCAACACATCTTGCACAATTAATTTTCTTGCTCAAGACCTATTATTCTGACATGTTCTTGGAGGGTTCGAATCCTGTCAGTGGTACTTATTTTTTCTGTCCAGATAACAATCCCAAGTGGAACTACACGTTCAAAAGTTACATAGCGATGGTTTATATTAGAAGGAGCCTGCTTTGAATATGACGCTACTTTCGGGGATACCAAATGTTGTCCAGTGTCACTCACATATCATCACTCTGTCACTGAGATTCGAGGAAACTTCGTACTCTACACTTCGTGAAATACCTGATCGCCGCGATTATAAAACTGTAAACAAAAAACTACCAAGCCCCAAACTATGCTCTGCCGTCTTGTTCAACAAACTTCCACAGACAAGCATCGACTTATAAAATTCACAACTTGTCATTCGATTTAGATCTTCCGCATCATTTCCATGAGCTTACCCATCCGCCTCAACCACTTTTACTGTATATTCAAGTCTTTACAGTTGACACACCCTGTGTGGATCGAATATTGTGCTCTGGTGGACGAAAAACATGGTTTCACCATGTTCCGAATCATCCGCTTGACCCCGAGTCGCTGATAGAACTGAATGAGGAGGCCAATTCTGTGGAGATTCGAGCACTCCCAAACTTACGGCCTCATCCAATCCACTCCTCTCCTTGTGTTCCCACATAACCCACGCCTTATCATCAAATATCATCACACCCTCCAAAGCACACGCATTGGAAGTGAATGGGCCTATCACACAACTGATCAAGTGACCCAACTCATATGCGGGTTGCAACATCAAACCCAGGCTTCATCAACATCGGTCTATCATATTGGATGAAAATCACCGCATCAATCCTGGATCGATGAGGCAGAAAAGATGATCTTGGGTTCTCGAACAGTCGGCGGAAATTCCATGAAGGTTGCATACGTTGGATGTTAGTGTCAAATTGACGAATCACTTCTCCAGACCAGAGTGGGGATGGAAAAAGTTATTGGTTGGGAGGAGGAGTGGGATGACGATGATGACAGCCTGAACGATGACTCGGGTGGTGGAGAAATGGAACGGAGGGTGAATTGTGAGAGTTGATGGATGAGATTGAATATGCAAGCTCGCTTCGTAACGGATAAAATTCCTCCCCTTCCACCGATATCCGAGTCCATCGGTGTCGGATGATATCAGAAACCGTTGTAAATGCGTGTTTTCGTCCCGTTGGAGGTGTTGGAGTCTCCACTCCAGCAGTCAGGCTACCAATCGGAAGTGAGTACCGTGTATTGGGGTACTCTCACCGGGTACGGGGTTTAGGATTCGTGGGGATAGATAGCGTCATGGTGTGGGTGGCGGGAACTCATACTCGGATATGAATCAGGCAGCAAAAAGATGACAGGTGACTGATTGGTGAGCATAGAGTGGATCCCAGGTTTTAGGCCTGAGGTATCGCACCGGGATCGTGGATTAGATGAATGCATCGGGGGATGACCCGGATGAGTGTGTCGGTGTTGGTGGAGGAGTGGTTTACGAGGTAGGCAGCAAACCGCAAATCTGGAGGGTGAGACAGAATCATTGACATGTGAAAACCGCGGGTTTGGGTAGACTGGTGAAGCAGCTGAGGGGTTGAACAGTGTGACCATGGGTGTGGGTTTGAAGATGTTTTGGTTATCGTCGGCTCTATAGACTGAGTCCTCAGATTGGGGATTCGTCACCATACATAGCAGAAGCGGGAGCGCGAGTTTATGTCCACGCGGCGTTGATGTCTTAGAATCCATTCAATGTGATATACATGTTATATCGCGCCTCTCAAATCGAATTTGAGGGCCTCTTAGGCTAATTACTGAATACGGCATGTTTCTCTCCGTATTGGCTTGATAAGTATGAGCGGATGATAGCCCCTATCCAGTCGCCTTTCTGCTATCCACTCAGTGGAGGATCCTCCCAAGCACAACGCAAGTACCTACTGGTAGAGTACATAGGTAGATTTTGATATACTCCTAGGTGGTACCGACGATGTGTCAATCGCGTGGATGTATCAACCACGCACCCGACATAATATCACATTTTCTCTAGGGTGAAATGCAGATCCAGGTGCCTTGCGTCTCAGACTCCGAAGGAGGTGCCGTTTAACCGTTGAAACTCCTAAAATGACTTGACCAACAGCGGCTAAGCATGAGGTTGGTAGCCGCAGACGGGATAAGCGCCGCAGGCCATTTTATTGATATCTTCACAATGTTTGAGTACGGATGTTGCCCATGTTCCAGGATAACTAGGTAAATGACACAGAGTAGAGTTTCCTTTTTGTATCTTATTAGTGTTTGTATTGGTTTGTCGAGCACTATCGGTTGGGAATGGCGGCCGGCGGAGGTTCTCTGTTCCCGTGGAGTCTGGAAACTCAACACCTGGGCGGAGCTTCCCACCACAGTGACACCACAGCCCAGATGGGCGTGAGTTGAGCTCTTTCTAGGTATCCGACTATGCCCTTCGTAGCGGACCAGACACCGGACCAGCCCGTAATCAGCGGATATCTGTCGAGAGTGTCTGTGTGTGGGTTGGATGAGATCGTGAACAAGTGAATTCATCGGGCTGGCATTACTCACATCTTTTCGGGCGGCATTTCTGACACAAAAAAGGACTGGGATTTACCGTTTCCATCTATATCCACGGCCCAGCTACCCAATGTGATTATTAATCGCAACCGACCTTTGCGGTGTCTTTGCGACCGAATCGCCACTGGACTTGTGGGTTCCTGCAAGCGGTTCCAGAGAAATGAGGATTTGAGAGCGATGACGAGATGGTGGAATGACGGCTATAATGCCGGATGCGGAATGATCACTCCATCGAGTTCCGACGGAATGGATTGACCGTTGGAGTCCATGGCTGGTAAGTCTGGCCACTCCACAACCCAACATCACCAGCAAGGAGCGGAGATATTTCCATATACGGTCAGCAAGAGGCCATAATGGGAGGGGATGAAAAAATCACAATGTTGGCTGATAAGGCCTGAACTCGCCACTCGGCACAGACACCGATGTCAGAATAGCACTGGTGTAACGCCATTAGAGGATTCCCTAAAAGCGCAACGAGATCGTTACTGTATTCTACTCTGTCTGGACCATACGGGGAAACTCAAAACCTCCATGTCTATCTTTTCGACGGAACTTGAAAGGCTTCAGGTGTGTGATGAAACGAGGCCACGTCCATATGTGTAAGCAATCAATTCCAACATGCTGGCCTTAGGTTATACTATTATTGTCTCAGCGACGTACTTCATATTGATCAGGATGACAGATAGCCCACTGATGTGAGTACACAAATGCTGTACCCTTGCATCACATTGTAGCATTTTGCCGGAGTCAAAACCTGCTTCGAGTAACAAAATCTGCAGTCCATTCTATCAGCGGCAAGGCGTGGGGTGCATTTGAGCCCTTGACCGATTTTCTCCGCAGAGGTTGGGATTTCCACTTTTCGTGCGTGCATTTGTTGGTATTTTGGTAAAATCGTTCCTACACGCTATTTTTGTGATTTTTGAGCATGCCTGATGAATAAACTAACACTTATTTTTATCAAAATCATCGATCGTATAGCCTTCAACAAATTCCGCGATTACGGCCGGTACGTTTCAAAGATCGCCTGCAGGAGTAATGCATAGTCAGCCGCTTCTTCTGTTCATGGATTAGATCAACGCAAAAAAGGATTGTTTTTCGCCCAGAACGATATATTCCAAATATGTGTGCCATAACAGCGAATACGCCGTCTGCGCCTGGGGACGCGTTGGTTTCTACAAGGATATGGCTCAGTACGATGTCCCAAACCCCAAATTATAGCCGCCAGAGTTTAACAGCGACATCCTGGATACAAGCGGAAGTGGCCGTCTTCGTGGTTCCGCAACATCTGGCTTGCAGCCAAGTTGTGTGTATCGATCATCCATGATTCGTCATCGGACTACAAAGGCACATGGAAGAGTGTGGCCCAGAATGGAGAATATCTCCATGCAGAGGACAATTTACAGTTACAGTTGCTAACGTATTTACGGGTTGTATAAACACCTCGGTCCATGACGTTCATGTTCAAAATCAACGCACTCAGGATCATCGTGATAACCTGCATTGCAAAGGCGTTTGTTCATTCAATTCTACGTGGACGAGTCAAATCCGTACGATGTCGTAGATGAACAATGCACTGTGCATACCAGCATGGTGAACCCAACTTATCCAAGGTTTCCGCCATTTAGTCAATACGATGAGCTTTTCGGCAACATACAACTTGAATAATGATGTATTTTGGCGATTTACGGCTTCTCGATCCTCTTTCTGAGCCCCGCAGGAGACTGATACGAGAAGAAGCCTTGAGTCCGTTTCTAATTTCAACACACTGAATCGAGAAATGTCCACCTTGAGTCACCCACCACGGCATACTGCAACCACAAGCTGGTTTATTGCATCTCTTCATACCTCATTCAACCCCTCTCATTTGGTTCATTTCGGTGAAAGGAAACTTTCTCCAGATCTCGAAGCCTTTTTTCTACATGGATGGGGCCGTCGAATGTGGTTCTAGCATGCCTCCTTGACCAGTATAATGAAGACCCATCAACATCATTCCTTCATGAGAATGTACGACGGCTGCAGGTCGAATTCACCACGAAAGACCATTTGTCTTAGTTGGAGGGCTAATGTCATAATCTGCTCGTTGTAGAGGCGATCCTTCATCGATGGTTGGCTGGAATCCTTCGCTCGGTCCCAGGTTGATGCAGGCGTGCAGCGATGAGGAAAAGTGATTTGGGCCGCCAAGTGCGTCCTGGATGTTCATTGGGTGCCGAGCTATCGGGCCCTCGTTAACTGCAGATCATGATGGATCAAGCGGTGTCTCCTGCCGTTTCTGGCCACCAACAAAAACACCCGTGGTCCATCCGATACGTTCAGCTCCAGGCTCAAAATGCACCAACCCGATGCATCTGGGGATTCTGGTAATTCTGCAGTCAGTGGTGGGTGGATTAAGGAGCCTTGATGATAAAGGAATTACCCACGGTGGACATGTTTCTCAACAGGGGTTTCCTTGTGGACGAATACTTACTGATGATCATCCACCTTGCAGACCCTCACTCTTTGGAACGGCGCTTCCCGTCATGAACGTTATTCACACGTAAGATGACGATTTATCAATCGCCTCGGATATTCTCCTCGCTCACAGCAACGGAACCAATATTGGCCGAAATACCTTGAAACTGGCTGCCTCTCATGTTGGCATCTTACATATCACCACAGATATGCACCGTTGGAGGGGCTAGACTCGAGTCTGAAGATAGACAAGATCCGAGGTGCATGCAACGGGGGACAGCCCTCATCTTTATTGGCTTCAGTTGTTTCGCGGGGCAGTGACTATATGAGAGTGACCTTCTGATATTTCATTCCAAGCAACAGGCATCCCAAAGACATAATCGATCCCGCGCAAGATGGAGCTCCTACCAATGAGCTACTGACCGCTGCAGCGCATTTATTTCCGAAAAAAAAAGAACAAAAAAAAAAAGCTGAAATATGACAGGCAGAAAAAAAGGATTTTCAGCTGCCATAATAGGCTGTTTGGGGAGGTTGTGCGACGGTGATGGCGGACGGAGAGCTCTCGGGGCGACGATGATGGGCAGACCTCCACATATGTGTAGCGGCTGGTGGGGGATAAGCGAGTTGGCATCGAGGCACACCTCCCAGTTGCCGTCGATTCGCATCCATCCTCACTCTCCGTGCCTCCTCCAGGCAGCGCCGATTATTGTTAGTACTTGGGAGGGCTTCTACTGCCGCAACTCGGCCTTTTCCTCTTCCTCCTCTTTCTCTGTCGGCGGAGTTAGTTTCTCGTCCCCGGTGCTCGGATCCGCACATCGAAACCCTCCTCAGTCAGGCACAGCTGCTGTTCACTACCGCCGCGCTCGCCCAGCTCCCCCTCCTCGCACACACCAGTTCCCACCCCCTCCCTCCCTCCTCTCCCCGCCTTCTCGTCAACACCTCCCAACAAGTCGCAACACCCAATCATTCTGCGCGCCTGCCCAAGGCCTCGCACGCCGCAGCCGAACGTGCAACCGCTGTTACGCGGTCCCCCGCCCACGACGATATTCTGGCACACTCCCGTCCTCCCGCACTACTGCTGGATTAGGAGCCCGTGAGATCAAGAACCAAGCCTTCCTGCATATAGATACATCTCCGCCCAGTCATCTTCAGAAACTTGGTGCATACATCCATCCTCAGTTCCAGGAGGCCAGCTGGTCCTCTATTTCTGCACATCACCTTCGCTCCTTCACGGCTCCGAACACAGTTCAGCTATACTGCACCAGCTCATTCCCTCTCTGTCGTCAATATATAGACCAGTTATCAAACCCTGCCTTAGGTTCCACCCAGGATTGAAGGTTTTCGTCCGAAATCCTTTATATTGGTGTGTGACAACCAGGAGAATCCGGCACTCCTTCAGCAACACACCAGCTTCTGTTGCGTATCGACGGATCCTCCAATACCTGTGGCTTATATTTCTCATATATCGACCATCAAACGTACCGAGCATCTACGTCGTCGCTTTACCTCTGTGTAATTCGGAAGAATATCCAGGCACAAGCGACTGGTCAGAAGATCATCACCCAGATTACGAAGCAGTCTGCTCAAGCGGCTATAGGGCCTGTGTGGCCTGATCTATTCATATCTATTCCATTCACAGATCCAGCTTTGGCGTCCACTCTCGCCCAGAACAACACCATTTTCCCACGAAATTCCTTGACTTCCATCACATCACACTCGTTTCCACACCCCGAAACACGCCGTCTCGAGAAGTCTCAGGTTCCGAATGTTCCAACATCTATAACAATGGTTAATCAGGATTCGTTTGGAAGCCTTCTGGGGAAATTTGAAGGCGGCTTACGCGGCGTGAAACCAGAGAGTCAATTGTATTACGATCGATCGACATCAGTATCGACTTCATCTTCGGGAGAGTCATCATCTCCAGGAGCCCTGGCGTCAGCAACATCTCCTACTTTCCCACCATGGACATCGGCGGATTCACCACCAGAACGGCCACCCACCGCACTTCAACGGGACGAGTCACCGGAAGAAGGTCTTGTGAGCCCAAAGATCGAAGACGAACAACAAGATGTGGATATGATCGCCGTACCCCAGTTGCCCATGGAGAACAAGCCGCAGGAGGTCCTAATTAAACGCAAAAGAGGGAGGCCTCCCAAGTATCCAAATGGTCCACCAAAGCCCCTGCCAAAAACTAGCCGAGCCCGTACCAAGACTGGATGTCTGACTTGTAGGAAACGAAAGAAGAAGTGCGACGAAGCTAAACCTGGGTGTATGTTGTCCCTTTCATCATTGATTACTACGCTGAAACTTTTGATAGGCGAGAACTGTCACAAGAATAGTGTTGTGTGCGAAGGTTATGCTGATAAGACGGTTTGGCAACCGGGGAAGAAACGCCGGGGGAGCAACGATTGTAAGGTCTTTCAATATTACGGTGATCTGTTCAGGGTTAACTTGCCCTCTAGTGCGATTCTCACTCATCAATCTTCCGACAACAGTTGAGAGACCGTTACCCATCCTTGTGGATGGCGTCGAATCCCATATCGACAGAATATTTCTTCAGCATTTCACCGACCGTGTGGCAAAAATACTTAGCCTGTGGGAGGACGACAACAATCCATTTCATGAGATCCTTCTTCCACTAGCCTTACAAGATAGACCTTTGATGCATTCACTTTTGGCATTGTCAGGTTCACATCTCCTTAATACAGGATTTCAACCAGGCTACGAACAAGCGCGATTGGACCACATTATAAAAGGAATGCAATATTTGAGGGAAAGCCTTGAAAAGAAAGGGGGTCGGGCGGAGATAACAGATTCAGCTACTGCAATTGTCATGCTTCTCGACAGCATCTGTTCTGGCAAAACCGATGGCGAGTATCGCTCGCATCTCGAAGGTGCTCGGTTGATGATGAACTCCGATCTACAACCTACAGGAGAAGACGATCCTAGGGTTCCCTTAATGCGATTCGTCCACGAATTCTTTTGGTATCACGATGTTCTCAATTCGATAACCCGTCTCGACCGACCCGTGCTCCCGCCCATGCAGGTCCCAGAGTATATCATGCAACCCGACAATGCTGCCCTCCTCGGCGTCCTCGATGGACTCTTCAGCCATGTTTCGGAAATCACAAACCTGCGATCCATGATCCGACATCGAAAAAGGGAAGGCATCCGCCCGGCCGTCAACTTTGAAATCCTGAACAAAGCTGTCGCCATTGACGAAGGAATCCGCAGCTGGGAACCAAAACAACCCGAAAGAACTCCACGGTTTGTCGCCGCCCAACTATACCGACAGTGCACATGGATTTACCTCTGCCGCACCGTCCAGACTGGGCAATGTGGAAAGATCGAAGTCGCCGTTCAACAGGGCCTGATGTATCTGAACCATATTCCAGAACAATCGGGGACCCAGAGTATATTGCTTATGCCACTGTTTTTATTGGGCTGCGCCGCGTTTGCGCCACATCAGAGACCGGAGATATCGGAGCGTTTTGAGGCATTGCAGAAGTGGAGCGGGTTGGGGAATATCAATCCGGCCCATGAGGTCGTGCAGGAGGTGTGGAAGTATATGGATGCTGGCGATGATGAGAAGAGCTGGGATTGGGAGCAAATCTTCAATGATATGGAGTACGACTTTTTGGTTACTTGAGTGGAACCATGGACCGTCTCGATCCTCCAGTGGTGTCGATGCTGTTGTCGGGGGTAGTGTTGAAATGGGTGTCAAATCGGACCCCTTGTTTCATCTCTTTGGTCTTGCTCAGCCAGGATACCCTCAACATCCTTTTTCACCTTAAACCATCTTTCATACCCATTTCCTTTTTTATTTATGATACCTTTTTTCTTTTCACGATGGTGGTGTTTGGTGTTTCCGGAGTATTCTGTTTCCTATGGCTTCGCTGTTTTTGGAACTTTCGTCTCGCTCGCTTTTCTTTTACTTTTTATGAGTCTCTACTACTTTACCGCAGCTGCACATTAGAGGTCCTCGAGTGTGTCACACTCCACTTTGTAAGAGGCTCCACCCGCTCTGCTCTGTTCACCCCTGGTGTCCCGTTTTTTTCATATCCATTGGAGTTTTTTTTAACTATACCATAAGACTTGGTGAGGCTATCTTGAATTTTTGACTTGTTGCTCGCGTATCTCTCATGTCTTTCGTTCTTTCTTTCTTTTGTTGTATCCTACCTTTCTTATTTGTTTCCACGTTCGTGGCCTCTTCTTCTTCTGGGATTTGGGGGTTCGGGGTTTATGGTTATGTGCAGCCATGTGCTTTTTTTGATAACGCATTGATTTTTTTGGGGTGTTAGGTCGTTGTAGTTAACGTATACCGGTTATGATCCCGCTCGTGCGGGGGGAGGGGGTTTTGTTTTCATGGGGTTTATCAGTAGGAGGAGTAGGAGAGGGAGGGGGTGGTGGGTGAGGGGGAATAGGATTGGAATATTGGTGGCTCCTATATGGCTAGCTCGGAGAGAGTGAAAATCCGGCTTATCGAGCGTGTGGCTGACATGCCTATCTCCCTACCAAAGGAGGTTTTACCAGTTCCAAAAAGAAAGAAAGAAAAAAGGGTAGTTGAGCTTCTGGAGAGTAAGTAGCGCCGTCAGAAGTTCGAACTGGACACCATTGGAGGAACGTTGATACCCGGTCGTCCGTAAAAACGGGTATATCCTCTATGTGTTGTTCGACCCCGATATTGAAGTGGATAGAATTTCTCTCATCTCTTACCTGATTGTGATGGTGATGATCAAATTGAAACGATCCCACCGGGCCGTCGGTCGTCGTGTAGTGATCACTTGTGCTTGTGTTTCTCCGCCGGACACAACAACAGAGTCGGCTATCCCCCTTCCACAAAGTACAGACTAAACATCAATCACCCGTTCAAGCCCCACGGGTCCGCAAGAGAACTACCGTGTAGAGCAGTATCTATGGGCGTTATCATATATCCCCACGAACTCCTACAGTCATCGATACCCGACCTTCCCCGCCAGCAATGCTAGCATAACAAACGGAGAATAGAATAGAACTCCTTGAACTCAAGGATAAAGATCTTCACCCTTTTCTCCTAAGACTGCAACGACAAGACAGTTCTCGTATCTCCTCCCAATTCACAGAAACTCACTCGGAAATCTCGAGAAGTTTGATGAGACTATGGAAGCGAGATTCAGGGAGTGGGAGTGGGATGTTAGCGTGCTGGTAGTGTAGATGGCTGGCGATAAGGTGCCGATTTGGTGTCGGCTGGTGATGATGGCGGGTGAGGGGGATCATTCGGTGTGGGGAAGCGGGAGTGTGGGAAAGAGTGGGGGAAAGAGCGGGCTGGAGGTTGATGGATGGATGGATGAGGGTAGTGTCAGATATCACTAGTGAAAGCGGTAAAACGCAGGCACCACGATTCAATATTGGGGAACCAATCGACTTTCAGGGGAGGGAAGCAATTCCCCGAAGCACCTAAGCATCATCAATTCTCCGATAAACAAGGATACCCTAAGCCCTGTTGCGGTGTGTTTCTCCAACACATGCACATTTGCCTCTGCTTCAACGCCCGTCACTTCAATCTGGCGTCAACCACCCACTGGAAGCCACTGATCAGGGCGTTTCAAATAAACCTGCACCGCTGTTGCATACTTTTCAGTATACAATCTCGCATTCATGCAATACAATTTTTGAAAGACAAGAGGTGACGATGCTGATGATGCCGCCAACTCCGGTTATGGCGCCGAAAATATCCATTTTGATTGCTGAAGGGGATTGGCAACTTGAAGACCAGTGTGAGTAGGGCTTAAAGCCCCAGGTGCGGGGTTATCTGTGCTGGGTCCCATGAGGTATGGGCGGGCCTCACCGAGAGCCTCATTCATGGCGTTCGTACTGATTGGTGTCGTGGTCGCGAAAGGAAAAGGCGAGTTGAACCACGACGCCAATTAGATTAGGCCATGTCAGCATCGTGACATCAATGCTCGCGAAAAAAAATTAGGAACGCGTAGTTGTAGGTTTGGGGGATGTTACGTCTGTGATGTTCTCGACCAGTGAAAGTTGTCCCCGTAACTGATGTTAGCGGAAACACAACGGAAGAGGAATTGAGGTTCACAAAGAACGCCGTATGGATTGTATCACAGTTCAATCTGAGAATATCTAAATAATAGAGATGATGCCGTGATGGTAAATGAGAGTGAGGAAGTGGGGTGGGGTTCACTGGGTGTGGAAGGTGATGATGACAAAACGCGGCAGGCGGAGACCGAATCTCACTGCGCACGACAACGAACCCAGCAATGTTTTTTATTGAATATCGACTCTTGTAATCACTTTCATATTTCTAATATTGGTTTCGAATATCACCTCCCTTTGTTCCGAACATCTAACGAGGCTAAAATCTGCAATGATCCACTTGGTCCTTCCGACGTGTCAATGTCGCGTTTAGCACAGCCAATTCCCACCTGAGTACATCGACAACCCCGTTAACTCCCCGTATCACGCTTTTTGCAATCTGAGAATCCAGTTTCCAGCTCCTTTCCCCAAATTGACCCCCACCGGTACCCCAATTCATCTCCCAAGAACCGCCAATCCTTCTTCCACCGCCTACTACGATGCCCCGAGGTCGCTGGATC
Source organism: Ascodesmis nigricans (assembly GCA_004786065.1). Lineage (NCBI taxonomy): Eukaryota > Fungi > Ascomycota > Pezizomycetes > Pezizales > Ascodesmidaceae > Ascodesmis > Ascodesmis nigricans. Next base: position 125,141 of record ML220126.1, read on the forward strand.
CCCCCAAGCTCCACCGTCTTCTGGCGCGACATCGAAGCCGAACTCGCCGACTACCTCTCCGAGCCAGAAGAAGATCGCACAGACTATTATGAAGCTACAAACCCTCTATGACGAGTTCGAGCCCGAGAAGGGTCCCGGTCCGAGCGAGGAGCGGCGATTGGTGATTGAGGAGATGTTTCGGGCAATGCTGGGCTATGACTCAAAGGAGCCCGATTTGTGGAATGATCCAATTGTGTATGATCCTGTGCCGGAAAAGGTTAAGAAGGTGAGGGTGGTGAGGAGCAAGAGTGTAACGATAGTGGCGGTGAAGAAGGGAGCGGTGAAGAAGACCGTGGCGATAGAGTCGGTGACAGAATAAAAGGAATAAGATGCACAGCAAGAGGTTAGATAAAACGGAAATGAAATCTGTATCTGATACAACGTCGAAACCACCGCCGAAACCTCTGGCTGCTTCCCAAATCATGATGGCAGCCGGCAAGAAAAGTGGCGCCTTTGATGGATCCTCCCCCCAGAATGATGGGAACGAGAATTCCAAACGTCAAAGGCTTGAAGAACCGGAATCAAACGCTAGGACAACAACAACAGAAGCTCCACCTCCACCTTTACCTCCCCCAGACCGACCCCCAACTCTTTCCCCTGAAGAACTCCTCAAAATCCGGGAGATCCAAGAAACCGCAGCCAAAAACCTGGATAAGAAAAACTGGTCACGAGCGAAAAAGCACCAAATGAACTGGTCAACCGGTGAACTTCACCTCTGTGTATGGTATTTACTCAATCTGAACTAACATGCTCGGCCCAGGGTGTCGCGGAGTTGGATGGCAGAAAGAGTGGCGATGGGCGCGGGGAAGGGGAAGGCGTTTGCGGAAGTGGGAGAAGACCTGGATTAAGGATAGGTTTATACTGGATGCCACGAATAAGACGTTTGATATAACTACTGGGAAGGCGGTTTAAGGATATAATGGTGGAGAAGGTATCATGCAATGCGATAGATAAAGATCCGGCGCGTTCTGGATATGAAGGAAAGCCAGGGCCAGGTTCATGATGGTCCGCTGAGTAATCCACGCTACGAATTTAACTCACATCACAGCACTCGACATTTCAACTTTGAACTTCCGAGATCGGGAAAAACTTGTATGTTGAATATATACTGTGGATGGGGATTGTTTATACATAATTCCCAAAAGGGCGGCGTTTGATCTCTTCGATCCTCGCTTGCTCCAAGTTGAAATTTGCAGGTCTTTGTCAGGATTCTGAACAAATGACGAGATCGCCCATGGTGGAGCGCCCTGGACAATCTTACTTCATATCAGCGCCAAAGACAACGATTTCTTCAAGTTCAACTTCGGACTCTCGGTCAACAGGCTCTGGACGAGGGCCGGCGGGTCGTCGGCCATTGATCCGAACAGCTGTAGGTGGGGTTAAATGATGGCCGGTGGAGCCTTTACGTTTACGAATGAGCATCGAGTGGAGGAGGTTCAAGTCGATGTAGAGTCGCGACCTTTCAACCATGGTTCGGGCATGCTGAGATGTGCAGCTCGACGCCATTTGAGATCCAGAATGGTGTCGTGTGCACTATACACAAATTCTGCTCAAAGACTTTCATTTTTTCTCCCTACATCCGCCGAATCAGGCGGGGCTTCGGCTGATTGTCGTGAAAACGAGGTCGGTAAAGGCAATTTCGCGTGCCGGGCGGGTTGGGGTGGCGGGGGTGCGGGGCTGGTTATTTTTTCTGCACATCCCTCTTCTCCTCTCATCCTTCTCCCCACCACCACCCTTCCTCCATCCATCCTCACACCCCATCCTCACAACCAAAATGACTTACGCTCTTCCCCAATCGCACAAGGAGGTTCGTCTCCCGCGCGACGCCTCGCGCCGCCATCGTTGATGTGCTGGTTGACTCATGCGAGTGCAGATGTTGGAGAAGTCTCTTCAGGAGACCGATCCTGAGGTCTACGAGATCATGGTACGTTCTAAAGCTCCTGACGATTTGTTCTCTCGCTAATTGAACCTTCAGCAACGCGAGATCCAGCGTCAGCGCGAGACCATCCCCTTGATTGCTTCCGAGAACATCACCTCGCGGTCAGTCTACGATGCGCTTGGTTCCGTCATGTCCAACAAGTACTCCGAGGGATACCCCGGCGCTCGTTACTACGGAGGCAACCAGCACATCGATGAGGTTGAGATCCTTTGCCAGAACCGTGCTCTCGCTGCTTTCGGTCTCGACAAGGAGAAGTGGGGCGTCAACGTCCAGTGCTTGTCCGGCTCGCCCGCGAACTTGCAAGTTTACCAGGCCATCATGAAGCCCCACGACCGCTTGATGGGTCTTGATCTCCCTCACGGTGGTCACTTGTCCCACGGTTACCAGACTCCCCAGAAGAAGTAGGTTGTCGAAAACTGGCTTTTCGTTGATCAATTCTGACTAGATGCCAGAATCTCTGCTGTTTCCACATACTTCGAGACCATGCCGTACCGTGTCGATGAGAAGACCGGCATCATTGATTATGACATGCTCGAGAAGACTGCTGTCCTCTACCGCCCTAAGACCCTCGTTGCTGGTACCTCTGCGTACTGCCGTGAGATCGACTACGCCCGCATGCGCAAGATTGCCGACCTTGTCGGCGCTTACCTCGTTGTCGATATGGCCCACATCTCCGGTCTCGTTGCCGCTGGTGTCATCAAGTCGCCCTTCGAGTACGCTGATATTGTCACCACCACCACCCACAAGTCCCTCCGTGGCCCCCGTGGTGCCATGATCTTCTTCCGCCGCGGTGTCCGCAAGGTCGATGCCAAGGGCAACAAGATCATGTATGATCTTGAGAACCCCATCAACTTCAGGTATGTACCAAATCCCGTTTGTTTACATCCCCAATTCCCACGGATCCATATGATGCAATACATGGATATAAAACATTTTCTACCGAATGCGCAAAACCCGTGTAGATATTTTCCGTTGCCTTCCTTCTGATCTGGATCCTTCAACTTGATTATTTTTCTTCAACTCTAGAGAATAATGCTAATAGTTTGACTAAAGTGTCTTCCCCGGTCACCAGGGTGGTCCTCACAACCACACCATCACCGCTCTCTCCGTTGCTCTCAAGCAGACCATGACCCCGGAGTTCAAGCAGTACCAGCAGCAGATTTGCAAGAACGCAAAGACCCTCGAGAACGAGTTCAAGCGCTTGGGCTACGAGCTCGTCTCTGACGGCACTGACTCCCACATGGTCCTCGTCTCTCTCCGCCCCCAGAAGCTCGACGGTGCCCGTGTTGAGGCCATCCTTGAGGCTGCCAACATCTCTTGCAACAAGAACGCCATCCCGGGCGACAAGAGCGCTCTCACCCCTGGCGGTATCCGTGTCGGTACCCCCGCTGCCACCACTCGTGGTCTCGGCGAGGAGGACTTCAAGCGCGTTGCTCAGTACATCGACCGCCTCGTCAAGCTCACCCGCCAGATCCAAGACAGCCTTCCCGCTGAGGCCAACAAGCTCAAGGACTTCCGCGCCAAGATCGCCGAGGGTGTCCCTGAGGTCCAGGAGATTGGCAAGGAGATCAAGCAGTGGGCCTCCACCTTCCCTCTCCCTGTCTAAACTTGACGAACTTGTTTACAACATGTCTTATTTTCTTCCATTCTATTCATATCTTTTTTCTTTATTTCCTTGTTATTTTTCGAGCGTCTTAAAAGCAAGTTGTGTGCTTCAACCGCATGCAAGGTAGACGGTTCTTCTGTCGGGCATGCTTTAGTTTCTTTGTTTCTTTATTGTTGGGTTGGATTGTGTTTGATTCAAGGGTTGCGTTACGGTGTTTAAGGGAACTGGGTGTGTTTTTAACATTGGGATTTTCATCAATCATGGGTGTACTATAAGCTTCAACGCTGTAGCCGTGGTGTTTAGGTTTAGGTTTGGGAATGAAGATTTTGCTTGTGTGTGTTGCAATGACATGAATCATGGTCGTTGGTGGTGATGATTTGGAATCTTGTTGACTTTCTCACTCATCATATTCAACTGTGAAGCCATGATGTTTGTAGTAGATGCCCATGCATGCTCTTCATCCCCATCAGCCGAGCCGTCAACATATCGCATCTATGATCTCTAATCTGCACTGCTATGTTCCCAAATTTGTCCTATTCCCGTCCATCCCCCTGCCCTCTTCACCTATGAACCAGTCACACACCCGCAATCTTTAAAGTTGAAAAGCTTACTTCATCTCACTGTTTTTCCACAGTGTAACGTGCCATCATCTGCAGGTTTCCATGTTGAACTGAGCTGAGATTGGTGCTACACGGATTATGACGATGGTGGTTCGATTCCCATCATGTCTCACCACAAATAGCTACGTACGAGATCAGCTAGGTAGCGCAAGATCAACCACGTTAGGATAAGGTGTGAGCTGACGGAGACGGGGATATGGGGGATATAAATGGATGTGTACTATGTAGGGAAGGTACGAGATGAGGATGGTGGTCGGGATCACTATATTGCACTCGATTTCCGAGCAGCATGAGTTGTGGCGAAAACTGAATTGGAGTTGTTAGACGCGAAAGCAGAAAGTAGATACACTAAAAATCAGCAGAGATATTGAGATATTGAAAGTTATTAGCTGTGGACGACAAGTTTCAGAGAATAATGAGAAGCAGTGAGTTGAAATCCCGATGATGTTCAGCACCGCTTGGCTTCACACTCAGCTATGGTGTCATCGACCTGATACCTGGAAGCCTCAACACAGGTCTTTCACCCTTCTGCTTGCTTCGCTTCCCCATCCCTTTGAGATATCATCATTCAATATGTCCAGAATAAAATCAATCATCTTGACATCGATTTGTGCCTACCCCCGCTATGTTCTAGTTATAACGAGTTCAACCATTCCCGACCGGCTCCAAAAGGCGATACTACTGATGAGAAGTACGATTCGGATGCCAACAGTACTGGTTAAAACACAGCAGGGTACGGTGGAATCGAGTCCAATACCTACGAGAAAGGCAATACTGGCATGAAACTGGAGGTTCTGGGGATTAAAATACGACTTTGCCGCATCCAATACTCCTCCATCGACCGACCATTGGGCCTGCAAACAGGGCTCGAGCGTTCAATACTGCGGCGGTTCGTCGGAATGAATTGTGGAAGCTACTTGTACCGATGGATACAATTGGAGAGGAGGAAATGATGGATGACTGCGAGAGTTATTATACCAGATTTCTTGACTTCCGTTGAACCCCATCCAGATACCTCCGGATGCTGCAGCTACTCTATTTCCTCGGTTTAAATTACCACCGCATTAGTTATTATTCATCTGTCTGGATGTATTGGTTCCCAGTGTTGCGACAATACAGCAATCTGAAGAGGTTCAAGAAGGGTGTCGGCGAGAGAGTTGGGAAGATGGACGGACTTCTTTCTTATTCGGATGACGTTTTTGGCCTTGAGATGGCTGTTGGGGGGATTGGGTTTCAAAATCTACATGCTGGAATCGAAGCGGCCCGGGCGGAACTGACAGGGTAACCTGGGAGTGCAGAGGTGGCAAGGTATTCTTCGGTGATATTATTGATGGATACAGGCTAGTTACCGTATTCCTTTATTACTGAAAGGAGTCACAAACTAACGATTCAGGATGGACAGATCAATTGAGATGGCTGATTTGTGTTTGTGCTTCAATAGATGTGTTGAGGCTTAGATACGTGTCACTCATCTTACTATTCCAGCTCCTGTAGCCCCGGGAGTACTCTTTTCATATGCCTCAAAACGGAGCCAAAATGAATGAAGAAGTTCAATAGGTAAAAGACACAAATAGCTATTAGCTTGTGATGCACGATCCGTGACCGAAGGGTCCAACTTGACCTGAGACTCGGACTTGCCAAATCCTATCTCACCCCGCTTCCTCATGGCATCTCTCCATCGCAATCCCACCATCGTCACTCGTCGCTATACTAGTATATCTTGTGCAACATCATCCGATCCAACAAGTTGATAATCCACCCACCCATCGGCATCCACATCGACATCCCAAGCACCAAGTCCTCGGGTGGGGGCGATCCTGAGGTCGACTCGAGTAGGCATCAAAGATAGAAATAGAAACCATATTGTACGACAGATACGAATAGCTCGCGAGAGGGACCAATTGGGAATTCTCTAGTTGATTGGGGGAAGAGCGATGCCATGTGTGTGGTCGGCATGATGAAGTGGAGTGGATAAGACCATGGTGGTGGCCGGGTGACGGGGTGGGTGTCGGCACGCGTGCACGGCGCCGAGAAATCTCGGTGGTTAGGCTTAGGTTTTGTTTGGGACGGGAGACGAACCGAACGAGGTGAACGAGGTGAACAGGGATTAATTTATGGGGAGAGTTGTGGAGGAACGATCTTTTCTCCGGCAACGTGGTGCCGGAGAGTGTGGATGTGGATGTGGATGTGCGGGACAGCACAGGAAACCGATAGTTACAGGTACAGGTACGTCAGTTTAGTGGCTGTGAGATCTCCTAGTTTGTAAAAAAAAAGGGCACGATGCATGATGTATTCGAGGATCGCTGGAAATCTCGGGCTTAGTACAATCGGGCCCATGAGGATCTACACGAGAGTTGGTTGTTGCTCGTATTCAAATCCGGGGGTGGAATCTCGCAGGGTCTGGTATTGGGTTGGATTAATCCATTTGGATGCATGGTGAGGTGAGAATTGATGGTTGCCAAGCCCATGGAAAGAAGACTCGGACCCTAAGAAGTCATTCGTGGGTCGTGAACGAATGATGTTGGTGTCAAGGAGAATTGCTATGCACCGGATTCACTTCTGATGACGGATTTATCCTTCTCATGTCACACATATAGTGGCTTAGATCTCACCGTGTTCCTGGAAAGTGGTGAGAAGTCGCAAGACCATTGGCCATGAAGAAGCCGATAATAACCTCCTTGTACCTGGAAAATCACCAATGAGTGGCCGGGGAGCTAAAAGAGAAATGATATCATACTATGCTTGTACGATCCTCAGCTTTCGTCTTCGTCTATTAAGAATAGAGGCGGAAAGAACGATGCCCTTGTCCGGACCCCCAGCCCCGGTTCGACAGTTCGACTCTCGTTCTGTATGTTTATTCGCGGCTGGGGATATGAGAAAGGAAGACGTCATATTCAATTCTTATTTTTTTAATAGGGCGAACATGCGACTCGGATGGTAATGCCCCAGTGGCTTCCGCCTCAAGGCCTCGAAGATAGATTAGCCATTCATTAAGATCAACTCTAGTTATACACACCCATATCCATTGACTCGAAGCATTTTATGAAGCATTGCCAGTAATCATGGTCAATGACGTGTGTTTACATGTTTCCGTCGGCTCAACGTTCAACTACCCTAGCCACACCCCAACCCCCACCCCGCAGCGACACGTTCCTTCAAACCTCGGGTTCACCTGGTAGAATACCGGCATAGTCGCGCCCCAGGACTCGGTGGTGCTGGCGGCTCGGCCGGTGGTTTGTGGAGAATAAGTCTAGCTTCCGCTCTGTGCCGGCCGGACACCATGCAACGTCAATTCGTCAACATGGGAGCGAACAAGCGCACCTACATATGTTTGTTATACAGTACTCTACCTATCTATGTCTGGGGAGGACCACCTGCTCCTCCTCCATGTGGATGATGATGCTATTTTAAAGGCTGCAGGGCAGAAAGAAGCTTAATCAATCCCACGCCTTGGTCGGGGATGAAGCTCTGAGTCGGGGCTGTGCGGGGGCCGCAAGGGAGTAACGGGAGTGAGTCGGGGATGGCGGGCATCTGCGTGGAGCTCGAGCTGCAGCACGTGGGGTTTTCTTTTGACTTCACTATCTACATCTGATTAACTTGGTTGGTACGGATAAGATCCCGCATTGCCGGGTCTCCGATTGATGGTCCCTGCAATTGTCAGGGGGTTTTCAATGGTGGAATATGGGAGAAGACTGAATAGTAAGTCTTCATATCAACTCCATTGCGTGGAGTCATGAGCGTGAACTCCGTTATCCCACGGAGATCAATTGATGAACGCCCGAATAAGCTGATAAAGCCCTTGCATACTATCGGGCTTAGCGAGAAGTAGGACTCTTTCTGGAAAGCCGATTATGCGGAGTATGTTCCTGGATGGCGACTCCTTATCCATACTGAACTAGCGTATACTGTGAAGTCACTCACGTCAGGTCGAGTTGTGTGTACCTATTCTGGCTTCCTACGTTATCCGGGCCAATCTAATGGCCGGTATGTAAATCCAGCAGCTCGGCAACTCCCATTGTCTAGGATCTGAGCTGGGAATGGTGTTCTCAACCAGTCTCGATTGAGATACTCTAGCATCTAGATTAAAGCATCGGAGAATGTGGAAGGGCATACACTCACCTTTCTCACTCGTTGAATTCACTCTTGCTTTTTGATACTGTGCCTCGGTTTGTGTTTCCCCAATCATCGACGGCCCCTGATTCCAGTGATAACTCTTTTGGCCGAGTAGAGTACTCTACTAACTCAGAAACTCAACATCAAAAGTTTTGTCCAAGATCACTAAGCTATCGGATCACCGCAACCGTAGCTTCCAGTTTTGTAGTCCCTGGACCCCAAAACCGCCCCACCTTTTTCTTTATCCATGCCCCACGACTAGTTCAAACCCGGGAGAGTTATCGAACGTTACACACCCACGGAAATGCAAAACCCTTGACAAGGGACGAGTTCAACCCCCGTTAGCTCCTTCAGAAGTTTCCCCAGTCAACAATCTGTACGTAACAGTCTACCTGCATGTAGCATCACATCCGTCGATCATCAGTACTTTTGGGTTCGCATTGGTACAGACCCGATACTATACAGCTTGCAGGAGTTAGTAGCGAAAGTTTTCTGTCTCTGGTGTACGACATGTGGCTTTATGACGGGATAGATGATATAGGTAACTCCGTTGTCGTCGCCATCGTCGTTGGCTTGCCTGTAATACCCAACCACCACCGAGCTGGTTGTAGTACAACAAAAACGTATGCTCCCCCTCTTGAATGATGTCCGCCTTACAATCCCTGAGCAGTTGGCTTGACATAGCCACGATTCGGGGGCTTGTGTATATCAGCACTGTAGAAACACCTTCGTGCTCTCTTGTGTTCCCCTAAAAGCCATCTTCATCTGGGACGAGGAGAATTATGAGCACGAGGCATCGATTTCTCGGCAACAAGCCCAAGTACGAGGGATGGGGAGGTCAGTGGTGGTGCATAATTAGTATTTTTAGGACGGCCGTCCACCGTACGGGAAGGCCGACTTCGGGTTGTGTTACGGAAAGAACTCGCCTGACTACTGGATCTCGGTTCCCGAGCGAACGGTGGTGTCGTGGGTGGCAGAGCCTAAGAAGGCTGTCATGCAGGGTGACGATGAGCGACAGGTCCGATGTGCCCGTTGAGATGCCGGCAACACGAATGGGTCAACTGTCCCCTGCTCCAAAGACGGTCCATCGAGGTCTCGATCATCGATTCGATAGTGATATATCACAATTGGAAGGTTGATTTTGAGCTCGGAGAAAGACAGATTCACGATGCTCTGCGTTGACGCGAAAATCTTGTTCACGATTGTTTTTCATGGTCATCTCGTCGTTGTACCATATCCATCCCCTCCAATCCCAGCCTCGTGATATCTTTCTGCCCCCCTACCCATCCGTTCAACAAAGTGACGCCCTGCCCCCCGCATGCCGGTACCAGCTAAACCAACCAATTCGAACCCAGTGCAATGCAAAGCAAACCCTCCGATAAAAACGATACAATAAAACACAACATGCGCCGCTATGTTAACCCAAAACCAATGCTCCAAAGAAACAAGCGTGCCATAGTAGGAGAGAGCAGACAAGAAGCCGAACCAATAAACACTAGAAATTACCCGAAACCCCGATAAATGCCGATGTATCATGCAAATGCCGTAAGACCAGATCGTAAATGCAGTAAGAGACCGTGATGAAGGGAATCGTGAAAAGGCCGTTGCCGAAGGAGTGTAGAAGTAGTCGCGCAAGGAGTGTCCGTGACTGAGGATGGTGAGGAAGGTGGGTTGACGTCCACCAGACGATACTAAAAATAGACCAGGTGATCGGACATGCACATGTTGCACACCCTAGGCTCAAAGTCTGGCCGTGTCGTTGTGCATATCAGAGCCTAAAAATAACCCAACATCAAAAAGCTGCAGCGCCATCGCCCCAGCGTGTGTTGCTGGGGGGAAGGTCTTAAATGTAACCCACTTGGGCAAAGAATGCGGAGAGATCGTGGATGTGCTCCTGGCTGTGGTAGCACAAAAGAAAACTCGTGAGTAGTAAATTCGTCTGTTGCCCGTTTGACACCGATGATCCGGTTAAGTGTGGTTGATCCGTTCGAACCCTTAAGAAATAGCGGTTTTCCAGGACTTCTGGAAATCATACGATCATGTTGTCCTGCATGGAAGGATCCATAGACTCATAGACCCTGGTAAAGTGGTGGGGCTGTTAGCACCAAATCCATCCACTGTCTTCCCGTGATGTGTGGTCACGTACGAACCTCCTCAGCTCCTCCTTCTCGCCAAGATATTGATAGTATTGCGCATTGGCCCACATTACATCCTGAGGGGGTGGAGCAGTTGTAACGATGCTGGAGCCTGGTGCGTGTGTGACCATCATGCCTCCTTGCTGAACGTCATACTGAGGGGCCATGATCATAGGGTTGTCGAAGAGCATTTGTTGCTCTTCATTGGACCACGGCATGTGTTCTGACCCGAGGCGGGAGGGGCACGGACGGAGAAAGTCTGCAGTATCTAGCGGAGTAGGCGGAGTGGGTGGGTGGTTGAAGGTGGACCCAATCGAGCCCGTTGGCTGGAGTAAGTTTGGATCGATAAAGGGTGCGCCATTCGGATGTTGGACCATCACAGCCTCTTGCATAGTGCTCTCAGGTGTCCCAGCAAGTCCAATAGTTTCAGCCGCGGGGGAGTACGAGTATCGAGATGATTTTCGTTTCTTCAACCTGCGATTTTCGAACTCTTCTGCTCCAGGTGTCTCGTACATCCAGCTAAGGTCAGCTGTAGAACTGCGGGGAGAGTATGAATATTGAGAATTGGGACTATCCGGACATGGGAGTGTGCTTCCATCGTGAGAATGGTGTTCATTGGCTTGAGTATCACTATCGTAGCTAGCGAACTCCTCCCCAGAGATCCTGTTATCCACACGAGCCTCCTGGGAAATGATGTGGTTCAATGCACGTCCAGACTTTCCATTCGCAACTTTGTCAGAGTCCCAGTCGACGCCTTCAATCAAGGGGAGTTGTTCGCTGCGGGCGAGTACAAGAGCCTTGTATAGAGTGATGATAGATTTCTTCAAAGTAAGGTTTTCACTTTGAAGGGCCTCTGCAGCGCTGTTAAAGGTTAGTTAGGATGGGAAATAGGATAAAAGAACTCATAAACGTACGCTGAAGAGATAGTTTTGTGCACAGGAGGCTTCCGATCAGTGTAGATACACATAACATCAGCCGAGACGCACTTGGCACATTGATCCCTTCCATCACACTTAAAAAGTCAAGTCAGCATCCACCGAAAGATTGATGTCAGGCATGATCGAACCGATCCGAATCTGTGACGGATCTCCAAAGCCGAAAACCACACCAACCTTTCCCTTCTTCAACCTGCAGCGGTCACAGGCTCGAGCAACCCTCTTTCGGGCATGTTCTTTTGCTGTTTGGCCATCATGTCCAGCGACAGAAGTCATTTTGCAAGAGGATGTGTCGGCGAATGGTAATACGGGAACGGTTTTCGGCGATGATTGTCGGTGAATAGATTTTGAACGATGGTAGGCGGTGGAATTATGCGTTAAATGGTGTTATCGTTGATAGCGAGTGTTGTTATTCCGTTTCCTTTGTGAGAGATGCTGATCGTAAATGCGGATCTTGGAGTGGGGTTAATATCCAGGCCGCAGTGCTGAAGGTGGCAAAATGGTAATACCAGAAAGACCTTGTCTCAATGCGGAAGTGGTGTGAACGAGCGTGTCAACGAATGGACTCAGGTGCGAAACCTGAAGAATTTTTGATCGAGCTGAAGCGAGTGTCAGTCGAAGCTAAGCGGTGAAGAAGCGGCTTCACGACTGATGGCGGGGTGGGTGAGGTATTTCAACGAAACGGGGTGCAGACCCATGTCCCTAGTTGGCTGGTGTGGTGGTGCAGTGCATCACCCCGCCCCTTCAACATCCGTCGTGACGTTGTGACCGAGCCACCATTATTTTTGTCACAGGCGACTCTCTGTGTAATGCGCAGTTCGCCGAGCGGGCCCTGACGATGCCATGCGGCGAACGGGAGCTATCGGGCGGGCGCCGTCGCGAGGCCGGCAGCGTGTCTGCCCAAGTTTTCTGGTCGTTCTGTAGTGATTCATAATAGAGGCTGGAACTTCCCCATTAAGGTCGCGTCTCACCACCCACAGCCTAAAGAGGCAAAAAAGAGTGTATCAGATGGCTTAAAAATCCATAATAGTCGTGAGAACCGTCCAGAAACGCATTGAAACAGCTATTTCTTGACCTTCCATTGACGCCCACGTAAGAAACTCTCATCATCATAGTCTTCTGACAGGGATCATCTTATGACTATTTTGCACGAAAAAAAGATTCCATTCCTCAGCGTTGACAAGAACGTCATATCGTCACAAAGTTATGCAAACAATCTTCCGATGTGAGATGTCCAAAGCGAAGAGAGGGACCCGCTCAATCGTATGCCCGGCCCGGTCCCCCAAGTATGGCGGTCGCACATGACATAGAAAAAATATATATATCATTGTGCGGAGCGGACTGGTTAACTTCGAGGATGCTTTTGATCCGAGTCATCTTGAATCGTGGACGATCCCGAGTCGTAAGGTTAAAATAGGTGATCAGTAATCCGAATCCACGGTGCTGACGGCTTGGTGACAGTGATTAAGTTCCCACGTCCTCGAAGTTGAACCAAGGAAAACCAATAGCCTTCGAGTTCCTTAAGCCCTCTTTGCAAAGTTGAAGGGCACACCTTCGGGTTTAAGATGCTGCGCTCCAAGGCTGATTATCGATAATTGTGGTATCCACCATCAGCGGATTTTGTCGTTCGCCTGTCCGTTCGGGAATTTTCCCATGGTTAGATCCCATCGCTCCCACAATGAGCTGGGAATGGCTGGAGGGTCACATGTTGGTGCCATGCCTTCCTCCCGCCATGGCTTTGAAAAAAAATGTGATAATAGGTCCATGCTCTCTGTCCACACCAGTGCCGATCGCTTCAGCATCTGTTCCTATCAGCTTCAGACCTTTTCAGAAATCTAACGTGGTACAGTAGGAGGGGGGTATATTTACAGCAACGATACCACTGCGAGCAAACGCTTTCAATCTGGCGAAGTCCGTGGTTTAAACTTAGAGCTCAACGTTTTCCGAAAGATTTGGGACAGAATTCCCGCGGTTGTCTGGCAATACCCTGGTTGCCGAATGTGATCATCCGGATGCTAAGTTGCGAAGAGCCTGATTCCTGGAAACTCTGCAGCGTGCGGAAGCCGTTCCGCAAGCTTGTCTTGATTGCTTGAGATGGCCTGATAGATAGCCAATCATACCGAATAAACTGGATGGTTTCGCTAGCTGGGACCATAGTATCTTCCGCTAATCAAGACTCTCATGATTTCCGCGATGCGCCCTCGCGTTGAATGTATCTCCATCTAGTAAATCACAACCGTTAGCAATCGTCCCATGAATGAGAGACAGTCATGGGGCAATTATCAATGTCTGTATGAATCAAATGGGTTAAAATACTTGAACGTCAGTCATTGGCTCTCCTACTGCATGACCGATATTCCCTGTAAGCATATGCAAATGTATGCAATGACACGGAAATCGCTACCCAAAATCGAACTTGGGTATAGTGAGAGGGTTGATGAGGGCATTTGTGGCAGTGGGCGACACGATCTGGCAGATGGAAAGACGAAAGGAAGAGGAGTGGTTGAGTCAGGCGACGCCAAGGATGCGGGGAAGCGTGAACTCTAGCATGCGTTCCGAGTGATATTCTTTGAGCAAGCGGGAAAGAGTTCCATCGACATAATTGTTTGTCATTCTGATGATACTGGTAGGTTATTATCATGCAGAAATCCGGATAATCAGCCCCTGTGATTCCGGCGCTGGGTAAACAACGTTGGGAATCATCCGTACACCTCCGCCCGAGTGATAACTGGAGGGCACGGAGGTGGATCAGTGGATCTCACTCGGACTGCCAAGATGCGGCTCTTGCCGTCACCATGAACTTTTCCAAAAGTCGTCAACAGCTATCACAACTTTCGCGCCCGCCGTCCCTCACACCCAGCCCTCCGTTACCAATGCCGAAAGAAAGACGCAAGCGCGGCCGTCGCGCTGAGAAGAAGCGTAAAGCCGAAAAAGATCACGAAGAAAAGGAGCTCCAGATCATCGACGATGCCAACCAGTATGAAGACTATTCCGGCGGCGGCGGTAGCTACCCTTTCAGCGCTCATTTCTTCACCAATAAGGAAAAGTTACTGATTGGGGATTTCTGTCATATAGGCGACTTTGGAGGCGACGATGCGAATACGTTTTTCGGACTTCTTACGGACGAGGAGACTGAGTACTTCAAGCGCGCGGACGAGCTTCTCGAAATCAACGACTTCGCTGGCGGAGATGAGGAAAGAACGATATTCATTGAGAACCTGTACAAGGAAGTGGCGGGGAAAGAGTTGAAAATTATTCACTCTCAAGGGTGCTCGCGGTTGATGGAGCGCTTGATCTGCACTTCGACACCGGCCCAACTAAAGCAATTGTTCCAGGCATTCAGCGGACAGTAAGTTCATGAAGATTCGGTCTGCGGAATGATTATGGTAGCTGACAAATTGGTGCCAGCTTCCTTGGAATAGTACAGCACCGGTTCGCAAGCCATTGCTGTGAGACGTTGCTACTCCAATGCGCCCCGGAGGTGTCGAAAGAGATGGATCCGGACTACATGGATGCGGGTATCAAAGCAGCGGGAGTAGACGCGGTTTTCTCCAGCATGGAAGGACTGTTTTTGCACATGTTAGCCGTACGTTGGATCCAGGGGATCGAAGAAATCCATGATAACAAATTCGTAGGAGCTCGAGCCCTCTATCATTTCACTGCTTTCGGACCGGTTCGCATCACACACTGTTCGGGTACTATTACTTATCCTCGCTGGTCGCCCTGTTTCTTCTGCTCGCTCCCTCGTACAAAGCCGCAAGAAAGAAGACATCCGATCCACCACCACAACCGCTACATCAGCCGATGTGGAAGAAACCATCGCAGCAGTACCCCAATCTTTTCACGAAGCACTGAAAAACATTTTAACTACCATCACCAAAGAGATATCGGTTCCGGAACTAAGGTCCATGGCTGTCCATCAAATTGGCTCACCCACGCTGCAAGTGGTACTCCGTCTGGAATTCGGTCTTTCGAAATCTGAGCGCAAAGCTCGGGAGAAATCAGAAGTTGGGACATTATTCACAAAACTTGTTGGTAGCGGGAAAGAGGAGTCTGAGGGTAAAGAAGAATCAGAAGACAAGGACGCTACATCATTCTTCCAAAACCTTCTCTATGACGCAGTAGGGAGTCATCTTGCCGAAAGCTTAGTTCAGTACGCTCCTCGAAGAGAGTTTAAAATGCTGTATAACTCGTTTATGGGGCCGCGGATAGGCAGTTTAGCAAGGAATGAGACTGCTGCTTTCGTGGTTCAACGCGCCTTGGAACGAATGACGCAGGAAGAGCTTGAAGAGGCGTTAAAGGAAATCATCCCCCAAATTCCCGGGCTTGTCGGTATGTTTCTCTATGGATTGTTATGATGGGCCTTAAAATCTAACATCTACAGAACGAAATCGTGTCGCAATCCTCAAAACTCTCATCGACAGCTGTGGAACACACGGTGTTGATTCTACTGGTCTCTCCGACGCCATTATTAAAGCATACAGTATCAAACCCTCCGAACCATCCGAATTCATCTTCAAAATCCTCCATCTCATTAAAACCAAACTCCCTACCTTCCCCGCACCACCCGCCGAATCTGACGCACCCCCGCCAAAATCCAAACCAGACCCGATAACTCTTCATGGCTCCCTCCTCGCACAATCTATCCTCTCCCATGAATCGCCTCTATCTTCCGCCCTCACCTCTAGCATCCTTTCTCAGCCGACTCCTATCCTCCTGTCACTCGCGACACATCCCCAAGCGTCACATGTCATTCAAAAAGTACTAACCACGTCACTTCCGAATCTCAAGAGAACAATGCACTCTCTGAGGGGGAACTGGGCCGATCTTGCATTGAACCAAGTTGGCAGTCACATCGTCGACGCCTGTTGGACAAGTGGTGCACCAATGAATCTCAGACAAGAGGTGGCGAATGAATTGATGGCTAGGGAATCAGAGATGAGGGAGAGTTTCTATGGCAGAGCAGTGTGGAGAAATTGGTACATGGACCGGTACAAGACGAACAGAAGATTATGGTTCCAGGTTGTGAAAGAAGGGAAGGAAGGGGACTCTGGGTCAGCTCCAGGTGCGGCGCACGGGCAAGCACCGAAGAAACAGAAAACTGCGATTGAGTTGGCCCGGGAACGGCATGCTGCAGCGAAGGCAGGTGCAACTGGGGCAAATGCTACCGGAAAGTATGCTGGTGAATGGAAGGGGCCGCAAGGGAGAAAACGAGGGTTGGAGGTGAGAGAGGGTGTGGGAAAGAAGCAGAAAGTTCAGTGACGATTCAAACGAGTTAAAAGATTCTGAGTATACATCAAGTTAATGCATATAAACTGATGAATCTGTCACCACAAGCATATCTCAGATGCGCAAGATTCTATCCCACATTTCTGTGGTCCAAGCACGTGATTACTCCCTCAAGCTTTGCCTCCACCCTTCACAACCTCTCCTCATCCCCACAGCCACCCACAACCACCCACAACCACTTACTCTCATCCCGGCCATCAATGCCACAAGCCGCTTACTCTCGCCAATACAGTCAGTCGAGCCTTTTTTTCCCGAGCCACCCAAAGTCAACTTTTGAAACCCGAACCTTATGCGGTCGATACTTGCTCTATGGACCAACAAGGCATATCGGGCTACTCAACACAGCTGGCTCTTTCTACCTTTTACTTTCAGTATTTTCAGTAAGTTTGCTCCTTACCTATCCATTTCATTCAGCACCTGGCTTATACATTGTCTTACGAAGAGCAATATTGCCGGTCACCGTTCAAACTCCGCCGAGACGGTTGCTCCGCAAGCCGTACATATTGCCGCTAAACCCTGCCATTGTGAACCGATGACACCTCATCGCAATGCGATGAGCTCTCCCATGTCACGTTGCATCGCGCAATACCAAGTGACAGAGCTCAAGAACAATTTACAGTGACCGAGAACATAAAAAAAACGCCTTTGGATGTGCTCGTCTCGTCATTGATTCCTCAGCACATGGCCAATGGCTTGGGATTCAACCGAGAAGGCTAACCCGACTAGGGTAACGGAACAACCAGGATGTCGTCCAGGAACGAAATTTCCGGCACTGCTGCAACGGAGACCCAGTAAAAGAACTCAACATGCCACGGAGCCGAGCTTTGCACCGAACTCGGTTTAACAGCACTTTTTCGGCCACGCAGACCTCTCTTCGGACCTTACAAGTGAAGCTCGAGCTCGGATACCCCACCTCACGAACCTTCGTCGAACCGCAACGCCTACCTCTCGGACCCATCAAAATTAAACCCGGATCCTCAAGATACCCACGATGGCTCCGCACGCGAACGGCGCCAACGATGAGCGCACAGTCCACGGGACGACGTCTGCACGAGCTCAGGAACTCGAAAGCGTGAGTCCGACCCTCCTCTCTTTTGTAGACCAAGAATCAGCTCTAACCTCCGTCTCATTGCAGCTTCTGTCATTAGTCACCTCTCGCATCATCCCTTTCGTTGCCTCCGCAGACAAGCCCAGTTCCGATGGGCAGGCCACCAGCTCCCTTCTCCCAAATCCCCTACCCCCTCGAGAGCTCGCCGCCACGTTGAACTTGAACTTGCCGTTGAAGGATGGACGAGGGAAGACCGGTCTTTTGGAGGCGGTTGAGAAGGTTCTCAAGTTCTCGGTTAATACCTGGCACCCAGGATTCATGGACAAGTTGTATGCCTCCACGGATCCGGTTGGGGTGGCCAGCGATCTGTTGCTTAGTGTTTTGAATACCAACGTGAGTATCACGCATGCTCTCGAGATGCTTTCTAGGCGTTGTATGACAATAGATGCGGTGTGATGGAATAACATGCCACATTCTCACACGTCTCTTTTGCAGGTCCATGTATACCAAGTCTCCCCTGCTCTCACGATTATCGAGAAAGAAACGGCTACCCAGTTCGCAAGGCTGTTCGGATTTAATGGAGCTTATGCTGGTGGACTCACACTTCCAGGAGGGTCAGCCAGCAACTGGACCTCCATGTTGATTGCCAGGAACACACTTTACCCAGAAACCAAGCTCAAAGGAAACGGACCCCATCGCTTCATAGCGTTCTCCAGTGAGCATGGACACTACTCCGTTGAGAAGGCTGCAGTGCTACTGGGAATTGGATCCGAATCCGTGTGGAACGTCAAAGTGGACGAGAAAGGAAGAATGGATGTGAATGGTGAGCTGTGCATCAATGTTATGGCAGTTGAGAATGTAACTAACTTGCATAGATTTGATTACAAAGGTCAAGCTCGCAAAAGAGCAAGGCCTCACGCCATTCTACGTCAACGCAGGAGCTGGAACAACCGTACTCGGATCCTATGACCCTTTCCGCGAGATACACGCGGTATGTAGGGAACATGGACTTTGGTTCCATGTCGACGGATCCTGGGGAGGATCCGTGGCGTTTTCCGAAAACCAGAAATGGAGGTTGGAGGGCGCAAAGTTGGCGGATAGCTTGACCGTGAATCCACACAAGATGCTGGGTGTCCCCGTCACCTGCAGCTTCCTCTTAACAAACGATACAAGACGTTTTCATCATGCGACAAGCTTAAAGGCTGGATAGTAAGTTATATTCCCCTCATGCTGTATGGTGTTGGGATGTATGTCCTGGCTGTGTGAGAATCCCGCTGATTGGAGTTACTGTTTGCTCAGTCTATTCCACGAAAAAGATGGCGATGAAGAGGAAGATGTCTTTGACATGGCCCAAATGACGATGGGCTGCGGTAGACGTGCTGATTCTCTGAAGCTCGCTTTGTCGTGGGTGTATTATGGGCGCAGGGGCTATCAAGGTGCGCATTTCGCCTTACATGGACATGCTCCGGAATGTTAATTGGGCGTTACGATTGTTACAGAGCGCATCGATCATGCCTTTAACATGGCCCAATATTTCGCCGAGAGCGTTGAAGCCAGCCCGCGTCTTCATCTCGTATCTGAGAACCCTCCTCCATGTCTTCAAGTGTAAAAACTCCGACTCCTCAGTCAGCTAGCTATCCACGAACCAGGAATCTTCGCTAACAATACTTTCACAATTTTAGCTGCTTCTTCTATAAGCCATCTGATGAGCTATCGAATAACGCAGCATTGTAAGTCCACTTATCTTTGATGTTAGCCGGATTAGCAATATTAACCTATGGGGTGTTTCACAGCAATACATCCACCACGCGCCGCGTCGCCGCTGCCCTGATCCCCCAGGGATTCATGATCGGTAGGTCTCTTTATGCGAGAAAACGGGACAGTGCTAACAAGACTTTAGATTATTCTCCCTCCGAGCACGGCGAGTTTTTCCGTGCTGTCGTGAATGGGAGGACTACGAAGGAGAAGATTGATGAACTTGTGCGAGCGGTTGAGAAGCTTGGGAGTGCACAGAACTAGAAGCGAAGCGGAAGAGCTGGGCACTAAGATGAGGCGAAAGACTAAATTGAGAACTAGACGATCTATAAGGGCGATGAGGAGAAGAAATGGATTCCTACAGGGAGTGATGAATAAATTTCCGCTATCAGAGCTCGAAATACGAGTGTGGATAACTCTTGGTCAGCAACGTCTATGTTACTCTATTACCCTCCAGCTTCTTGGCCTCGGTCAGTCGACCGAAGCAACCTGGGGCCAATTCCAGTACTGTGCGCTCTCGATGCCGCATGATAGCTCATGAAGCACATCCGCAAAATGGCCGAGTGGTTAAGGCGCCAGTCACTCTCCTCTCACTCGTATTCTTGGCACCTACGAACATCACTTTTCTGGGCTCATTCAACGCAGGTTCACAGTACCAACCCCGCACCTCCCACCTTCATACTCAAAATGGCACTTTTTGTGATGAACATGGTACGGAAAACACGCTCAGGATTCTTGTTGCGCCACTTCTCCGATCTTCAGAGGCAGAAGTAGTTGTGGGTGACACCTTATGAAGCAGATCGGCGAAATGACCGAGTTGTTATGGCGCCAGGTATCATTCTCTCACTCGAAGTCTTGGCACACGCGAGAGCCACATTTCAACTCCTCACCACAGCTTCTCTCATCTCCATATTCCATCCGTCCCTTTCTTTTGTGCTCAATTTTGATATGAAACCCTCGCAGAACTTGCTGGGCGCTTTAACTGGGCCCAATATGGGGTGATGTAGGAGCATGGCAGCTCATGAAACAGATCCGCAAAATGACCGAGTGATTATGGCTCCAGGCGCTGTACTCTCATTCGAGGTCTTGGCATCCACGCATGGATGGATTCGGTGGAAGTTCGATCAATTCGTATAACACAACCATAGATTCAACACTATATACAACCTCAGTACAGCTTGTTAATTTAGGACAGTTGGAGCCGTGCTTGGAGCGATAGGAGTGCGTAAATATGTGGGTGATACTCTATGATGCATATTTGCAGGATAAAAGGTGTTCGGCTAGTGCTGTGGGCGCATCGTCGGCATTGATGCGTGGATGGATTCTGTGGAATTTCACGCTGCTCATACAACACAAGAATCGCTTCAACACTCTCTATAACCTCACCATGGGATTATGATATCCATGGCCCGACAACGATATGAAATGTGGGTCGGTTGGAGTAGTAATTGGCATGATAGGGCCGCGAAAGACATGAGTGATAGTTTATGACGCATATTCACGGAATGAAAGGTGTGTCGTGAGTGCGTCCATGCCATCCACACAATCCACGATGTTGGTTGTGTGGACTGGGGTGCTCAGGGCAGCAGACATTTTACGAATGGTTAGATACACAAAGAATTTGATTGATGATCCGAGAATGAGTGTCGAGAAAAAATTCCAGTACAATCTCAATGGGAGGAGTTTCGGAGCCGGAATGCCAATGGAAGTGAGGGCACCGTTCACGATCGTTCATGACAGTTCAACCTCACCGCCGAACTGATTCGGCATTGTCCACCACCCATCCTATCATTGATACAGCACATTCGAAATCTTTTAACGAAAACAGCATCGTCGTCACGCTTCACTCAATCTCCATTACTCCCTACCCATTCTCATTTTCCCCAGCTGTCAACGAAGCCAAACAGCATTCCAGCCCCTTTCCACAAACCCATCTCCCATTTTCCCTCTACGAACACCCTGCTACAATAACAACCTTAACGTTCAAGCCCCCAGCTCCACATTTTTCCCCACCCGCATCACGCTCACCAAAAACCCCGTTTCCCAATTGATACTCACCATTCCGCTCTCATCGCACCCACTGATATTCTACTCTCCAACATCCTGCATCATGAACACCCATCGTTGAGCCTTGATGCCCCGGGCATGATCTCTCCGGCTCGAAGTTTATAAACTCCTCCATCCTCCCACGAACTCGATTCTCTTCTCCACCACCATCAAGCACTCAAACACTAATACACTACAAGCTATTACCAATGCTACATACTCACACACTCACATCACAGTAGGTATCCCTCTCCTCTTCCATTCCGCGCGAGAACAACGGGAAAGCAATAGTAATGCTAACATCACCAGAACACAAATCATCACAAAAATGGGTTGTTTCCACAGCAAACCTTAAGACAAGCGCGGCTACTCCTTTACTAACGTTGATACCAGCGCGGTGAGATTTCCTCAGCGCTCGCGCCGTTAGGATAACCAAACACGGCCAAGTTAAGATGAAAACGGGAGTTGAAGATATGGAGGATTGGGATTGGGGTGGATGCGGAATTGGGATACTGTAACCATGGCCGAGTTGCCTGCTGGTTCGCTGGCGGGAGATGAGGGCGTGGTAGTCGTTCTTTTGGATTGGGAATAAAGCGGAGTTTATTGGCAATGGAAGTGATGAATCTCCAAGGGCGATTGATATGGGAATTTGTGATGCAGCGTGTGGTGATGTAGAAACATTGAAACACGCATTGAGGTAAAGTTAGTACGAATTGTGCGCGTGAATCATTCACTAACTTCGCTGAATCCTATCGAGTTTAACCCATTTCCCATATAAACTCTAGCCGCAACCTGTAAGCTCCCGAAACAAACGTTTCCCATTCTCCCATCACCATACCTCTCACAATCCCTCCCACCACCTCTCTTCGAGTTCCAATCCTCCCTCCTTTCTCCCTCCTCCCCCTCCTCATCGCATTCACCTCGATACACCGTCGCCTCCTTGACTCAACCCCCATCCACAAACGGGAAGTTCGATTCGAGCCCACGATGAAGTCAGTTTAACCTCTTTTTCTTGGCCCTGCAATCGCCGGGCCAACCCACTCTTAGGGGCAAGGCGCATAACTACAGTACACATCACAACAGGCTTGGGCTTGGTGACGCGCGAATTTTTGGGCCGACGCGCGGCCTTGTTGTTTCACGTTGTGTTGTGTTGCGGACGATGGAGATGGTGATGGGCGGGAGTAGGACTGGAAGTCTGAAACTGTGTGGTTGATACGATACTGGTACATAGATAGTGGTAGTTACGACATTCGGGTGACTTGTGGATCGGTCAACGGTTCTGTGCAATGCCATGGAAGATGTGGCGGTGTTACATACAGAGCAATGGGATAGAGATATCGAGATGCGGGATCGCGATGGCCACGCGGTTGGGTACTGGGTATTACACGAGGGTACCGGTATTGGTGAATGGCGATGTGGTGACGTCGGCAAAGATTGGGAATTGGCCGGATTTGGAGGCCAAGAGATGGGATGAAGAGATGGATGGTGGACGTAGATGCGGATGGTAACGAGAGAGGGGGATGGGTTTCATAATCCTGATGATGTGAATGGGCTACGCATTCCGATGATGACGGATGTTGCAAGTGCCGGCGAGATCGAATCGAATCGTATTGGACCAAGACAAGACCACTGGGTATCTATCATCATCATGGCCGTTGAACAACAAAGCTCCCGGTTCCAGTTCAGGGTACACATGGTACCAAAGCTCTCTCTCTCACAGCCACTCTCCGGGAGTTAGTTTCGTTACCGGTAGTAGTATCGGCGGAACCTCACTTCGGTTGACCACGATCCGAAACGTGGTGGTCCCTGGATTTCTATTTGTTTTTTTGGTTCCCTGCTTCCCAAATACACGCTAAGCAGCCGAAGCGCGGCGGCCCAATGACATGGTTCTGCCCGCCACCAGTTACAGTACGTTGACCGGATCGTGCACCGCAGCCGGTGCACGGACGCTGAACGTGCTCCTGGACGCGCAAACACATGGGAGCTCATCTTACATAGCTGAAGGCGAGGAAAATTTTCTGTTCGCTTGAGGGGGGAAGACGATGATAAGCTGTGCTGTGCTTGTGAGAGGGCGAGTAGGAGGAGGAGGTGGAGGAAGAGGATGGCATATGAGGATGTTCGGGAGCGGCGGTGAAGGGATATGATAGGACAAATACGGATGTATTTACGGGCGAAATGATACGAAAGGGGGCGAATTTTTGAGTGACTGATACGCGTTCTCTAGCCCTCCAGACTCACGAGCATCAGTCAGTGTCTCCGACGAGCGGCACCCCCTTTCCTGTTACTGGGTGTTTGGGCGTGTTGCTACAGACGGAATGTTCTCCGAAGAAGAGGGTGAACAAGCCCCTCCACGGTTTTCGCCAAGGGGAAAGCAGCGGGTCAATGCATTTGGAGAAAGCTCGATAACGGTCATATGGTGGTGATGGTGGTGATGGTGGTGAAGCACTGCAGCAAAACAAGACAAACGCTGATGGGGGGCATGTTCACTAGCTATGATGCGGTGGTCACACAGCCAGCAATGATGAGACACCGCTCAACTGCCTACGGACGGCCAAAAAAGCTCCAGGCTCGCAACATGGACAGGGCGCTGTGCAAGGGACTCCCCAGGGCGGGCGGCGTACGTAGCTGGTGGCTTACGGCAGAGTCAACGACCGTTGATATATATCACCGACCGCATTCCCACCTCCCCACGCGCCCTTTGCTGGCTGAATCAACTCTCAACCTTCATCATCGTCGCTTCTACCCTCCCTCCC
>ML220126.1:149448-162176 GCA_004786065.1 Ascodesmis nigricans
CATCCCGCAGTGTTTCCTCTGTTGACTCCATGTGCTTGCGGAAGTTTGTGATTGGAGTCCACGCCTGCTACGCATTTCGCTCTTAAACGACAAGGGCCTCTCATATCTCGTTTTACTGCTTATCAATCTTTCGCTCGTGTATAGGTACGTTCAGCTTTAAAGGCTGTTTTGATTGTGTTTCTCAGATTGTTTGGAGCGCGTGCTGGCTGTGATTCGCTGATGGAGCTGGTGCTGGAGGTGTTTGGTTTGATGGTATTATCACCATCGTCCACTTCCACCACACGGCACCGCATCATGACGTGTCCATTAGCCATCAGGGTTTCATTTCTCTATAGAGGCCTGCCTACGTAAGCTTGGATACGGTATTGCTCCTGCTCATGCGCATGATGCTCCTACCACTGGAATTCGCTGATTACCTCCGATATTCTTTGTACCGATTTGGCTCAAAACATCTTTGGACATTACAGTCGTCTGTTGAAAAATCCCGCTGACCGTCTATCTTAGCATGGGAACAAACCCCCCTGTGACCCCAGATGGGACGCAGGCTCCTTCAACAAAACTCCAACCCGCCCAATTACCGCACAAACTCCTCAACAAGATACGCTCCGATCCCACTCGGACCAGGCAAGTCCTGAAGGTCTGTCTAGCATTGACTGCTGCCGTGTGCATCACGCTTCCCGCTCCTCTCGCCTCATTTTACGGGTCGAACCCTTTCCTTCTTGGTACTATTGTGGGTAGCATGCGCCTCTCTGCCGCATAGCCTTGCTAACCGTGGTACAGGCCATCTATCTCTTTCCAACCAAAACAATCGGCGGACAGCTGGTCCATTCCGCCATCGGCCTTGTCGGAATCTTCGCGTCGATTGCCTACGTCAACCTCGCCCTCTTCATAGCAAATCGAATCCAATACGATGTGGAAGAACATGTTGGGCTCGGTCGAAGGATATTCTTGCTGGTCTCGCTTGGTGTGGCGGCCTTTGGATGTGGATACGTACGGTCAAAGATGATTAGATCGTATTTGGGTATCAACTTGTAGGACACCTGTCCAGACCAGCCTAAGAACACACTGACGCCCTCATAGCTTTATGGTCGTTTCCATGTTCGCATTAATTCGGGGGATCAACAACAATGTGCACCAGTTCGCCAATTTCATCTACCCTATGTGTATCGGCTGCTGCGTATCTCTGGCCGTGTCATTCGTTATCTGGCCTGAAGATCGCGGCTCAAAACTCCGATCCAGTGTTCTGAAGGCTCTCAAGGAATCAAAGGATATCATTAAGGCCTCTCGACAAGGACTCAGGCTCGGTGTTCCTGTGGAAATTTCCATCTCAAAGATCACTGACGCAGAGAAAGCCCTCGGAACCTGTTTAGATGAAGCCAACTACGAGATTTCTATTTCCAGAGTCGAGCCGGACCATTTGGTTCCCTTTCACCAGTGTTTAGCTCGCCTTATAACGAACGTTCGGGTGTTGAACGCCGCAATGCGACGGTACAATCGAACAATGCGACGCCTCAGTGTAGCAGCACCCGCCATGACTCCGGGACTTCGCGAAATGGAACACAATTCCGAGACTTTCCGCGATATCATATACGCTGCGTTGAGTTGCGCTATCAATATTATGGAATCCATGGAGAAAAGAGTCAATGATGTGTTTGACGGCAAGATGAAGACTCCTATCGAACATGAAAAGTTTCAGGATATGCTCGTTGAATTCGCCCATGGAATGTCTAACGAAGTCCGAAATCGAGACATTGAAGACTATCACGAATTGGAGTGCGCCGCGTTCACGGATCAACTTAATACGGTTATCCTCGATATGTTGGACGTCGTCAGGGATATGACGAGAGCGATTGCTATCATCGACCCGGCACGTCGGATCAAGTTGGTTTTCCCCAGGAAAATGAGATCGGGTCAGGCCCTTAAGCACGCCCTGTCCCAGATCTATGGCCATTCCGATGAAATCTCCGTGTCCCAAGCACGCTCGATGATGGCAGCAGATGAAGCGTATGTTACGTATCTCGAAGCTACTACAAGATTGGATCGTATCAAAATTTGGTTAGCCAGTCAACTCTCGTCAATGAAGCGCTCCCGGCATCTCAAATACGCGGTCAAGTTTACGATAGCAATGTGTATTCTCGCAGCACCAGCATACATTGCCAGATGGTACATCTGGTTCGACAACTTCCGGGCACAGCTTGCGATGATTTCGGCCATGGTCGCATTGGAGACTACGCGTGGTATGAGTTTCCGAACAGCTGGTATGAAACTTATTGGAGCAGCAACAGGCGGTCTTACGGCTTTCTTGGTGGTTGTGGCCTCTCATGGACACATTGGCATTTCAATGGGCCTTACAGTGATTGTTGGAATCTTGGTCGGATGTCTTGTCACCAACACCAAATGGCAGAAGACTGGTACCGTCACCGCATTGGCCTACAATCTTGTTCTAGGAGTTGGAACAATCTTCCGTGCCCAAGCACCCATCTCGGCAGCTTTTGCTCGACGTCTTCTTACGCTTCCGGTTGGGCTTTCAGTGGCGTTGATAGTTCATCTCACTGTTTTTCCGTACCATTCTCGAGGGGAGCTGGTGAAAGGATTGGGATCTTCCCTTGATTGGCTGCATCATTTACTGTTCGCCATTGAGTGTTCTGAGGAACATCCCCAGTTGCAATCGAAATTCGACGAGATGGTTGGAAAGGCACAGGGGAGGGTCGCTCTAGCAAAATCACTAATGCCCGCCACTCATTACGAGTTTTCCCTCACTGGCCATTGGCCATATGAACGATTCGAAAGAATCGCCGATAAAATCTCGGACGTCATTGACCTCATCGTCGGCGAAACCCCCTCAGACCCAGTCCTCGCCGTCCACCTCCAAGGCGCCCGAACCTGTGAACGACTCCGCACCAAACTCGTAAGCCTCCCAACCACTCCCCGCATTGCTCTACTAACACTCCCAGCTCGCCTCCCTCTGCAACGACCTCCTCGTAATCTCCCACACCCTCTCGGCACGGCTGCACATGCCCCGCCACTCCTCCGTCTCCGTCTCCGTCCTCGAAGAATACCAACTCTCAGTCCTAACCCAACTCTTCTCCACCCCCCTTGACCTCGTTCCCACCGACAGCCTCCGCAACTACTGCGAACTCGGCCGTCTCGCAGACCTGGTCTCCGAAATGTCACTCCTCCGTGATGAGGTTGATGAGTTAACTCTGGAAACACAGTGCCCGAAACACGGGCTGCTCGCGCATCTGAGTTATGCAGCGAAGAGGAGTCGCTCGGGGAGTAGGCCGGGGAGTAGGTCGACTACGCCTGCTCCGGGAGCACAGAGGTGGGAGGGGAGGTTGAATGCGAGTAATGTGTTTTTCCCGAATATGATGGGGGATGAGGAGATGGGGGTACGCAGAGGGAGAGAGGAGCAGGATGTGGGGCCGAGGGTGAGGATTATGTTTGAGAGCGATGTGAGAGGTCATGTGAGGGATGTGAGTAGGGATAGTGATGATAGTGAGGAGACAGTTGTGGGGGGTGAGGAGGGGAGGGGGAGGAGAGAGGATGATATGGTGTAGTGGCCATTGGGAAGTTAATTCCTGAGGTTGTGGAGAGAATGTGAGGACAAGGGAGAGATGGGGTGAGAGTGGGTGTTTTCTTCTGCATCTGATTCGTTAGATACAGGGTTTAGATTAGATGGGATTTGGGGCTGCTGGTCGAGCGTTCTTTTTTGCATCTTTTGTTTCCTTCATTCTCTTTCTCTTTCTCTATTCTTCTGTTCTTCTTTTTCTTCTTTCCTTGTTTGTTTGTGGTTCGCTTCCTCCTCTGGGTTTTCTGGGTTTCGGCATTAGGGCTCCGGTTTCTGGTTTCTGGTTTTCTGGGTTAGGTCGGTTCGGGGGTTATACATTCCTGGGGATATACACTTACATCGTGATACATGGCTAGACAGCGTCGTTTCCTTTCCTTTCTTTCTGTTGTAGTTTTCTTTCTTCTTCTTTCTTTGTTTCGCTTGTGTGTTTCTTTCACTTTCTTGCATACTAGAATCTAGATATTCGCGCTTTGATATTATAGCGATATACTATATTATACTATAGAGTACTTTTGCTTTTGCTTTATTGTTTGGAGCGTTAGATCTGTGAGTCGATGTGTGGGGAAAATATGCCATGAGAATATTTTTTTATAGGCTTTTGCTGCTATGACTTGTTACTGTAACGGCAAGTCGCAGTTTTGTAGACACTTAAAGCATGATCATATCGCCGATTTAAATAGCTTGCAAGCCTTATTATTTTGTGTGTATTTCTCTCTTGCGCAGGTTCGTTCTTTCGTTCGTTCGTTCATTGGTTATGAACATACCCCTCCGCTCATAAAGTAGAGTACAATCAAGTAGCAAAGTGTTTCTATCCACATGGCCGCGGCGACTTGACCATTTGCTTCCGTCCTTGTTCTTGCCTTCCTCTTCGTCTTCCCCCTGGTACTCCTTCTCGTCCTCGCCCACTCAGCGGAGAGTTCAGGAATGGACCCAACACCACGTCCGGCCCCGAGTGCACGCAAACTCAGACCCGCGTTATGGCATCCAGATTGTGGACGGTCACTGGTGGAGGCTGTTTCTTGGCAGGCTCGGACTCGGATGATGATGAGGATTATGAGGATGATGAGGCTGCGTCACTGTTGGAGTGGGGTAGATACACAGAATACACAAGCTGGGTGTGATCGATGATGATGAAGTTCCACCCTGTTTGCTTGGTTGTAACTATCTGGACAGAGTAGAAAGTAATAGTATAGTACGTATTCGACAGCACAGTAAGAACACATTCAATGACCACATGCTCAAAACGGAAGATGACGAAGATGGAGGAGAAGAATGAAGAGTCGACACCAACAAGTTCAATAGAAAAAAACACGGTCTTCCTGTGTGTCTGGCTGTCGGCCCATGAGAAGAAGAAGCAAAAGAAGAAGAATGTGATTGGTAAATAGGTGACGTGGTGAAATGAAGTGACGTGAAATGATGAATAATCCCAAACCAGCCCGAAACCGAAGTAAATATGAATGAAAAAACGAAAAATGAAACCCATAAAAATACACAATCCCCACTAATCACTCTCAACCCAAATCAACCCAATCAACCCAAGAACCAGAAAAATAAGAAAAAAGAAGAAACGGATAAAAAAATCAATAGTGTACCCTCCGTTTACGCTGCAAAATGAAAAACAAGCGAAAAGTTCACAGCCTAACCCAAACCGGCCAAAAAAAAAAAAAAAAAAAAAGGTACAAGAAAAGAATATAAAAGACAAAGAAAACTCCACATAAACTCCAGAAACCCGTAATCACAACGCTACTACATCAACAGCAACAACGCAACATGACAACAACACCACAGTAGTAATCAGAAAGCCTGGATAGATGGATAAGAATCTCTTCACAATTCAACCGTTAAACTGTTTAGGAAGGTTGAGGTTGAGGTTGAACTTCATGTACAACCAGCACGGCAGACGGTATAGACAGAGCTCGACCCATTCCATTCCATCCCGGCAACATGTCCTCCACCTCCTGCGACAACGCCGTTCGCGGGTGTTGACATTGCCCGAGATCCCTTCATGTCAGCGTTTTCCGTGTTTCTAGCGTTTCTAACGGTCGATTCGGTGGGTTCAGTGGGGTCGTATGAGCTGAATGCCGTGGGTAAAACCCGCTCTCTCCACATAGCCCACATCACACCTTCCCCTTCCCACTATTCACGTCATCCCACCCCCCATCCCATCACCCCGCATCCCTCCCTGGTGCTGTTGCTGCTGCATCTGCAACTGCTGCTGCTGCAACGACTGTCTCCTCTGCAACGCCTCCTGCTGCTGTTTATGCTGCTGCTGCAACGACTGCATCGCCTGCTGATTCATCGTCTCCTGCTGTCCCATCGTACTCATCCCCTCCATCTCCTCCATCCCCTCCATTCCCTCCAACCCCTGCATTGCATCCATCCCACTCATGGTATTCATCGCATTCATCCCCATCATTCCCAACGCGTTCCCTCCGCCGGCTTCAAATACCGTCATTCCAGATAAATCCATGGATTGCGATACGGGGATGCTCATCATCTGCGGTGTCTGCTGCTGTTGTTGTTGTTGTTGTTGTTGCTGTTGTTGTTGTTGCTGCTGCTGCTGAGGTTGAGGTGGTTGAGATTGTTGTCCAAACTGCATCATCGCCTCCGGCGACTGGACCATGCCCTCCGCGCGACCCGGGGATAAGGTCAACTGCCCTGCCCCCAGCATCGTAGCTTGGGCTGCACTGACCGCGCTCCCGCCCGACGACGGGTTTGACGGCGATGAGATGGAGCTGCAGTGTTGTGGGAGGGGGTTCATTGCCGCGATTCCGCCGACGGAGGCGCGGCGGGCGTCGCGGAGATTTGCGGCGGGATTGAGGGCTTGCGGAGGGGGGTTGCGGGTGGTGGGGGAGATGGGGGTTGTTGAGGCGCTGTTGGGGACGGTTGAGGGTGTATTTTCTGAGGGGGTGGATTGCGGGATGGCGTTGACTGGAGAGGTTGCTGTGTCGGCTTGGGTGGATGGTGAGGCTTCGGTGGCCTTGGGGAGGGGGTTGTTGGTGGTTGGAGAAGTGGAGGTGTTGGGAGGAAGAGCAGTAGACTGATCACCTGCTTGAGATTGACCACCTGTTGTTCCTGCTCGCAATGGGCTCGCACCGCCCTTGTCCGAATTGGACGCGGCAGTGCGTGACCCGCGGCTGTTCTTCTGCTGGCCGTGTCAGCAGGTACGGTGCCACCAAATCTGATATAAATCCAAAACTGAAACACTCACCATCTTTGCAAATCTCAAGCCACAACTATTACAGAGGTCTCTTTTTCCACTCGGACCTCTCCTCCATTCCGGCGTTGATCTCGTATGGCAATTTGCACAGTCTCTTTCAAGTTGATCCGACCCCTTGCGCCGTTTTCTTTTCTTCCTGGATGCAAGCAATGACTGCACTTCCTCCTGTAGCTGCTTATTTGTCCGCATCATCTGCCGAAGCTCAAACTGCCAACTTGTCGATCGCGTCGTCTTGAGCTCTTCAAACATGTTGTCGTCCGCTTCATCGGGGTTCACCGTACGCTCATTATCCTGCGGTGTTTGTTCACCTAACATGGGCATTGGTCCGTCAGCAAACGAAGTAGCTTGTGTTGTTGGTGTTCCGGCACTCCACTGACTTCGCCCAGGACTAAATGAGCTATTTGTAAGCTGTGATGCACCTGCAGGGCTGGATGATGATCCCATCATCGACTTGTCCGGACTTTGAATTGATGAATGCCGTGTAGGCTTCAACAGTCGAGTCTGCGCAATCAAAAAGGTCGGTGGGCGAAAC
This sequence comes from Ascodesmis nigricans, assembly GCA_004786065.1. Classification (NCBI taxonomy): domain Eukaryota; kingdom Fungi; phylum Ascomycota; class Pezizomycetes; order Pezizales; family Ascodesmidaceae; genus Ascodesmis; species Ascodesmis nigricans. Next base: position 156,769 of record ML220126.1, read on the forward strand.
TCGGTCTTGTCGCCGGGGTACAGTGTCGTCTGGGCCTGTATAAACTGTCCCCGCTTATTCTGGATTTCATGCCGCACTGTCATACTGTTCCCGTTCCTGACAACCTCCAAAGCTTTCCCAATCTCATTCTTCGAGTCCGGCCTCATCAATGCCTGTATACTTGTTCCCACCATTTCCTCTGATTCGCGGTCCAACAGGGCTTTGGAGTTTGACGAAACAAAGAGGAACATTCCGCTGGTGGACATTTTTGCCCAGAGTTCATTTTCCCCCAATCCCCCTGTCTTGTTAACTTCCCTCCACAAAAGCTGATAAACCGGTCTTTCTCGGCCCACCAAAATCACGCATTTCCGCCCCTTCCCCTGTTCTGTGTGAAGTGTTCCATGGCTCTCGAACCACGTATACCCGCTGAATTTTCTTCGAATCCGAAACACAATGTTGATATTTGTACCGGCAGACGTATCCTTCAGGTCTCGTGTGACGGGCACTATATCGCTGGGATGGCATACTCCGGACAGACTGGTGCCCACGAGCTCGTGTGGGTCGTATTCGAGAACCTTCCGAATGCTGGGCGAGCAGTAGAGAAACAGACCCTTCAAGGAGAGGACATGTACCACGTCATCCGTATTCTCCAACAACACCTTATCCATGATGCGTTTTGACGACATTTCTGGATCACCTGTTCCAAACGAAGACAAGACCTGTGACACATCGTCTCGGCCAATCATGGCTTTCGGAACACGGTCGTATGCCACAGGGTGAATATATGTCGGCAGCTGTGAGTACTGGTAGTTGACCGTATAAGAGCCGTCTGTTACCGCCGTTAGACGTGTCGGATGCTCTTGATGGGTCCACTCGTTGGTCTCACCTCGATTTTTACTCATCATTGCCCCAGGCTGGTCTACCAAATCAACCTGAAACCCGACAAAATATTTGATGTTTGCCGTGCCGTCAATGGAAATTGGAATCATGGTGAGCAGGTTGGTGAAGGCTTGGCCGCCCTTGCGGTAGTTGATAAGGGACGTTTGCGCCTCTTGCCGCGTGTCGATTTGATTTTTAAGGTAATTCACCGCGTTGTTATCGCAGTATTTCCGTTTCTCGCCACGCTTAATCAATCCATCAGGAGCCTGGAGAAACCGACAATTCTTGCCCAGAATCTCGTGTTTAGTGTATCCAGTGAGCCGCTCAAATGTCGCACTGCAGTAGACGATGGGATTGTCGAATTTGGTGATATCGGTGACGACGAACGCACACGAGAGATCTACGGCTCCAATGTGGATCTGGGGGTTTGGACGGTTGGCAACTCGGTTCTGCGAGCTCCGTCAGCATGGTGTGCAACAGCAGACCGACATCTCGAGGAGTTCCATCAGATCTGCTAACCAGAATATCGATCATGTCAAAGCCACTGTTTGAGTATATGCCCTCTGGGAAGATTGACGGCACAGGAGTTGCCATGGGCCCCTGTGTGACGACGGCCTTGTTCATGGTGACTGGCGGTGGCTGTCCAGTTGCAGGTTGTGCTTGAGGAGGCTGAGGCATTGTGTGCTCGCCTATCATGGCGTCTGGTCCGTAACTGAGCCTCTGGTCGCCATTGGCGTAAATCTCCATTTTCCAGTACTTACCTGGCATAGGCGGACCCGGGCCTTGGCCCATGGAAAAGGAAACGTCGGTCATGGCATTCATGGGTATCGTGGGCGGGATGTGGGAAATGGAGTGCTGTGGTTGCAGGGCTCCGAGGTCGTTAGGATGTGAGGGAGACACAAGGGCAGTACTCGTACCGGAGGAGACGGGCATAGCGGCGGACTGAGGGGTAGTGAAGAGGATCGGACTGGTCATGTTGTTTGCGGGCAGTTGTGCGGGGAAGCCCATGGGGCCCATTGTGAGAGTCATGACGTCGGCCATGGTGGCGGGGACCTGGGAGCGAGCATGGTGGTGGTCGGGCGGGGAGAAGGGGGCGGGCTGGAGCATCTGCGAGAAACGGTGGTGGTGGCGGTTGTTGTGGTGGTGGTCTTCGTCGGCCATGGAGAGAAAGCCCATGCCATAGCCATTCGCCAGCGAGCGGCGGCGCATCTCATGGCTCACAGCCATCTGGGCGGCGGCATCTTGGTCGACATCGGTGTTGGTCGCTGTGGTCGCAGCCAGGGGAGGAGCTTGCCCAAGAGCGTCTGATTGGACGTAGCCGGTTGCGGCCATGTATCTGGTCATGTCGTCCGTGTCAAGATCCATCGCGGACGAAGACCTGGGGCCGGGGATCGGGACGACCGCTGTGGATCAAGCGTTTACGATCGCGATGGGCTGGTGCAGCGGGCGGGGGCGATCGAGCGTCCGTAGAAGGGGAGAACGGGGGGTGGCGTGGCGAGGAGGAGTCTCGGAAGAGGCACAGGGGGTTGGCGGGCGGCGAGGGGGAGGGCGGCGAGGGGGAGGGCGGCGAGGGGGAGGGCGGCGAGGGGGAGGGCGGCGAGGGGGAGGGTGGAGTGAAGGGGTGGTTGTGTCGGCAGCGGGAGGGTGGGCGGGAGGTGGGTGTTTGAGAGTGACAGCAGCAGCGAGGGGGTGTGTGTCGGCGTCTATGCTGCGTGCGCCGTGCGGGTTTTCGTGAGTGGTGGGTGGTGGGTGGTGGGTGGTGGGTGAGTGAGCAGCACAGTGGTGTTTCTTCTGCTGCTGCTTTTCTGCTGCTTCTGCTGCTTCTGCTGCTTCTGCTGCTTCTGCTGGTGTGGCCGAGGTGGGGGAGCAGGCCGCCCAACTGAAGGAGCCTCCGATCCGCAGAGCGTGTCGAATCCTTGCTGGCTGGCTGGCCACTCTACTGGATTCTCTCGCGTGGACGGCTATGTATATAAAAGGACCTCCAGCACCACAGAGGGCAGAAACGAGCGTGAGAGCAAGTGCGTGAGTGATGGTGAGTGCGTGATGGCGAGTGCGTGATGGCGAGTGCGTGATGGCGAGTGCGGAGACACTGACGAGCGGGCAGGCGGTCAAAGGCGGCGTCGGCGAGTAGCAGAACTTTTTCACAGCGGACGTGCCTTTGGTGATGAGGCGATGATGTGTGTGCGGGCTGCTTCTCCTCTTGAAACGGCAGAAACGGCAAAAGTCGAAAAAGTCGAGCAACCGTCCTGGGCGGAGCACGACGAGCCGACCAAGCGGTGAAGGCGGTGAGAGCGGCGGCGGCGGGCGGCGGGCGGCGAGAATGACGGGCTGCTCTATCAGTGACGGCCGGCGAACTTTGACGGACGAGCACCAGGAGCATCACCACCGACCAAAAAGTCTGGAGATGGCCGAGCAAAGAAAGAGGCGGACCACTGATACCCACGCTCCATCTCCATCCTGTCCCATTCCCAGTCCTGCAACCACCTGAGGGCAGGAAGCTCTGAACAGCCCGCACCACTGGAGCTTCCTACCCCTGGCTACAACGGCCTCAACTTACCCCGTCTGTGCACTCTACAGCCAGTCAAGAGACCGACCTATGTCAAGCGACCGTCTGTGTTCGTGTCGCTCACATCACCATCCTCTCCGAGTCCAGTAAGGAGGACGAGATAGAGCCCCATATCCAGTGTTGGTATCAATGTATCCTATTTTGTTACACCCATAGCAGTGGGTTCAAATTGTATGCCAGTCGCCCGTTTCGTCCAGGCAGCGCAAGCGAAGCCTCGGCGTTTTACCCAGAAGTTGGAAAAGCGGACCACCCACCACCTTACCGGGCGTTGGATCCCGGTGCATGTACCCGTGTCCTGACATCCACACTGATCATCCGCAGCAATCGTGATTGGGATATTAAACATCAAACAAGGGAAACCGATCAACAACAGCACCGGAAGCCCCATCCGTATCTACACCGCAACTCCACACCACCACCAACCCGGTAGTTACCGATAAAATAGCGGCACATGCGAGGGCGGTGAGCAATGAGAACACTTCATCCATCCCATCCAAACCTGGACATCAATCCGGGTATCTATCAAGCATCGAACCATTTCCCGTACGATTATCCTACTTCCAGAAGCCATTTCCAACCACCTTTGGTCTCATTACATCTTCACCAGCCATCCCCCCGGAACGCGAATTCTAGCCCCCCCTCCCCAAATGATCAATCCCTCCCATCCCTCGAGTCGAGACGAGCACACTAGTTATAGTTACATGCCCACGCGCACTATGCACACATCCACATCCACATCTACCGGTACAAATATCTCCCTACCAGTATATGTAGTACATTCACACACCAATCCACGCATCGCGATGCCCCCCCTGAATCCATCGATAAGCATACCCCTCCCCCACGGGAACCGGTATCGGGGATTCTGTCCGGGATCGGGTTTTGTTGTTGGGTTGGGGTTGTGGCATGGGCCTCCCACGCCCATGCGCACTGAGCACTGAACTGAGCATGCGCGTTGGATGGACGGGAGAAAGGCACTGGGAGAGGATTGTAGAGCGAGGTGCCGGATTGACGGGTTGACGGGTCTGGGGCTGTGGATAGAATCGGATGGGATGAGATGGGGTTGGGGTGTTCAGATGATGATGATGATGGGATGGACTCGTTCGCAAAACGGGGTACCGTTCAGGAACCCCGATCGTCTTAGGAGTAGTTCTGGCGGAGAGGCGTTGGGTAGGTGAGAAAGACGATAATAACAGCAGAAAGTACAGTGGCCATTGGGAATTTAAAAGTCAAATCGCAAGTGGATACGATATAGATCATAATGAATTCTGCTGCAATGAGATACCTGCTTATAGAGATTCGATGTGGCAGTATCAAACCCCGGCTATCTCGCTGTCTTCGATCCCATCAAACTGAGCCAGCGAACGTGAAGCAACGAAATGACCTGTTCATCTTGGTTTACATATTATACTGGAATATATGTTGAGGCGGCATGCTGTAGTACTCCGCCAGTAACACCTAACATCGTCCCATGAGCGTTGGCATAAACCGCCTCCTCTTCTTTATCCTCCCCTCCCTCCTGATTCACCTCTAACCCTTCCTCATCAGTCCCTTACGCTCCCTCCCCTACACCTTACTCTCCTTCTCCATCTTCTCAGCCTCACTCTTCACGTGCTGCTTCTCCCTCTCCATCCTCACTACTGCATTCCGCACCAGCTTCCTCTGCTGTTGCTGTCGAGTCACAAACCCAAGCTCCAGTTCCAGAACTTCGTGGCATGTGCGAGATGGGATGATGTAAGCCTAACTACTTGCCAAGGAAGTTTATTTTAGTTGGTGGTGGTAATTTATATTTTTTGTTACAACGGCGGATTTGGACCATTGTGTGTCACTCGAGTAGTTGGACGCCGAAGGCTCTCCAGAGAGACACCGTACATCAAAAACAGATACCAAGTATATTTCCATCTCGCCCAGCCCCCATCATCATCGCGGTCATGTCATTCCATCGAGTCGCACGGAATAACCTTAGTACTCAAATACTCAAAAA
>ML220126.1:162206-244260 GCA_004786065.1 Ascodesmis nigricans
AAAAAAAAAAAAAAAAAAAAAAGATAGAATAATAGACTACCTTGTACCAACTTAGATATAAACCGCGAAAAAAAACCAATGCCATGTTTAACACATTCAGTAATGCCGATACACCCCCCCCACGAATCTACCCATGTGTGTATCCATCCATCCATCCATCCACAAGCATCAAAAAACGAGACACCACCACTTTTCCTCTCCATTGCGAATGCGGGGTTTAATCAACGATCAACGCTCATAACACGACAACAAAAAAGGTACTGTTAACTAGGCTCGTCTACTCCCGGGGTCTGTCCGCTTAAACGGATGTGCTTCTGTGTTGAGAACCCAATCATCGAGCGACAGCAACTCCGGTTCCGAGAACAGGAGATAGAAGTATTTCAGCGTTTCTAGCAGTTGGAGGATTGGTTAGTACAATCGACCAACATTGGATTCAACGACTACTAACCTCCAAACCAAAAAGATTCCATTGAGTCCTCGAAGCGGCTGTTGGGGGTTGTTTCATCTGCGCTCACACTCACATCTACATCTCCCGTTAGCTGACGAACCGGATCCTCAAGACCACGACAGCGGTATACCTCGAATCGCGGAATGCGCTTTCCTCGATTGCGTGGCCTTGTTGACAGCCTTCCACATTTCCCAGCCCTTGTCCATCCAGCTCTTGTCGCCGGTAATTCGATACATGTACCAGACACTCTCAATTGCCTCTGGTCGAAGCAGATATCTGCGATCAATGTACGATACGAACCCGCCGGGAAGGTTATCCACATTTGCTTTGTTCCTTCCGTATTCTTGACGCGTTTGTTCTCGATAGAGGATTTCTTCGTCGTCCATCTCTCCGGCGTTGTCATCATCCTCAAAATCTTCATCATCGTCTTCGTAGACAGCAGCGTTGCGGGCACGAGAGCGAGCCATACCACGACGGGCTTTTGTCAATTTTTGGCTGTGCTTTTTCCGCTTTCTCGGATCAGGAGCGGGGACTGGGGGCGGTTCCCACGACGACGGTACCAACCCATCCAACCACTCCAATTCGTTGTATTTACACTCGCCCTCGAGGGAATCACACATATCGACTTCGAACGTTTCGGGCATGATTCCGGTTTTCGTTGCGCCGTAGGCCCAGACACAGCCATCGGTGAGTTTACGGCCATATTCGACGTCTTTGGGGCGGTTCAAGATTTTGCCTCCCATGGCGAGCATTCCACCCGCAAAACAGGCTAGGTGGGAGCTGACGCCGCGGATGGTGGAGCCGTCCCCGGAACCATGTTCGCCGGGAAGAATAATGTCGGGATTCCCGGGAACTTTGGGGCGGAAGAGGAGGGTATAAGGGATCACATCTGCAGAGGCAGCGTACATCTTCTTATATTGCTGTGCTTCGGGTACGTCACCAAGGAGGATATATTCCTGTGTGAAATAAGTTAGTATAGCCCCTGAGGGCCTGGGAGGTGGTTCTAACCTTGAGAAGATATTCATACAAGCTGTCGACCAAAGCACCAAGCGTGTATTTTTCATAATTTGTTCCAGAAGGCTGCTGCAAGCGTGCTTCACAAATCATCCCAGAACCCGGTTTATAATCATCATCTTCTTCATCATCAAGGCTGCGTTTGTACACGCCAAAGCGACGAGCCCGTCCTTTAACCTTTGCCGCAATCTTCTTAAGCGCGGATTTCTCAGCGGCCTTGATCTTCTTGGCATCACCGGGCCGCATACATCCAGTTGCATCCACAAACTCCGGGAAAAGGCCAGGGATCGTCGTTCGGAATTGGTATCCCTCCAGTGCATCACTGACCCGCGCAATCGCATCGTAGTAGGTATCGTTACCAGTAATCTGTGCGAGGCGTGTGAACTCGACTGAAAGCGAGCCGAGCTCGGACATGATTGCCCGCTGACCGCCGTTAGCAGGGTACTTTCTATCTTTCGGCCTCCAATAGTAATGCAGCGATGGCATCCTGTTCATCGTGTCAAACGAAGTGTGAATGACATCGGCAATCTCCACCGCCTTTTCTAGCAGAACCGGATATTTCCGTTCACTGATATCATAAGCGGCCACCAAACCGCCAATGTATCGGATAGTGGTCTCGAAAACGGGGATTGTGGTCATTGGAGTTGTGGTAAAGTCGATTTCCGCAACCTTCTTCACTGCCTGCTCAAACTCATCTTTGAAGCCCATGATCCAGAGAGTATCTAGAGCGTCAACCAAAGTAGCTCCCCAACCACCGAACGGATCCTTGTGGCCGCCGCTCACGGGAATCAATTCATCATGACCCCATGCCTCGTCCCGGTAAATCAACCAGTCTTGAATGCACGCATCCCGTACAGATTTTCGACGCTCCAGACGCTGACGCTTCTGTTTGTCGGTCTCTGGCGCGAAATCTGCTTGGATTTGTGGGAGAGGTTTTGTAGCGGGGTCGGGGATTGGGATGAGATTCTCCTCGGGGAGCGGATAGTGGATGGGTTCTAGTGTCCAGCCGCCTTTTGTCTTTGGACGTGATGGGGTAATCCGGCCGCCAGTATATCCAACACCTGGCCGTTGCTTCGAAATCGGTACTTGTGATCTAGGAGGTGCATATCGGCTCGAATGCGGGTGGCGGGGGGTCCAACTCGATCGATTGGAGTCGTGGAATGAGAGAAAACGGTAGAGGCAGAAAACGATGATGATGGAGAGGATGAAGGGAGTCCTATTCCGGAGACGGATAAACCTCATGGCCAGGGGCGTTATTCACGGTGGGCGAGCTGCCGAACCGTCGCAATTAGCAGCAGAAAGGTGCAAAAAGTGTTTAGAAGGAACAAAATGACACGCTATAGCGAGCAAGCATTTCGGGACGACAAGGACAAAAGGCGATGTGATGCTAAAGGACGAGCAGGAAAACGGAGAAGAGGTGGAGAGTTGAATGCGGGAGCTGGCGCCAAAGAGCCTAAACGCGGAGACCGCAGATCTATCGGGGGAGCACAAGAGTTGGTTGCGGAGATTCACGCACTTACCGTAACGCGAATCCAGGACGATCTCTTGGCGGGCTGGGTGAGAGGGGGGAGCTGCCTTTTGAAATCATGACCGGCGGAGCATCATGCGGATCTTTCTTTGTTCAGAGCTTCATGGCAGATTGGGGGACGGATACGGTACGGAGAGGGACGTTTCGCGGAGAGCGGTGTGATCGCTTCTAGCGAGGCGTGGGTACTCCTTTGCGGCTCTTGACACGAGCCAGGTGTGGGGCGAACGCGCGGCGCATGGCTGTTTCTCATGTAACCCTGGGACAGTGGACTACTTCATCATACTGGAACACTCGCTTTTGGCGACAGTCAGGAACGTGTTGGTGAGAAGGTTAATTCTAGAAGTCTAGGACGACGCAAATCCCCAAGGAGAATAGGTTTGTATCACATATTATGATGCTCGGGAGGTGGGAATCGAGAGCTTTTGAAGACCAAATATATTTCTACGTGATACCTTACAAATACGAGTACTATCCTTTCCAATTCAAACAACAAGTGGATATCGATTCGCGTCATGCCCGCGGGCTCGTCTGTAACCATCATGAAAACACCCGAATGTCAAAGCTTCCTGCATAAACAATCAACTCCCTGCTCAACGCCGTACTCGTACCAGAATCCGACACATCCAACCTGCATAACACCAGGTAACGAAAAGCTACTCACGACACCATGCCCATCTGTGCCCAAGACTCTACGACTATGTTCAATGCCTTCTGGAAGACTGCAATAATTTGTGCGGGATCTTCAAGACCCACCGAAACACGCACTGATTCCTCTACAATGCCGAACTTTTTGACCTACAGCTATGTTAGTTACGCCCTGGCTGGATATTGTGTTCATAGTTAACCTACCTCTGCAAGTTTAGGTTTCATCGCCATCAAGACAAACGCATTGGCAAGTGTGAAATTTGTCCCCAATGTTGCACCCTTCGAACACTCGAGATGGTCGTAAAACAGCACCGCATCGGGGAGTTTGTGAAAAATGATGGATAGTAGCATACTGTTTCCTCCAGTGGGTCGCCGAATTTGACCATATTTTTCCTGGTCAACGAGCGCGGGGTATCTAACCTCCTTTACCGCAATATGCTTGACGAGAAACGCCGCGAGTGTTGCAGCATTGGAATTCATGCGACGGACCCGGCTGACAAAGTCGCGGGAGTTGCTCTCCATAACAATAGCGTCGAGAGGGAAGTATTCGTTGATGTAATTCGTTGTAAAGTGTTTTCGAAGCGTTTCGTACGCAGGGCTAAGGTTATTGATAACGATACTGGGCATCGTTAGACGGAATATTGAAGGGAGGGAGGAGACATATACCATCCACCAAGAACATTACAAGCTCCGCTAAAAGACTTGCTCAAGCTCGTAAAGGTCATATCCGCAAACTTTAGTGCATCCACGTTGACCCATGTCCCAACGGTTTCATCGATCACCATTAAAAAGCCGTAATCTTCCGACATTTTTTTTATGCGCACAAGGTCTGGCGACGTGAGCATTGGGTTTCCAGGAGTCTCGCAGACGAGTGCGGTGAATCGTTCACCCAGCTTTAGGCGAAGCTCCAACTCATCAAGCTCAGCATCACTGGCGCCACCCAAGTAGACGCTGCCAGGGCCAAACTTTTCTATCACCGGCCGTGTGTCGGAATAGGTTGTCCTAAAATTATCAGACACATGAATTCGGAAAGGAAGAATTGTCTACCCAAATATAATAAACTTCTTGTCTCTCCCGTGGATGTCGCAGAGGGCATCAACGCCATGAGCGATGGCGCTCATTCCAGACGGGTAGAGGAACACATCATCCGGGAGGACTGGAGTTTGGCGACGGTCTACAGAAGCCAGAGCAGCAATTCTCCGCTGCATAGTTGCCATCACGTCTTTCCCATCTGGTAGAATGACAGGATCAAGTATTGAGCTGACTCCGCCATTGCCCAGCACCTCAGCACTCGCTTCGGATTTCACCTTAGCACCTTCGACTGCTGCAAGATATCCTGGCTCGAGCAATGCCAGGCAGAACTCTGCTTGACGTGACGACATCCCTTCACCGCGGTGCTGCCAGACCTGCTGAGCAACTTTCATATCCTCCTTGTGAAACACTACAACCCAAAAGGTAGTCCAGCGGATGGCGCTGGCGTCAAACGAGAGTTTTTCCGCTTTCGATCGCAGGGGAGCTATGTGGACGAGCCGGAGCCTGTCAAGGCAAGTCGTAGCAGTATTTGACCGAAGAAAATTAATGCAAGTGGTGGCTGTTTCCATGGTCGGGAATGGAAGACAGTCTTCATCTGGTACGCAGTATCTGTCCACGATGCTGGCTCGGAGTTTACGAACTAAAATGTGGATCACAAAACTGCGGCGTATGTTAGCATGCATTGCTGTTAACACAAATTGGGTTGCTTCATACCGTGGATAATCGCTGGTAAGCTTGCTGACAATCCGTTCATCCTTGTCCGCCCACCAGTTGATGTATTTCCATCTCCGCAAGGAAGAGCTAATAGCCTGTTCAAAAGTCAGCAACGATACAACAGGTCTGGCAGGTGACATGCATGAGGTATTCCGTATGGAAGGACGCATCCAAGTTCGGTGTTTGGCAGAGCAGACATGCTCTTTGGTGCTGAGAAGTTGCGAGGATGGGTTGAATGCCAATTGCGGATTGATAGGTGCGGGATAGGAAAGCGTTTGTGTTGGTTGATTGATACACCAGAAGAGTAGGTGAGAGGAAAGGAGGAGAGATATGGTGGTGAGAGGGCGTGATAGTTGACGTCGTGGTTGGTCAGTGAAATAAGATAGATGATGGTTCACGGAAGGCGGGTGATAAACGGGAGCAGCGGGTGAGCCGGCGAGGAATGTTCTCTGGAGCGGGAACCACAAGAATGGGCGATAAAGAAAGAGAGAGGGAGCGGAGCATCCAAGGAGCTCCATGCCGTGGTTGAGTACTGTACTATACCGGACTGGCGGCCGTCTGTCTTCTCCTCCTAGCTAGTTGTTGAATCCTCAGCTGGAATTTGCAGGTGGACGTGCAAGACAAGAGTGTACCTTGGCTTCACTAACACAACAGGTCTCATTGCCCAGAGCTAGGGATATTACGCCCATAGACTGATGAGGATGATGTGTCTTGGATAGGGTGTCAGTGGATCATGTCATATCACTCGACTGGAAGTTGACAGTTGGAGTCAATCAACTCAAACTTGCACTGTGGTGCGAGATTAAACACCAAAAGGATTGATCAAGATATAACATTCAATGATGCGTTCTTACCATGCATGTCAGGGTCGAATGTCTCTCGTTTGGATCTCCAGGTGGATATTGAATATCTGGCCCCACTGTCGGACCAACGCAGGGCCGTCGGTGATTGTCGTCGTCCAGCGCAGGGAAATTCTCGTTGTGCCAGTTGGCAACCAAAGACGCGTGCAACCGTCCCAAGCGAGCGAAACTTGGGCCCTGGGCTGATCTCTGCTGCCGGCGACGTCACCACCGCGCCCACTCACTCACAAGGCCTCATGATGCTGCTGCGCCTTCGAACCTGCTCTTCCTTGATTGATATCACCTGTCTCACTCTCCCCGCTCGCAAAGTTATTAACTCCCACGGAAAACGAACATCCTGCTAACGACATCCTCCCTTTACCTAGATCCACGAAATCCGAACATCACAAAGACGAACACGCATTATCCCGCTGCATCTTAATTGATACGACACCGACACCCCACACTAAACAGTCCATCTCGTCCCCAACATGGCGACTCCTGACACCCCGTACCAACGAACGCCGTCAATCTCTCAGTTCACAGAAGACCTTGATTCCCGTGGTCGTTCATATGAACCCTCGACAAGTGCATCTGTGATGGATCCGCCAAAGCGCTCAAATACCCTGAAGAAGCGGAATTCGGTAAAGCGCCCTGGTTCTGGCTCCCGCTCACGATCGCGTCCCGGCTCAATTCGGAGCGTACAGATGGATACCGAAGCCGCCGTCAATAAGAAATCAATCTTCTATACACCGGTCCCCACGAAGGGAACGCCCACCGAGATCCTTGTCAACAGATTCAACGGTGAGCTCTGATCAGTGCCTTTTTCATGGTACTGTGTTAATTTGATACAGCTTGGAGGAGAGTATTGAAAGACTTCATCACCTACTTCAAAGAAGTGCAATCACATTACGAAACCCGTTCAAGGGGCATCGCAAAGCTCACAAACACCCTCAATGTTGCCGCGCAGCCGAGTGAATTCATTGGATCTGGGGGCATTCTTGAGACCAACACCATACTCCGCGACTTTCACAAAGAGGCGATAGTCACCACTGAAAGCGCCGCCAAGATTGAGTCCGAAATCGTAAGGGTTTTGGTGGAACTGCGTAACGATTTGGCAGTTAAAATCAAGGAAATCAAAGGTTTATCTGGTGATTTCAAGAATAGCGTTGACAAACAGAAAGATGTGGTGAGAAAGGAAATAGCCAAGCTTGAAGACACATTGGCGGCCTTTGAAAAGAGCGGGCCCAATGGGAAAGATCCGTGAGTACACATCTACCACTAATACTTATGGTACTGACAAACGGTACAGTTACCTTGTACGGCTTGAAGTTGAGAAGAGAGTTCGTCAATACCTCACAGAAGAGAACTACCTCCACAAGGTATTTCCTTGGAGTATCGCAGTTAGTGTTTTTCTGATAAAATCTAGGCCTATCTGAACTTGGAGAACAGTGGACGCGAGTTGGAAAAGATTGTAGTGACTCAGATTCAAAAGGTAAGGGGAAGCTGACGTCGGACCCTTCACATCGGAACTAAACACGGATAGGTGTACTCTACTTACGTTAATATCATAACTCATGAGTATGCCCATCACATTACACCCAACCCTCACCGCGTATCCCGTGTCGCTGATGAAATACAGAGGACAAGAGTTGCTAGACCTAGCTGACCGACTCACTGCTTCAACACTCCGTGTATCGCCTGATCATGAATGGTTCGCTTTTGTTGAACGTGACCCCGAAATGATCAGCCCGACAGAGAAGCTTCGCACTTTTGATGACATCGAATACCCGGGCTACAACCACCCCGGCGTGTTGGAAATTATGTCCGGTCCTATGGAGAGGAAAAGCAAATATTTGAAGTCTTTCACTGGGGGATGGTAGGTTCAATCTCTAACACTCAACTCCACGTTCTAACAACACTCCAGGTACGTGTTGACACCAACACATCTTCACGAGTTCAAATACGGCGAACGCCTTCACGACCAAACACCTGTCTTGAGTCTCCCTCTGGCGGATTCCAATCTCGGAAAGCACGCAGATCCGAATGCAGTATCTCATAAATTTGTTTTGCGTGGTAGGCAAACTGGATCCCTTCATCGGTATGCACATATTCTAAGGACCTCCGCGTTTTCTTTCCTCAGCTCATATCAATCTAGTGGTCACTCTTGGGTATTCCGTGCTGAAACACACGAGAAAATGATGGAATGGTATTCTGCTATCCAGAAGTTGACGCAGGCCTCTGCTACGGAACGCAATGATTTCATCGTCCGAGCAACCTCTCAGCGGCTTAGCGGAGCGGCTCGTCCGATTTTTCCGCGTTCGGACTCCGAAAGCTCTGAAATGGGCTTGGAGAATGACGAAGCTGATGAAGTTCCCTATTCTTCCCAGCATAGCACTGCTGGAATGCCGGATGAACATTTGGAAGTTCCGGTGCGGCCAGAAGGAGGCAGATTCCCGAGTGATCTCAGTCTCCACCGGGATGGACAGCAGGGTCGTGATCTATCAACTTCCTCGGACCCTGTCTCCAATACAGGTCGCAATGCCGCCGTTGCCGGTACCACGTATGCTGGATACAATTATGCTAATCTCCAGGACGACCAATCTCAACAAAGATCTGCAGATATCAATCAACAAAACCGTTCGTACGGCAAACAGCTACAGGAGTTAGCTACCTACGGTCAGGCCTCGTATGGTTCACCTATCGTCGAGAAAGTCCCGTCATCACACGAGTCACAGCGTGGAACTTACGGACATGCAACCCAGAGCGATCTTGCCGTCAATAACTACATTGTCCCAGTGATGGCTTCGGGATATGATAATGGCCCTCAAGAAAATAATATTTATGGAAACCAAACAGGTCAACCAACAGAAGAGGTCGGTAATCCCACGGCTCCGTATAATCCATTTGCTAATATCGTCCAGGGTCTCACCAGGGGCGCGAGCACTGCCTCAAAAGTAATCCCCTACGAAGAGCAGCGCGCCGACCCTCCACAATCCCCCCAGTATCACGTTCAAACCTCCACGATCCCCGTCTACTATCAAAACCATCCAGCAACAACGACTATCCAAGACCAAAACACCGCTACCCAGGGCTATCCAACCCAACCACCGGATTCACATGGTCATTACCAACAAGCAACCACCTTGAACACCAACTACGTCCCCGTCAGTATTCCGCAAGGCCAGGAACAACTCAATCCAGCAATCGGGAATGACCCAGCCGCTGCGAGTGTGGGGAATCCTTCTGGCATGGGGCCAGGGAATGAAGTGCCGCGAGCGATGCCGACACTCGTTGCTGAGAAAACTGGTCGACCGGCTTCGCCGAATAATACGAGAAGCTCGGAAACGATTTCGAATCTGCATGTGCCGGGGGAGTATCCGAGAGGGCATGGGCTACAGCATCAGGATGTTAAAAATGTTGTCTGAGGGTTTGGGGATAGGCTCTGGGGTTGGGCAAAGAGTTTTTATGATTGGACCGGGTTTGTTTCTGAGCGATTGATCCCTTTTTTCGGTATTGCGCTACTGCTTTTTTTTGTTGATGGGATTGAAGGAAAATTTGGGTTATATGTTTGGAAATAGTTGGGTTTTGTATTTGTTTGGAAGGTATCCTGTATGTCATGATTCGTGTTTGTTAACATTGGAAATGCTCAATTCTGTTATTAATTTGTCCAAGTGCAGCTTACGACTCAGCGGTGACATGAAGCTTCCTCAAGCCCCCGCATCACGCAGACAATGCGAGGTACACGTGGGCCTGAGATGATATCAACTATATACTCATATGTTGATTGATTGATGGTTGATTGATAGAATTCATTTTAGCGCACGCGTCCCGTTGGGATATGGCGCGACAACTACGTCCACTCATCCTCCTCGCCCCCTCCCCGTTGATTCATTTCCTTCGGTTTTCTAGATGCGTTGGCTCGTCCACTTTCAACCCTTTTTCTCGCCACCCCTTCGCCCTGACGAGGGATGCCATTTGAGTTGAGCTCCAGTTTCTACAACTGATCTCTTTTCTCTTCTCAATCGGTTCTTTATGATGAACTCTCCTCATTCTCCGTCTCCTCCCTCCGTCTCTGCTGCACCGGCCTCCCGCTCTTCCGTCTCTTCCCACCCCTATTGTTCAAATCTCTCTTCCTCCTGTCGTTTCCTTTCTTCTTCGTCATACGCTTTCCCCACGTCTGTAGATTCCAAAAACTCGAGGATTGCTGCTGTAGCCTTCGGCTCCGCGAATATCGAAGAGAGTGCATGTTTTTGTGAGGCCTGCATTCCTTAAACAGGTAATGTACTCATTGATTGATTGATTGATTGATTGATTGATTGATGTCATTTAAGCGCATGCGTCCCTTTGGGATATGGCGCGTCAACTACTTCACAGCTTCCGCCCCCCTTCCCCTTTTGTTTCTGCTTCTTACAGGCCTTCTGCATACATAGAAGTTCGTCCACTGTCAACCCTATTTCTCGCCAACCCTTCGCGCTGGCGACGGCCGCCTTTGAGTTGTGCTAGCGAGCTGCTAGGAACGTTCTCTCCTCTTCCTTTCCATTTTTGTGTATGTCACCTCCCCTCCACTCCCCCCTCTCGGCGCCTCCTGCTCCCCTCTTTCTTCCGTTTCAACTCCTCCCTTTTCGTGCTGCTCCCACCCCCATCCTTCCGCCGCTCTCTCTTCTTCCTCTCTTAATTCGGAGTCATTTTGTACCTTCCCCACGTTCGTCGTTTCCAGGTAATTCAGAATAGCCGCTGTGGCCCTCCGTTCCGCGAAGATAGTGGAGAGTGCATGCCTCTTTGTGAGGCCGGCCCGCTTTAGGTCTTTCCACAGCTTTTCCTGTTGTCTTCTCCAATGTCTGCATTCTTTAAAGAGGTGCTCCCGGTTCTGTCGAGGGTCTCCGCACCACCAGCATTCTTCGCTTGTGGCTCTCCCTATTCTTTTTAAGTATTCCGCGGTTAAGCCTTTGTCTGTGGCGAATCTGAAGTATCTACTCGCCAGGCTTTTGCAGGCCCTCATCGCTATTTGGTCTGGCTTCTGAGTACGGGGAAGCTTGAATCTATGGGGGTAGTATTTCCTGCACGTTTTGGCCGCCCACTCTCTCTCTTCATCTTCGGATCTCTTTCTTAGATTCCGGACGTGGGTGACTGACGTTGCCCAAGGTGATGTACTCATGTCATCATCAAAAGTTCAAGGTTTATATTACATAAGTTTAATGTCTAAACATCGGTTCTATAGTGTAGTGGCTATCACAGCGGATTCTGATTCCGCTAACCTGGGTTCGACTCCCAGTAGGACCTTTCTATTTTTCCTTGTCTCTATTTGTTCATGGTTCAAGAGTTTTGCTCATACTCGCACTCACCAAGTCCATGATGAAGCAATAGTTGGTTATACGATTCCATAGCAAGTTATACTTCGAGACGGGCCACGGCTCTTAAGAAGCGTGTTGGCGCCTCCGTTTTGACCAATTCTATTACTGCGTCCTCTTATAGACATCCTTGGTTTACAGCTATGATCATGTTCCCATACTTCTCCCGCCCTGGAAGAATGGTTTCAGAGCTCTAACTTTCTGGTGAAGCTCAGCCAAGCCATAATGGGAAGCTACGTTTGTTAAACGTATACCTTTTCTTTTGCCTATTCCAAGCCGACTGAGTATTTATCCAGGCGGATAAACTTATTCCGACAGGCGCCGTTCGATGGGCAGGCGATGTGTGGTTGCGCGCACGCAAGAGGCGGAGTATGTACTTCCAGACATACGGCAAGAGGTCTCAGAGGAAGCATGAGCTTGCCGGAATCAGCGACTTGTCATCCACCAATCCCCCCACCTCATCCCCCATCACCACCAGCGACACAACACCTCCAACCACCACCACCACCACCACCACCACCACTCCGCGGCCGCCATCATCCCTCCACTTCCATCCCTACGACCGCCCGCACTGGAGCAAGCATCCTCGAGAATGGCGGCGCGCGACCGCTTCGGCACATGGCAGATTGATCCGGGGGAGTCGCAGCTGAAGCGCTTCATCCGTGAGTTCCCTCACCACCACCACCGACATCACCGGAGGGCTGTTGTTGTTAATCGATGAGATTGATGAATAGGGGATGCTTGTGATCCCTCCAATTTCGAACCGAATCTTGCCCTGAGCTTGGAGATTGCGGACCTCATCAACCAGAAGAAGGGTTCAGCGTATGTGGCACCCCCGGGTTGCTGGACCTAAGCTAGTAGTTGCTAGTTGCTAAAGCTCTCCTTATCTCTACAGACCCCGGGAAGCCGCCGTCACGATTGTCAAGTACATCAACCACCGGAATCCTACTGTGTCTATGCTTGCGCTACATGTAAGTTCTCGAAGGGGGGCTTCCAATTGCGGAGGTGCACCAGTCTTGACAGCTTGCACACACACAGCTCCTAGACATCTGCGTCAAAAACTGCGGCTATCCTTTCCACCTCCAAATCTCGACAAAGGATTTCCTGAACGAGCTTGTCCGCCGGTTCCCCGAAAGACCGCCGCCGCACTATGGCCCTGTGCAAAACAAGATCCTCGAGTTGATCGAGGAGTGGCGGTCCAGCATTTGCCAGACCAGCCGGTATAAGGAGGATCTGGGGTTTATCAGGGATATGCACCGGTTGTTGAGCCACAAGGGTTATAGATTTCCGGAAGTTCACCGGGATGATGTGGCGGTTCTAAATCCTAACGAGGTTGGTATTTTGTACCCGTAAAGAGGTCTCAGAGCTGATTCTTAGTTCTTGCTCACCAGGGCTTCAAATCCGCGGAAGAAATGGAAGAGGAAGAACGTGAAGCGCAATCAGCAAAGCTTCAGGAGCTTATTCGACGTGGTACCCCGCAGGATCTTCAGCAGGCGAACCATTTGATGAAGATTATGGCAGGCTACGATCAAAGCTCGAAAACTGATTATAGAGCCAAGGCAGCTGAAGAAATTCAGAAGCTGAAGAGCAAAGCTGTTTTGCTGGAAGAAATGCTCACCAAGGTCAAACCTGGTGAATCCATTGGACGACATGATACCTTTGAGGTTCGTTTTATCTTAGCTCGCTTGAACCAACATTACTGATATCAAATCAGGAACTCGCGAGTGCTCTTGTTACCGCTCAACCCAAGATTCAAAAGATGGTTGAAGAAGAGAGTGATGATACCGAAGCCGTGGTAAAGATTTTGGAGCTGAATGATGCTATTAACACAACCATTCAGCGATATAGACTGGTTAAAAAGGGTGATATTGCCGAAGCCAGCAAGCTACCATCCATCGAGGCAATAGCACAAGGAGCGAAACCTCCTGCTGCTACAGAAACCTCATTGATTGATCTCCTTGATGATGGCCCGGCCGAATCTGCACCTGCCCCAGCAATATCCTCTGGTGCCGGTTCATTACAAGATGATCTTCTTGGCTTATCTTTGGATGACCCTAACAGCTCTTTTGGTTCCGGGGGAGGCATTGCATTAGGTTTTGGAGCAAACACAGGTTTGATATCTTTCCCAAATCTCGGAATATCTGCTTATCATTACACAGGCGTCCCTGGCCCTCCCCTCCTCTCCTCAACCATGCATGGCAACTCCGCCAACTCCCCCGCTCCCCCTTCCCCCTCCCCCGCCCCCAACCTCAACGCCATCTTCGGCAACCTCGTCGCCCCTCCTCGCCCCAGTTCCACAATCCAACCCTCTCCACTCAAACCCTCCCTAACCGGCGGCTCCTTCACTGGCTTCTCAATCGGTGGCACCTCGTCATCATCACAACTTCCTCAAAAGTCCGACGACGACGACTGGGCCTTCCAATCCGCACTCCCACCTTCCTCCGCCCTCGCCACTAATGAAGCATTAGTCCTCGACTCCAACCTCCGCGTTGTAATCGAGGCTACCCGGCCGCCGGGGTCCCCGGATGGAATCATCACGCTTAAAGCCAAGTTCTCGAATAATGCGAGTCAGCCGATTCAGGATCTTACGTTCCAGGCTGCTGTGCCGAGGGTGCGTTCTTTCACTCCCCTCTTGTCTATCTATCCATTATTCCTTTACTCTACTCTACGTGAAACACCATGACGCTGACATGATGATGTTACTGGACCACCAGGCATACCAACTCCGCATGGAACCCCAATCCGGCCGCACCCTACTCGCAAACCAGAAAAACGGCGTCTCGCAAATTATCCGGATCGCGAATGCGCCCAGTGGAGGCGGAAGCGTGGTCAAGATGCGGTGGAAGGCGAGTTATCGGGTTGGGTCGGGGCCGTTGCATGAAGAGCAGGGTACTATTGAGGGGTTGCCGGTTGCATAATGGCGATGATGTTTTGGCGTGGAGGAAGGAATGAAGAGTGGAGTAGGGTTGGAGGGAGTAGGGTGGTGGTTGTTTTGTAGGTGAGACAGAGGGAGGGAGAGAGAATGTTTAAGGTTATGCTTGTAGTTGTAGTTGTAGCTGTTGTTTGTTAGAGATGTGAGAGGCAAAAGGGATGGCGTGAGTTGTGTTGCTCGCGGGTGGTATCGGGGTGCATGTTATGGAGGTTAGTTAAGTTATATCATCCGTAATATTGGGAGTGAAATGAGTTTTGCATATCATCCATTAACCATAAATCTGCTGATGAGAAAGGCCCCGAAAACGCCCGTGAACCATCGTCTTGCTCACGGCCATGAAATTGATCGTGTCGGCCGTCTTTGAGCTCCTCCACCTAATCCAATGGGCCAATCAAATTTTATACGAAAATAACCGCTTGATCGCAGTGAATAAGGAAAATCCAATTCAATCCCAACCACGCGCTTCCCTACCACTACGCATACTGGCATCAACATACCTACTTCCTACTCGATACTTCAATTTCCATTCCCCTCCTCCCCCAAATACCCACACCAAAAACCCCGCTAACCAACCGACAACCACACAACCAGTACAAAACGACGCGATAGATGAAAAAAGAACCTCAACCCCAGTACGGCGGTCTCAAGCCCACCATTCCAGTACCACTTAAATCAATTCCCGCGATTCCGTGTGCATGTTCTTCCTTCTTTCTTTGACCAGACAACTATAGATATGAGGGAATGATATCAGCTACTGTACACGCACGATACCACGATACCACAGCAGAACTTTCATGCCACCTTCCGCCTCTTCTACAACAACCATTTCATCGACGCATCTTCATTTGCCTTCACCACAACCCAATCCCCACCCCCTTGCCCCCCAAAATCACGCTCTACCCACCACGCATCGCAGGACTCACCTCCAACTGGATATATTTATGCACATGGACCAACCAATCGACGTAATTCCTCTCCTCGTTATTCCGGTCCTCAACAAGCGCCGCCGCAAACTCGTATTCCGCGCCATCCAAACCCTGCCGCGCAAGCTGAACGCTCAACTTCTTGCTTCCCCTCAAGCTGGCGAGATACTGGATGATATTCCTGACCTGTGCGTTGAGGGCGGTTTCCAGGACCGGGAGGGAGTGGAGCATGGGGTCAAGGGATTGTAGGGTTGAGTATGATTCTCCGAAGAGGTCTTGGAGGAGGTTTGGCGAGACTTGGGAGTGGATCCAGAGGAGGAGGTATTGACCGTTGTCGACGAGGTAGGCGCCACCGTCTTCGACGAAAGAGAAAGAGGCGCGCATTGCCGTTGGAAGTTTAAGGTGGCCGGTAGAGTCCGGGAAACCGTCTTCGGGAACCATGTTGTGGATTGGGAGGATGCGGGGATAGAGATAGAGTTGCAATTCGCTTGCCGACATTGATTTCAGCATACGCATTGAGTGGGTTCGGATATCCGAGGATACGTTCCGGCCACCAAAAGCACGCGTTTTGAGGAGTGCAAGGACAAACATGCTGAATTCTTTGAGAGATTCGGGAAGGACGAGTTGGCCCGGGGCCTGATTGCCGGTGGATTGCTTGCGGTAGGCTGCGAGGATGTCGATACACTTTTCGGTGAGTGCAGAGCGGATGTCTTTGATCGGGCGTTCGACCATTTTGGAAGCGGCTTCCCGGGCGAGGACACCGAGAAGAGCGTCTTCGTCGGCCCATCTGATGGTATCTCTGGCGACCTCAGTAACTCCGGCGACGATATTCGAGCACCGAACTCTTCGCTCGCCGGATTTGGTGGTGTAGAGGAGAGCGCTTTGGAAATGAGCGTCGACCTTAGGATCCAATTTCCCGTCATGGGAGAACATGATGCATATCGTTTTATCCTCATCAATAACACCAAACTCGACATCGGCAGCTGGACCTCCATGCTGAAGGAAGTTACCATGATAACTGGTGACTTGCATGCCCGTCGAGCAGCGGACCTTTAACAAAGCCTGGTATCCAGCACCGCGGTGAAGAGAGTGTGCGAGCTCGTCATGGAGCTTCTTGAAATCGCGCTCGTGCACGAAATTGGGGTAGAGATACATTTCGCCGCCGCTGGTAGCGGAGAGATGGCCGATGGTTGCTACGTCGATGTAGGCAGATGGGGTCATGAAAAAATCAATGCCAACGCCGGCCTCCACCATCTTCCCGGCAACAGCGCGCCATTCTTGATGCTCGGTTTTGAAGAGAATCTTTTCTTTATCTGTGTTGTAGAGCTTGGTATCTTCTCGGAGAACAAGACGATGCGGCCCCCATGTAGGGATAGTGGCAAGTGAGCAGATGATCTTTCCGCCAGTATTCTTGAGAGCATTGAGACAGGCAGACAGTGCTGGCAGCAACGCCGGTTCTGGGTTCTTGACTCGTGCAAACATCTCAGTGAGAGAGTCGAGGAGAGGCTCAATGAGGTGACTAAAAATGTCTGTGAGAAGACGATCTTAAGCATGAACATGATCACCTACCGAGAAGCATATGGATCCACGAAAAGGCCGTCATGGAAAGGAACGAATGGTTCTTCAATATCCGGCATCACAATCATTTGGGCTTGCTCAAGGGCGGGCTATCACCTGGTCAATACGGTACACGGTATAAAGGGAAAATAGATTCTACTCACGTTCAGGTTATAAAAGTGAACCTCCTTGTCAAAAGTGCAGATTCCAATCTTGCAACCCTTCGGGAATTTCCTCTTCTGACCTTCTCGGTCATCTTGAGATTCCTCTCCCTCCAACGCTGGCTCGTAAGCATTGTCGCCAAACAAAGCGTTCTTGATTCCTTCAACAACAGCCAAAAGCGTGCCACGGTTGACTGCTCCTTCCGTGCAATCCACCAAAAAGAGGTAACGCATGGTTGCTCCGGCTTTGCCTTCCTCGATATCCTCAGCGCCTTCTCGCTTTGCCCAATATTCCTTCGGGACCACAAATTCAACTGTGCCTTTCGAAAGTTCGGGTCTCGAGTCACGATCCATCCGGACGCCAGACATGTCAACCGGGCCGTAGTACTCGGGCGGGACCTCGTTATTGGGGAACAAGCACATGTTGCAGCGGAACTTTCCTCCTCCTTGCAAGAATTGCATGAACGGATTGATATACGTCCTGCACCGCCGACATCTCGGGGGACCCGCCTCTCCAAAATCCAAAACTGGGACAGGATCTTCTTCTGGGCGCAACTTCGCCAGTGGCTGGAGAAGTAGGGCTAGAGGTAGTGAAGTAGATGATAAGAGTTCCGCTGTTGCAGGGACAGCGTTCACAGTCAACCTGCAAAACTTTGGAGATGCATTTCCTTGATCCTGGGCCAAAAAGTCGGAGGTGGCATTGGGAGGGTATTGGCGTGCGAGGGTCGGGAAAACGGTTTGGCGGAAATGCTGGGTCGCCGCGTCTCGTGCAGCTGGAACTGAGGGAATCGAAAGCGGGTCGACTTTGCCACCGGTAGAGCTTACAGCACTTGAGCTTCCCGGGCGGAAGCCACCCATATCCGCCGGCTGCTGCGGCATGAACTGCGGAGCTGCTTGGACAGGAAACTGTGATGGAGGTTGATTGACTCCCATTGGTGATGGTGTGCCCTGGCCCAAGAATCCTTGCTGCAAGTTGTCTCCCACGTTTGGTGAAAACGGTGGCATTCCTCCCATAGCTGGCGGTTGTTCAAAACTCTGACCGATCTCGTGGTATGCGTGACGGTGCTTCTTCTTCGCCGCTTTCGAGTAGGTTGCTGGTTGTGGGCCAATGTCCATCCCAGCCATAGCTTGTGTCAAGCCACCAACACCTTCACCAGCGTAAGGAGACTGGGCCTGACCTGGAGGAGCTCCGTACATCCCGGGTTGAGGGGGAGCCATCGGGGAAGCGGAATGAGGAGGTCCGTAGGATCCGGGCTGCTGTCCGTACGGTGACGGAGGGACCGGCGAAGGGGCGCCATAGCCAGGCTGAGGGTGTTGGCCTTGGAATGGCGGAGGTCCTTGTTGATAACCCCCTGGTGAAGGGGTCATTGGCTGATTCTGCTGCTGAGGATAGCCGTATGGAGGTTGTTGTTGAGGGGCCCCGTTGGGGTTCTGGTCGTCTCGGCCGAGGGCATGGTACATCCCCATGTCAGCCATGATGGAGGGAGTTCGAGCGTGGCCTGCGTGCTACGGCGGATAGTGGGGCTTTTCTCAGCTAAAAAGCTCTCGTTGAAGGTTCAATTGTGATTGGGAGAAAAAGGAGAGGTAATAGAAAGCTGCGTACGATGTATCGTTATCTTGACGGTTAGCTGGTGCTCAACTCTACCACACCCGTAGCAGAGGATGAGCTCTGAGGAGACGGTGGCAACGATGGAATGCAGGGAACAATTGCGTACAGAAACCGTATGTCGAGGCTGGTTGGCCGAAGAGAAGGAGGGCGAGGCGGAGGAGTGAAGTCGGGGAGCTTGTGGATCTCAGGAGGTGGACGGAGCTCCTGCACAGGCGAAATCTGTCAACTCCACACCCCGCATATATCCATGAATCTCATCACGTGAACTTCATGCTAAAGCACTCGAATATCAGCATGGTTAATGCGAAGATATTCCAGTTTTCATTCTACTTGTTCATTTATGCTTTATTTCAAAAGAAGTTCAAAATAGAATGACATCATATGGTATGTGAGATAACCTTTACACCCCCACCACCGACCTGGTAAACTCCAACTCATCAGACCCTACTTCAGACCCGTTGTTGTCCTCTTCTTCCGTAAAGGTTGGCATCTCCTGGTCGAGATGCTCCGCCCAAACGTCCTCCCAATTAGTACGTAGTTCAGCCTCAAGTTCGTTCCAGACCAACTCGCAACCAATTGCATCAATTGACTCTCCATCCTCCACCCGTTGGCGCCAAACCTGCTGAATCACATCTGTGATGGCTAAAAGACCGCCGCCCTTTCCAGTAACAATCTTTTTGGTCCAGGGTTCCAACACCTCTGCCGCGATATCCATGTCTTTCTCAGTTCCCTCAGGCCATGATACCAATGGTGAACAAATCTGATTTGGCGGCATCCCAACAACCGTACCAACCACCTCGCTCGCAAAAATTTTTCCAGAAGCTTCCTCCGGAACGATACTCTCTGGGAAGAAATCGGTATAATGAGCAGGACACTTGGTTGCCATATCGCGAATGCACTCAAAATCTGCCAGAAAATATCCTCCACGCTCAATCATGCACATGATGGCATTCCACAGATCAGAACATCGATGTGGATCGTCAACCGGGGCCCAAGCTGCGCTTCTAGCAAAAGCACACGCAGCGAGGCCCAATCGTCGAGGTTCAGCCGCTACAGGCCCTGGTTTACCTGAAGAAGGCTTGAGAGCGATGAACTCGTAGTCTTTGGCCAAAGCGCTCTGGGCATATCCAATTAAGCTGTATCCTTTGGACAACGGAGAGGCATAGTGGGAATAGAAATGGCCCCACCATACAGCCTCACCAGTGGGACGAGCCAGCTGTTCCGGGTCTCGGGGCGGTTTTGGTTCCGCCTTCACCGACTCCACTATCCAGTTGCCAATCTCCAGGATTTTGTTAAGAAGAGCTCGCCCTTGTGGTCCAAGTTCATTTTGATCTCTCAAGATAAAGTACTCAGTAACTAGAGCGTCGCCGAGATAGCCTTGTACCTGCCTGAGGAAGGTGGTTTCCAAGGTGCGGCCACGAACTCCTCCATCAATATCCAGCCATTGTTTGCGAGCTTCGATGATCAGTTCGGCAGCCCGCTGAAGATGTTGAACTCCTTCGCGAAACCGAGGATTCTTTCTCCTCACCGCTGTTTCCAACAAACCATTCATCAACGCCGAGCGGATTGAAAGCTGTAACGCAGGTCGAACATAGTCCCATCCCATCGGTTTTGGCCCGTCTTTCGCCATGGGCTGCGGACCGTTCCATGAAGGATCCGGTCCATTGGTCAACCGCTCATTGTATGCAAAGATAGTTTCACTTGGCGAAAGATTTGGCCCGATGGCATCGCGGCACATTTGTTCCAACGCAAGACAGAGTTCAAGTTTCTCCATAGCCGTTTTGTCAAATCTGAGGACGCGACTATCTTCTACCAACGCAGTTGTGAGCTCTTCAAGTGTCTGAAGGCGGCCAAAGATTAAAGGGTGCTCGGAAGGGTATCCGGGAGGAGCTGGCCGTGTTTCGTATTCGAAAAGATGAATCATGGCATTATGGTATTGCATTTCTCTTTTTACTGTTAATTCAGGGTTCAACATCATCGGAGTTTCCAACTTACGCAAGCCACAGACGTCTGGCACATGTACCAATGGGCGGCCATGCACCAATAACCTCCCCAGCTCGCAATCTCCTATCAGCCTCTCTCAGAACAGCAAGGCCAGGGCTGTGCTTGGTATCCAACACCGCTCGAACCTGAGAGGACGGGTTTTTAGGTTTGTTGTCGATCTTGTTGTACAAAGCTAGGCCCATCAGTACAAAAATAAGTCTCCAGATACCAAGCTCAACTTACTTGCTATCATCTGCAAGACTTCTTCTGCATCCTTTTCCTGCGCGGCCTCATCCAAGGTGTCGTCTTGTGGGATGACGTCCAAAGCCTTCTCGTACATCATTTTTGCCTCTTGATAGCGCTTCATGGCATCAAGCACACTGGCCTTCCGTCTGTAAGCTTTAGCCCATGTCGGTGCAAGCTCAACGGCACGCCTAGCATCATTGAGCGCAAGTGGAAGCTGCTTGAGGGACAGAAAGGCAGCAGAGCGGTTTGAATATAGAGTCTGAGATTCCGGATAGAGAGAAATCGCTTCGGTGTAGTGGCGAAGAGCTTCAGTATACTTTCTAAGAGGAAGAACTCAGTTTGCTTTCACCCAAGGGTAAACGAATGCTCACTTTTCCCGGAAGGCCGTATTGCCCTTTTCCTTCAGAGCATTTGCTTCGGCTATCTGAGATTCGGTAGCTGGGGGGCGATGTGGCAGCATTGTATAGCTGTAATGGAGATGAGCGGGGTGGGACGTGGAGAAGCTGCTTGGGCACGGGATAACGCGACAAACAAGACTCGCGTTGTCACGGCGCCAACAAGGTGGAAGGTGCTTGCTTGTTACATCACGACCACCACCTTAACAATGTGGCCTGGAAGGTCACGATTTCGACATTTTTTCCACAGGCTCCCATTGGATCGGTATTGGGAAACCCACTGAGGTCTCATCAATCATGATCTGCCATTAAACTTGTTGCAGGTTTGCTATCAGCATTCATCCAATCTCCTTGGCGGCAGAATGACTAAAGTTCTGGGTGATCAAGTCGACATCCACAATGTTTCACCATGTCACACCATGGTTCTTCATCAATATTCGACAACGGCAAACTCAGCCTGTTCTGAGCTGTCATCATCAACGGATAGCCGGAACGATACTCCCGCTCGGAAGCCGACCGCTCCATCGAAGGGCCCAACTTGTCACCACGACCGAAAGCCGGGTGCTATTGACCGGTAGCAATATACTGGACCGAGGTCTGTTGAATCGCCTGGTATAGTAGTCTGTAAGGGAGCACCACTTGGACCTCGGAGAGCTCAAATGAAAGTTCCTCGTTTCATGATTCTTCATTCTAGGCCAGGTCAAAGCTCAATGGCCCGAAGAGAACTCTCCGTGACTTCTCAGAATGAAGATTCTTACCTATTGTGTTCACCAAGGCTTCGAGCAGTGTTGTTCTATGGTGTCTAGGGTGCTTTATATGTGCGACGTCTACTTAAGCTTGGACACTGGACAGGGATATCAAACGTCACAGAGTTCCGGTCTTTTGCAGTTTTAGACCTGCATATACTGACCTATACGCGAAGCCTCATGAGGGAAACGGTGTTCGGGGACTTAACAATTCTGGGTTATGAAGCTGTTCCCTGTGTGGAACTCACAACATGAAATACAACAACTTGATGGAGAAATTTAAGCTCGGCGCATTCAGGCTTGATCGCCGTTTACATTTCTCCAAGCGATCCAGAACTGCATGTTCTCTCACCATTCTCGAAGCTGCACTCAACATTCCCGGAACTCTGGTAGCTTCAAAAGCCCCCCAGTCAAGCGTCTCTCCACAGCCGATATATGTCAAAGTTAATTATTCTGCGGGCGCCAATTCATCAACTTGGGACAGGGGACGACGGGAATATCAACCGCTTCCCCACAAAAAACTCTTCATAGATCTATAAATGCCTACACAGCCCTACAATTTTCAGGTTTCTGTTTCCATTGATCATTTTCGTGGTTCATTATGCTACCAACAACACTTATTTTCGGCATTCTATCGCTGGTCCTGTCAGCAGTTTCCGTTCTTGCTGCTCCTGGAGCATGCTCCGGTGCCTGTTGGGTTCATGATCCGGTAAGAGCCCCCTCTGCCTCATTTTGAAAACTTCCAATTAACTGATGGATGAATAGGCAGGTCCGTAATCCCCCTCAACTATTTTCACCTTCTCCCTCCATCTAACACCACCCAGTGATCCGTCGTGACGATGGCACCTACTTCCGCTTCTCGACCGGCCACCGTATCGAAATCGCAACCTCTCGATCCCTCTCCGGCCCCTGGACAATCCAAGGCTCCGCGATCCCCGGGGGCTCCAAAATCAACCTTCCCGGGCGCGATGTACGTAGCATATCCCCATCCATCTCTTCCCAACATCACCAATCTCAACCCTCCTCAGGATCTCTGGGCGCCAGATATCATCAAATCCGGCTCTCTCTACTACCTCTACTATTCAGTCTCGACCTTCGGCTCTCAAAGCTCCGCAATCGGTGTCGCAACCTCTCCAAGTATGGATGCTGGCACCTGGACTGACCACGGCGCCACCGGCGTCTCCTCGAAAGCCGGAAGCGCGTACAACGCTATCGACGCAAACCTCGTCGAAGTTCCAGGTGAGGGATGGAAAATGACGTTCGGCAGCTTCTGGAGGAATCTGTATCAAGTGCCGATGCAAAATCCGCCGTTGAAGAATTCTGGGAGTAGCTACCAGGTTGCGTACAATGCGTCAGGTGCACATGCGATTGAGGGCCCGACGGTGTATTTGAGAGAGGGGTATTATTACTTGTTTTTCTCCTCGGGAAGTTGTTGTGGTGAGTTGAATCACACATGGGAAAGAGCTGAGAGGTGTAGATTATGGCTGATGTGATTGTAGGGCTTGATCAGAATCGTCCAAAACAGGGCGAGGAGTATAGGATTATGGTGTGTCGCTCTCGCTCAGCTACGGGTGGATATGTTGACCGCACTGGTCGCTCGTGTTTGAGTGGTGGTGGAACAACCGTGCTCGCGAGTAATGGGAATACGTATGCCCCTGGTGGACAGGGTGTGTTTGCGGACCCTGCGAGTGGAGGAACGATTCTTTACTATCACTACAGTCAGTATTTTCCATTCTGGAGAATAGGGAAAGCGTGTTTCTAACGGGGCTTGCAGTTGATAAACGGATTGGATATGCGGATGGTGATAAGAGGTTTGGATGGAATGTGTTGAGCTGGAGTGGTGGATGGCCAACGGCATGATTGGTTGAGGATTGATCGCCCTGGTGGTGGTGATGTCGGCTCGAATCTGTAAATACTTTGTACACTACACATGATTGGAAGACGGTTTTACTGTGTGGTTTGACCAGTTTGTTCTCAACATCTACGCCATCTCGAAGAACCGCTCAAAGTTATTATTTACCTGCAGATATTACAATATTCATATCCAATGTTATTAAACGAACCGTCCGCACTCACCAACCCCATCCATCACCACAATTCTCATTCCTTTCTCCCTACGCCTCCGTCGTACACCCATCATACGTAATCAACTCCATATCATCCAAATACCACACATCCTTCACATCCCTCGTCGATCCGGGTGTCTCAAACCTAATATAAAACCTCCAGCTACCTCCATCAGACGCGGAAACTGTAGCCCCATACTTCCGCCATTCCGCAGTCTGCTCCATAACCCCCTGTGCAATGGCCTGGGTGCTACTTGTCATCCGAGTGCCCGCGGGGAGCTGGTAGACGTACCAGCGGATTGGTAGGGATGTTGTGGCTTTATGTGAGACCCAGAAAGATAGGTCGTAGGCAGAGAGGGGTTGAAGGGGAATGTTGTCGTGGAAGATGGTGAAGAGACCCTGTGGCGAGTGTTAGTTCAATGGTCACTATACAAGATATTTCAGGTGTAGGGTGATAGACTTACGTTTGTCCAAGGGGAAGTATTCTTAAACGACCTTGTCCCAGAATACGCTTCCTCATCGGTGTTCCGCGTTTCCCCGAAGTTATCCCACGGCGTCCAGGGAGGGCCAGGCATGCCTGGCGTGGTATCTGGAGTCTCGAAACTCGGGTTCTGGAAGACATTGTAGCAGGTTGGAAGTGGTTGTGCAGTAGACGTTGGTGGTGGCGCCGATGATGATGGTTCCGGTACCGATGGGGAGGGAGAGGCAGATTCGGATGCTGAGGGAGGGGATGAAGCTGACGGAGACGGGGATGGTGCTTCAGATTCAGATGGAGATGCAGAAATTGAAGAGGAGGGCTCCAACGTAGAGCTCGACGCAGATGCGGATTCCGACGGAACTGCAGATTCAGAGGGAGATGGAGATGCAGAAGCTGATGGGGAAGCGGAATCTGAAGTAGATCTCGAAATAGGCGCCGACTCAGAGGGAACTACAGGTTCAGACGGAGATGCAGAAAATGAGGGTGAGGCCGAATCTGAAGCAGAGCTTGAGATAGTTGCCGATTCAGACGGAGACGCAGACACTGTTGGCGAGACCACAGTGGAGGCCGATTCGGAAGCCACAGTTGACGAAAGTGAAGCCGATACCGACGCCGTGATGGATACCAAATACGAAGTGCTCCCAGATGCGCTCCAAGATACCGATTCAGTACAGCTTGTCGAAGATTCCGCACCGCCGGTGTGGGACAGCGAAGCAGTCATCGACGGCCTCGAGCTCCTCGTCCTCGAACTCTGTGGCAACCTAGAACTCTCCGGTTTCGGCCCCGGTCCCGGCGGTCTAGGAGGCCCAGAAATCTCCACCTCTGGAATACAAAAGTACAGCCCGGAAACTTCTGTCCTTCCTCCCTCAACTCCCGAAATTCCACAGCCGCAGTAGCCGGAACAACATTGGTCAGCCTCGTACGGATTGCAGGATTGATGGTTGGAGATACATGTCCCTGGGGCGCTGGTTGATGGGGAGGGGAGCAGGATGTAGATTGGTGTTGAGATTGAGTGTGCTGGAGGTTGTGGGAGATTCGAGGGTACTGGGGGATTGGGGCAGGCGTTTTCGCAGTCTTCGTGGCGGGGGATTTTGTGGCATATTTGTTTATTGCCTGGTGGTTATATCATCGAGTCTGTCAGCCCGAGCCCGTTGCTTCATTTTCCCTTATCAAAAGTTCAGCAGAACTGCACAGAAACATACCTCGCCACTGGCAGCACATCTTCTTTCGCGGATCAACTGGACGCGGCCTATCAGGGTAACCACCATCCCCAGAATCATGTCCAGGAAACCGAGTCGGCCATGGTCCATACCCACCATCATTCTCAGACTCATCCCCTGGATAGTGAGTTGGTCGTGGTCCATGGCCACCGTCCCCAGAATCATACCCCGGATAATGCGTCGGCCGTGGTTGATAACCACCATTCTCAGAGCCAAGTCCAGGATAACGCGTCGGCAATGGCCCCAGTGTGCCTTTCTTCGGTTTACAGTGCTGTTTCTTCGCGTTGACGTCGCCTGCCACCGCGAGTATAACGGCGAGGAGAAGCGGGATGAGGCGAGTCATTGTGTCGACTCGGAACGTGTGCGTGGGTCCGTCTAGAGAAACAACTCAAACCGGGACGTGCCAGCTCAATTCAAAAGACGAGGAACTTGAAGAAGAGGAGGACGATAAGAACTCGAGGGGGAGAAGGAAGAAAGGGAGGAAAGGGAGATTCAGGGACTTCTCAGGGGGAAGATCTCTTTCTAATCGCTGTTCAGCTGTTCACCCATCATTTCCCATGTTGTCCCAAAATGGGGAATGGTGAAATGCAATGTGTGTCACGGTGGTCCACGAGATGGGGAAATGCTCTGCGCTAAATTTAGAGGGCATGGTTGGATCAGGTGATGAGCCAATCAGAGGGCAGTTGGGAGGGTCGAGACTGCGGTGCAGTTCAGCCCTATGAGCATCAAGCATGAATATCAACGGTAATGAAGTCGGTAATGGGATGGATACCTTTATTCTCAGAAACATGTCGCTAACTACAGAATTCAAAAGCCAAAAACAAAAACTCCAGATGGGAATGTCATAAGTACTTCAACAGACTTCCATCGAACTCCAGCTCATCGAATCACTGAATCTCGAGCTCCCATCAACATCCAAAGATGTTATGAAGTGCCGTGAGAAAGGACTCCCTGATGGCTGGGCCGGTAATGACTACCATCATACATACTCATACGGCCTCCTTCAAAACACAAAGACAAGACCCTATCATCCTTCCCTTCCCTACCAAAAACCATCGCTCATATCCTCCCTAACTCCAATGATGCATGCATGAAAGTTATCCGGAAACCCAAAAAACAAAACAGTAACTAACACCAGATCCCCCAATTCCTCTCCCACATTCCATCCCATCCAATTCCCGATCGTCAATCATCCGGAAACTCATGCGTGATATTACTCACGAACCTCCTTTCCATCGGATCCCAGCGCTTGAAAAACATTCCCAGCTCATCCAGATCCTCCGTCGGCGGTTGGTCGACATTGATCGGGATGATGTTTTCCTCGGCGACGTAGCGCGGGGAGTGGTCTGTCACACTATAGTTTCCGCATCTCTGGTCAGTATTCAAGCCTTAACTTACGGTTACAAAGTTTGGTTGGATGAATAGATGAATGCAAGAGGAATGGGGTATGAAGAAAGACATACAGGACATTGTAGAACGGCTGTTTCGGCCCTTTTGGGAGTTTGTCGACCTTCATTTGCCGAACCCAGCCTTCGCTGTCGCCCGAGGGCATGCAGACGGGCGTCCAGCCGTGGATGATACCGGTGTAGTGGTATCGTTTGTGGGTGAAGACAGTTCCGATGCGGTACTGTTGATGTGTTAGATGATGGTATAAAAGCCACAAGGCATGAACAATGAAATAATGGGGTGATAAATACCTTCACCGCTGAGTTCTCCTTTGTATCCCTCGTCGAGCCAGTCTTTACTTCCGAGTCCTCGCATCTCATAGCATTGCACACGTTTTCGAGCATAGCCCTTTGCTCCTGGCCTGACACTCTCGGCACGACCTCTTCCTCCAAAAATCTCACATCCATCGGGTGTTTCGTAACAAAGTGAGTAAGTTCCGTCACAATCTGGGGACTCAATGGCGCCGAACTCAACATGACGATACTTGTCAACGCCGCCTGGAGAGCAGCCTTAGTGCAGATACGCGGGTAACCGTGATTGTGTTGAGTCAGATCTAAAGCCGGCCTTTGAAGACAGTGGAGAAGGGCTTGTGCTGTTCTGTTCACCATGAGACATGCACCGGCGGGCTGGAGAAACGCTGGCCAGAGTTGTCTGTCGGGTATCCGTGCGGCGATTTCTTCAGTCGTGATGAGTGGTGCCCTGCGTGATGTGCAGAATACATCGTAGTAGAGGGAATCGCCGTTCTCGTCCTGGACTATGGCGTAGGCGTGGTTGTGAGGGGCGCAAGGGTGCGCAGTGAGGCCGATACGTCTGGCGATGCTACAGAAGATGGCAACGAGAGTCGTTGGGCGCGCTGAGTGAACAGAACGCATCGTGAGGCCAATGAAAAGATTCTTCAACGCCAGGTAGCGGTTGACTGGTATGTCCACGTAACCTTCTTTCCATAACCATCGGGTCAGAGCTTCTGCCTGCTCTGGAATGGAGAAGGCGTGAAAATCCGCCGTCTCCTGGAGAAATCTTTGCGCCAGCTCGTCAAGTCTTCGTACTGTATCGTGCTCGTCGTGGGCAGCGTCTCCAGCATCAAAGAGCTCTAGTGAGCTCAAGGCTATTTCCAGAGGAACATCATGACCAGCTTCTATTCTTTTCATGATCTTGAGGCCTCTTCTTCGATGGATGTAACGAATTGCTTCTTGGGCATGCCATCTGTTTCGATCATCAGCCTCAATCTCAGAAACTAAAAGAATAAACTCACCTTCGAGCCAAAGGATCCAAGACTTCATCATCCTTTACCATGGCATGTCTTTCCAGGGTGTCCTTTGCATCGTATCCAAAGTCTGCAATCTCATTAAAATGTACTATTCGGTTTGTCGGGGACTCGATGATGCGGTTTAAGATGGCAGTCGTCCTCCGGTCAACGTTAAACCGATGTGTGAACATCTTTCTCCAGTCGATATCCGTGATTGGTCGGTGGGCAAACTTGTTTGAAATATCATGTTCATCCTCCCAGTACTTGTACTGGAGACATCGCTTGCGGTTCTCGACTGGCCAGCTGCAGACCAGTTTGAGCTTGGTACAGGTTTGCGCCACACTCACGTTGTCCTCATCGGGGAGGTATGAGATGATCTGCAAAAGGAGCTCCCTGGGGAGGAAGAGAAGGGTGGAGTTCGTAAGAGCAGACATGGTGGGGTGCAGGTTGGAGGTAGTTGAGTGTAGTGGGATGCTGTGGGGGTGGTGGTAACGGAGATACAGGGTCATGGTGGGGGCTGGGTGACCTATATATCGTGTTGGGGTCACCTATATTTCTGGTACTAGTTGATGTCCGTGGTCCGTGGTCAGTGGTTAGTGATCAGTGGCCAGAGTATGAGCTTGAGGGCGTCATCAGGAAGTAGTATATCAGAGTCTGGTTCTCGCGCGCGCAGTTCGCTTGTGCCCGAGCGCCCAGCGAACGAACCATGTCATGACCCATGACCGATCATCCGCTGCGAGTGACTGACCGAGCACGACGACTGCTTCATTCCTTCTTCAGAATCACCACCACCACCACCACCACCACCACCACCACCACCACCACCACCACCACACACCAAGCATCACCCAACAACCATGCCACGAAAAAGACCAGCTAAGCTCTCCGTGCTCGCCGACACCCCAGAAGACGATGAGCCTGAGAACAAGAAGCCACCCCCAGCCAGCAAACGACGACGACAGGCAGCCGACGCCGATGACAGTGCCACAAACGGCCGCCTACTGAAGCGACAAGCCCTCGACCACAAGTCAATTAATTCGACCGAAGGTTCCCTGCTCCGCTCGCGTCTCGACATCAAGCAGGAGGAGAAGGACGAGAAGCTGTCGAAGCCGCTGAACGACAAGAAATTGCCCCCGAGCAAGCTAAAGTACGAGGAACCACCAGAAGAGGATTTCAACCAAGCTCTCGAAAAGCTCCTTCCGCCCGACAATCTTCTCCCATTCCTCGAGCACCTCTCTCAGAAGTCTCAAGACGGTATTCAAGAGCTAGCCGACCTTGTCACGGACCAGGACTGCTGGACGCCGGAGCTTGTCGCCCTCTTCAGCACCACCGCGATTACATCTCTCGACCTTTCCGCGCCCTCGACCAGCGAACCAACATTCCTCGAGGTCCCGGATTCTACCCTCCTCGCTCCACTATTCGTTCAAAACCGCTTCACCTCCCTCACAACTCTCTCCCTCCGCAACCTCTCCCTCTCCGACGACGACCTCGCCTTCCTCCGCCTCCTCCCCTCCCTCACCACCCTCGACCTCCACAACACCAACATTGGCACCCACGCCCTCCATCACCTCGTCTGTCATCGTTATACCCTAACCAGCCTCAACATCGCCATGAACCCCCGAATAACCGACGACACGCGCATAATCCTCCGGGCGCTTAGCTCTCTCACCTTCCTCTTCCTCCGCGGCACCTCTTTCACCCTCCCCGCGCTGCGCCGGCTAGTCATGGACGACCTCCCTCGCAAATGCCGCCTCCTATCTCTCCCAGCTCCCGTAATCGACCATCTCAACACCCGCGGGAGCAAGTACGCGCTCGATATTCCACCAGGGTACATGACCGAGCCAGATGCAAATAAGATCGCGAATATGAACCTTCCGTTTTTAAAGAAGCAGCTAGAGGCGCATCAGAAATGGAATAAGGACATACAGACGACGGGAACAAAGGTTGAGTTGGTGGCGAGATTGAGAAATGTTTTGTGGAATAGGAAGGCGGATGAAAGGATTCTCGAGGTGCTAGGGAGGAAGGAAACCGGTTGAGGAGTTGTCACTTTTTCATTGCATTGTTTACGAAGTTATGACGGCGTATTGGGCGATTAGCATCTATATCGGCGTTTTTGTTGTTGCTGTTGCTATTTTTCTACCTTCTGTCATCGCATGTCTTGAGCGATTGCTTCGCTTCAATTTTTCCAACATACACCACGGGTAATGAGTAAACTTTGACAGAGCACTTGAGCACGCACAAGCCACTTAAAATCCACTATGCCACGGTCTAGATTCTCAGGATTTCAGAGCGGGAAGGTGCAGAAAATACCGTGCTTGCGTCGATGTAGAGTTCTAATAAATTGGAGTATTAACTAGTCTACAGTGTAGTATAATCAAGGATATCATGCCTGAAGCCACAGCCCTCTGCTGGTTCTCTAATCTACATCATCGCTCACACCCTTAGCTTCTTCTGTATCCCACTTCCCCGCTTCCACCCCCTTCTGATCCTTTCTCTCCTCCTTCTCCTTCTCCTCCTCCTCCTCCTCCTCCTCCTCCTCCTCCTCCTCCTCCTGCCTCTCCACCAACACCTCAAACTGCACCACCCCAAACCCCTCTTTCGTCCGTCTATCCACCAACTCATACCTAAACGGCTGCCCATCCCAATACCTCAACACGCTGACCTTCCACCCCAACCTGGGCACCGTAACCGTAAACCCATCAAACTCAATAAACCCATTCGCAAAATCCATTTTATACGTCACGCCCTTCCGAAACGTAAACTTTCTCCTGCGGTCAGCGTCAAGGAAATACTTCATCCGCTGCTTCGCGTTTTCCGGGGGAATCTCTAGATCGGGATCAGATGCGAGCCGGAAGTCTTCGGTGATTATTTCCGGAGATGATGATGATGAGGAGGACGAAGATTCATCTGGAGAGCAGATCCGCATGTAGTTTATACTCGACAAACACGGCCCATAGATGAACGGTCGATCCGCATACGGATCCCCGTCGACCCCCGGGTCGATAATGCGCAGCCCGGCCCACGCGGCGGGGAAAAAGTAGGGGAGGGAATCGCGGATGGGGCGGTCAAAGGTGTTGGCGAGGACGAGATCATCGCCGTTGATGTCGTGGGAGGGCGTGAAGGTGAGTTGTAGGCTGAAGAGGTCGGATTGGTGCGGTGGGATTGTAAAGATTGGAGAGGTTGGGGGCGCTGGGGGTTGGCCAGTGAAGGTTTTGAGGTGGAGGGAGATAAGCGTCGTGGGGGAGATGCGGATGGGGTCGGGGGTGTTGGGGGTGTGTGGCTTTAGGGTCGTGGTGTCGGGGCCGCTGAGGACAAGGAGGGAGTGCATTGTGAGGGTTTTGAGGTCGCGGAGGTGGTGGAGTTGGGAGGGAGCATAGTGATGGTCTTGAGGAGGAGAGGTGGCATGGAAGCAAGGCTGGTGACGTAGGTGAAGGGACAAGGGACTAGTTAACTAGCAGGGGTACGCGGAGTCACGGGATTCTAGACTTTAAGACTCCCTCCTGAATTATTTGTATAAATTGAGGAGAATAACCATTACACGGGAGTAAAGTACTTGGATAAACGGGTTTTATTTTAATGTATTCATAAAGTCTTCAATTCCAGCAAACACTACTCTCTCATCTCCACAGACCATCCAGCGCAAATTCAGCAATCTCAACAAAACAAATTCCTTGATCAGCAGCAGGCCGTGCCTCCCAACCAACTTCTCCAGGATGCAAACCAGGAATAGCTCAAACAAATCTCAAAAAGAAACCAACCCAAAATATGTACCACAAGATAACACCATATCCCATTAATAGCCCCATTTACCACGCCGTTACAACAGCCGCCGTGACCTTCTATCACAAGCCATTGCAGTCCGTGCTGGTTCTTGAGATTCCGATGCAATACCATCGTTCCTCCATTGACCCACATCATCGGCAAACTCTTGATCCGCAGTCTCAACCTCCGTTTCGATTAGCAATTGATCATTCCTCCAACCTCCATCTTCAACATTCTGCTCATGGTCATGTAGGTTCCTTGTCTTATAATTCCCCGAATTTGGCCTTAGCCATTCCGGATCGGCCACAAGTGCTCTTACTGGGACTTTGGGGAAGAGGTCGAGAGTTTTAGGCCATGAGAGACCGCCCCATTCCATTTGTTGGTTTAATACTGTGTCATCCTCTTCATAATCAGCTGGTACCAACACGTTGATTTCGGGTATTATTGTCCGGTCGGGGGAATGTGGTCCAATGTACACTGGATCGGCTAGATGAGAGGAGTATCTTTTAGATGTGTTCTCGTCCAAATAATGGTCCATCATAGATAGCTTCTTTTGGTTTCCCAAAGCCTGCGGTTCCATAGACTTGCGGGACCTCGCAAGAGTAGATTCAACTGCACGAGACGATTCTCCTTGGGGATTATCAGTCTTGATGAGAGGTACGGAGAGGTCCTTTTGGGCAATCCGTTGCCGTGGTGAGTTGGATGACTGCTTTTCGCTGGTAGAGATTGATTCCGCCGAAATCACAGAAGCTAAAGTTACTGCTGGAGAATCTTGTAAATCTGGTGTGCGAGGGGGGGTCTCAGACGTATTGCTTGACCATGAAGAGCTCCATTTGTCAAAATAGGCAGTATCGTCTTCGACATGACCACTAACTAGCGTGCTCCGGGGAGATTTAAGAAAAAATTTCTCAATCCCTTTGGCGGCTTTTGAGGCATTATCTTGTGGGGTCTCCTTGTAAAGATCATGGACTCCCTTGGATGCGAGTGGTACTGGAAGAAACAAGCAAGTGGGGTCTATCGTTACAAGACCTTTCTCGGAACTGGTGTCAGCAGGGGTAGGATCATAATCACTTCCAGATATGGAGGATCTTTTCTTTGAAGCTGAAGCTTTTTCCAAGAGCTTGAGGAACTTTGTGCTCGGTGATATGCTCCTAAAAAGCTTGAATGTGAGCATATGCCATGCCCTACAAGCGAAAGGAGATCTCACCTCTTCCTATCATGAAGCGCTTTTAAGACGATCGAAGTTTCGATTGATGCTTTCCGCGGCTCTGTGAGCTCGATATTATATTTACGTGCAATTTGATTGTTTTCATCGCGGGACTGTGGATCAAGAACATCTTTAACGGATAAGCTTTCACTTGATCGCCTGCTTGCCAGTAACCTAGATGAATCTCCCATGTGCCTAAAAGCCCCAATCAGACGACTGTGCAGCAAGATAGGTATTCATTTAACTCGTACCAGTGGGGGGGAGATAATAGTCCGGGAATCAGTAGGAGCGGTGGTGCTTCAGTCGATCTCATTGTCTCTTGGGTATAGTCGGTGGATGTAACGGCTGAAACATCATCCGAGTAGTTGTCATTGAGATCGGCCATCGATGAAACGCTAAGGTGATGCTTCCGTGTTGGAGACGAAGGAAGGTCAAGAAGTTCTTCCACTGGAGCTGGTTGAGATGATTCGTGTTCTGATTCTGCCCGTAAGTTCTGTCGCGAACGCTTGGACGATATCTGCGGTAGATCCCTACTCCAAATGTTAGTATCAAGGCTACTGAGGTCATGTAGTGAGTACATTCTATCCCCTCGCTGTGGACGGTGGGAGTGACTCTCCGTTTTTGCGGATTTCCGCGAGTTGGAAGACTCAGTAGAGGGGCTTTCCACTATGCTGCATACTGTTAGACGTCATGAATCAATCGGCGGAGTAAATACATACCTGGTGGTAGAAAGGCTTTGTTGTCTGGCACGAGTTGGTTCAGGCGTTACTTTTGGTTCTTCTGTTGCTATTGATGTGACCGAGGGTCCATTTGAGATAGAAGTGAGAACATCCCTATCAAAACGTCAACAAATGGCCACTCAAATATCCGGAGAACTTACCCTTCCTTCCAAGTATTTATTTCTCCGTTCCAGGTAAAATTAAACATGGTGCCTTTCAGGGCCTCCCATCTGCGTGAATGGTGAGATTCATCCCCTTGGGCGCTACTAGTAGTGTCGTCCACAGGCTGGTGAGAACGCGACTCATCACGTTCATTCAAGAGGCGATTCATGAACGTTTCCCTAAATGTGATCAGTTTAAGCGCTGATCCAACTGAAAAAGTATAATCTTACGTCGACATTGGTAACGATGGCTTCGTATTATGCAGAATCGATTCAATGTTTAGAACCCCAGTAGCATCAGATGCTGGTGACGAAACTGTTGAAAAGGTACTGGCTCTCCTTATGGACCGCACCGGCGTGGGAGTATCCAAAGTAACATGCCGTGAATGGCGGCCCCGCTTTGGGGTTAAAGGCACCGGTGACTTAAATGATGATTGGCTTTGGACTGCCGTCAATACCCTCCTAGTTGTACAAGCTTAAACGTGAATTCAAAAAAAAGCGGACCGTGTGTGGACTAACCCTTCCGTATCTTCTGATGGAGTGTCTGCCTGTGACATTAGATTCGAAACTCCTCTGGTTGGTCTCATCATAAGGATGTTGTCACCATATCGTTCCTTGGTTGGAGAGTTTAAGATTGGAGACGTGGTGGGAGTGGCAATGGTCGACAGCCCTAAAGGTTTCTTCAGGTCGGGAGTAGACCGATTAAACATAAGGCTGTTTGAGGGGCTCAGAATAAAAGGATCCGGGGCAGGCTTCTCGTAAGTGCAACTAAATTCAGATCCCTTGGGGGGTTCTGGTAGGTCAATAGGCTCGAGGTAATCCCTAAGCAATGATTCTCTGTCTTGTCCAAAAGACCGCACGGAAGCATCTGTTTTTGCGGGAGAAGCCATAGATAGCTGAACGGCTTCCGCCAAAACACGTCTAGACAGATATCAGCCATAAGCCCCAAAATCACACGTCCAGATTTCAACTTACTGTATCATGCGTGAGCTTGAGCTTTGATGACGGTGAAGTTCCTGGCTAAGAGCCAAAACCTGCTTCTTCAACTCAGCACGAGATTGTGCCCTCTGTCTGCTCCGTTCCTCTGTCTTCTTTGCCTCTTCCATAACTTTCTTCCTCTGGTCGTGTGCCCTTGCATCTTCGAGTCCCCTCTCCGTATCTAAGAATCTCCGAGTCGGGTTCTTCCCAACTTGATTCCTGAACCGTCGCAAATCCAATGACGACATCGAGTTTCGAGTGACATGACGAGGGGAGAACTGGCGAATACTTGGACTCGGGATGTGTTCTTTTTTGTTGGGAGGAACCGCACTGTATCCATTAAGAAATTGATGTAGAGTCAGCCCGAAATTTTTGGCCTCAATGTATTCCAGATATCGTTGCTCACGAATCGGCATCAGGTCCTCAATCCATTTCCCGTGAGACTCATGCCGCACTGGAACCTTCCCTACTTTTCTACGTGAGCGCGGAATCGAAGCCTCATATGGCGCCGTCGATTTTGGATGCGTTATTCTCAACGTATCAGAGTGAAGAAACCTGCGAGGGGCTAGGAATGTTATAAGTGGCGGGATCGGTTTGTTAGTCGAGAGATCGGGAGTAGCGGGGGTGGATGAACGAGAAGGTCCACCATTTATCTTCAATCTTCTCGCTTTTCCATCTCGAACCCTTAATGTGTGATGTGCATCAAACTTTCCCTCTGATTGCCCCAGTCCTTTATTTCCAGAACGCTTCTGTAGACCTTCGTTTCCAGCTTTCTCGTCAACAGATGGTCTTTTCACCGTTCGTCGTGGGCGAATATTAAGTTTCTCTAGGTGAATGCAGCTTTCTTCAATAACCTTGCACAGTTGTCCCCATTCTTTTGTTGACACGTTTTGTCGTCGATGAACCGTCTCTCCATCTGTTGGAATCACTCGCTCGAGCTGGAGG
This sequence comes from Ascodesmis nigricans, assembly GCA_004786065.1. Classification (NCBI taxonomy): domain Eukaryota; kingdom Fungi; phylum Ascomycota; class Pezizomycetes; order Pezizales; family Ascodesmidaceae; genus Ascodesmis; species Ascodesmis nigricans. The sequence continues at coordinate 198,558 of ML220126.1, forward strand.
GGCCGGTCTCCATATCCCAGCCGTTTTGAAATCCAGTTATGATTCTCCACCAGTGAGCACAAGGGATCGAGGAGCTCCTGCCATAGTATGATGGTAAGTTCCTTGAGAGCACCACCAATTCCGCTCTCCGCATGAGCGACGCCTCGCAAGACATACATCAAGCCGGTAGCGGTAATATCTGGCAAGTTGACGACTTCGAAAATGCGAGAACCCGTTGGCCCGTAGCGTGCTCCTTCAGTGATATCTCGCATTGCTCCGCCAGAAGTCAGGTAAGCGATAATTCCGTCATGCACGCCCGGTAGATTCGACAACCTCAGCACACGAAGGTTTTCGAACCGTAGACCAGATTTATCGAGTTCAGAACTGCTATGTGCATGCATTGAATAACCTTTCCGCCGACCGGGGTTGATGTAGTAACGCTTGTTGTCGGGAAGCCCGTCCGCCAGTGGTCCGCCATCAATCACGAGCTCTTCGAGAGTTGGCCGACAGAGATCTCTGATTGATATGAACAGATTCTCAGGATTTTTGCTTCCATATTGGTACAGCTTATCTAGACCATTTGTCAAATGAAGGATCTTGATAGCTTTGAACGGCTGCAACTCAATGCCATTCGGAGCCAGTCTGTTCTGTATGAGCTCAAACGCGCCAGGGAATCGAAACTCGAGACGGATAGCTGCATCGCCGTAATTATTGAGAATGTCAAACACTGTGCAATAAGTTGTTTCCTTCATCCCGTAGCGAACTTCGAATATCTCCGTCTGCTGGTTCACGTCCGAAAGGTTCAAGATTGGTATTTCATCCCAGTGAAATGCGAAGGACGTGAACAAAGACCTAGCCCTAGCGCCAATATCTCCCAAGCATTGTAAATCTTGGTGAAGTATTTTAATCCTATCGGGGTCGCGGAAACGAACGAACTGTGCCTGGCTGCTTCGAAGTCGAATAGAGAGAAATCGACAAACCTGCTTGAGCCGGGAAATATCGACGACATCGAGATAACGGAAGATGCATTGGAGCACATTGGATGGTAATCGAGGGAGTGGGTGTGGTATGAGTCGAGGGGGTGGGATGTCTTCATCGTCTTCATCCAGAATAGGATCGCCGGGCCATGGGCCTTGGTGGAGACCCCACATCTTTTCGTCTACAGACGGCTTCAAATCCATTTCTGCTGCTTTATATGCAGAATTAGTCTCGTTCATTCTGAGCAGAGGCGTGAACAAAACGCAAGGGAAAGCAGCCAAACATACTCGTGAAGAGAATAGAACCAGGATTAAATGAGTGCTGGTGAGCCGGATGAAAAGAGCATAATGTGTCCTGATGAGATCGCTAGGAGAGGCGAGAGGGAGGTTGTTCACGTTGTAATGTGGAGGAAGTGGAAAGAGTATAGGAGTATGGCGGGGAACGATTTTGTCCAGCTTGGAAAACCATGTCTATCACTCGATATTCGACCGACAAGGAATGCGGAAGGCTGCCCACAACTCCATCATCTGGATGCTCATGGGGTGGTTCATGCCCGCTTGTTCAATTCAACAATATGCCCCACAAAAGAATTTGTCTCTCAATCATACAATCCTGTTCTAGAAGATCATCCAACCTTCCTGTGAAATGTGGACCCTCTGTTTGACTCTTTAGACTTATCCAAAATTTCATCTTGCCAGCTCCCTTTCTTCTCCATATCATGCCGCTTTCTCCTCCTCCTATATGGCTTTGGCCCTCTCCACCTCCCCCTCTCTCTCTCTACCAAACACGCCGACCTAATGATCACAGGTTGTTTGCTTCTTGAGTTTTTGTCCTCACTCTCTGAACCTCTCCAGCTCTTCTCCTCGCTCCCAAACTCTCGTCCTCATCTGTCTCCATTTGTTTGGCAATTAGTGGGATAATGCTAACTTTGGTATAGACCGTGTCTTCGGTCCTCGGATTTGTACTCTACAGGAAGGCCCCGCCCGCCCATGATGTTTGTCCTACGAGTTGGTGGAAGTTGGGGCTATCCGAATGATTGCACATTTCGCCACAGAGATAAACTGGAAGGAGCATTACCATATCAAAGCTTACGATGGGTGTTATATCAGAAAGTGCCCTTCTTCCTGGCTTGTCCCCGTCACTCGCGCATTTTTTATCACCCATCCTCCGGACGGACGGCAGCATGCACAAGAACAAGTGACGGTCACGTCACATCCGTCTTTTCTTCTACCTCAGCAACGTCTTCCAGGGCACTTCCCCAATCCTCATCCGCCACACCGCATCCTTTTCCCGTCAATCACCTCTCCTTCAAACTTTTCCATGAACTAGTTACAGACTGACAACCCCTCCCCTCGCAATTCTACCAATGTCACCAGCCTAGGAAAGGCAAAAACGGTTATCCATCTACCCTAAGGCGCGTTCACGGTATTCGAACTCGAGAGCAGGTGCAGCGACAGGCTTCCTCCTCAGACCAGAGAGCTACGATACGCGAGAAGAGGTTTCATCCCTCTGTCAAGGACCCATGATACCTAAACACGCGGTGTCAAAGAGGGAGAATGGGGGTCGATAGATACCAAGGGGTATACCGATACTCCATGTCCCTGAAACATGATGGTGACCGTTAACTATATACAGGCGCTGTCTGAGGGGTGTACTTTTTCCAGTTGGAAGTTGTAAACGGGAAGAGGAAGTGGAAAACAAGGCGATCGAACAAGATATCATCAAGGCTCACGGTCGAAAAGGGTCGAAAAGGGTCGAAAAACAATCCGATAAGGATGGCCCTTTAACTCGGGCTGCTACTAATTTGTCCTATTTGATCAACCAGGTTTGCTCTTGGTTGGCCATGTCGTGTTTGTTTTGGTGCATGCTGTTTGTAACTAGTCACCAATCGATCTATGACCGTAGAATCCGCGATTTTCATCTCTCCTCATAAACCGAATGGCGAACAACAGTGCAACAAAACCGCCCACCTCTACTTCACGTCACCGATCTTGAAAAAAAAATTTGTCCAGAGCTTGATATCCATTCCCAATGACCATGTTGCCATCCCAAGACATCACCCATAAAATCGCTGCAACTATAACATCCTCATGCTTAAACTCCACCTTCAACTTCCCAACTTCCTTCTGCCAGCGCGCCATACGTCTAGCCCACCACAACCCTCCACAGAAATACCGTCGTCCTACAATACCAGTTGCCCGTTGCACCACGTCCACGTCTTCACTTCCACCACAATCATCCTAACACCACGTAGTATCACCTATTCTCCCACCTTCCATCCCCCAGCCGCCGCCGCCGTCGTAGTCGTCATGGTCGTCGTCGTCGTAGTCGTCTACATAACGTAGAGTAAATTCGTGTCTGCGGTGATCCAACGCACGTTAAAAATGTCGTTCCAGAGCGCAACCGTACGCCCCTCGCCAAAAATGCTAAAAAGAAGTAAAAAAAAAAACAATCAAAAACAAAAGCAAAAGAAAACAAAAGAAAGAAAAGAAAGACAAAAGAAAATCCTCCAAGCACTTTTTCCGCTCAGGCCCCCAGGACCTTTTGGTTATACCCCGTATTAAACTACCAGTGGTACACATCAAAACCAAGCAGATAAGAAAGAACAAATACAACAAGCCCAAACATAGTCGATCATTGGCCAGAGCAGGTCTATGTGCAACCATGATGGAAGTAAACAACAAGGGGAGCAATGAAATCACATCAAAAACTCCATCTCAGACTCAGGGAGGGGAAGGTTATCATTACCTAGCGGGTGACTGCAACTGAGCTGCGGCTTTTGCGAGTACTTTGGTGCCAATTCGTCGCGGATGCTGTTCAACAGCTGAGCATACGATTGTTGCGGGTTCTTCGACAATGCCTTTATGAACGCGTGACTCATGGCACCGGTTGCCTGGCCGTCTTCGTGCGCATCCGCCCTGTAGTACTAATCAGCTTACATTCGAGGTAGTCGGAAATGAGGATCCTACGAAGTCTGGCTGTCCTTCGAGCCCGACCATTGAATAACATCGGCCGGCGACGTCTTTGTCCGCATTGCCCTCTCTTCCGCATTTCGACCAGTGGTGAACCGTTTGCCGATGCCGAACACTGTGGAAGCAACGGCACCGATATCTCCCCTCGAGTATGCCGAAAGAGCACCCAAAAGCCCTTGCCCAGCTTCTTTCGCAAGATTGGGTTCCTTTTGCTTTCCTGATGTGGAGTAGAGGTATGGAAGATCGAGAGCCGAGCCCGAGTGACAGGAGTCGAAAATGGCGGTCAAGCGGACCCCTTCCTTCAATGAGGCAACCCTGCATCACACTTCCAGTCAGCAAAGCATGATCCCATGACTTGGTTAGGCCTAAAACACAAGGCGGAAGCGGGACGCGCGTCGCTCATACATGATTTTGTGCATTTCATCATCCACGATATGGCCAGCATAGCGGAAGTCCACAGGATAGATGGTCTCGTCGTATCCATCACCCTCATCTCCATCCAAATCTTTCGTCTGTCCACCATGTCCAGAGTAGTGGAAGAACAAAGAGTCATTTGGTTGCGCATCCTTCACCAACCAGTGCATTGCTGTGAGAATGTTCTGTTTCGTAGGCTGACTGCGGGGGTTCTGCTGATCGTCGGTAAGAATGACCATGTCGTCCCACTTATAGTGAAACCGATCGTGCAAAAACTTTGACATGTTCTTGACATCGTTGATGCATCCCCGCAGCTGGCCCTTCTGGCCGAAGTAGTTGATACCGATCAGAAGCGCCTTCCGCTTCCCAGAGCAATTGCTGTAGGAGAAGTTGTAGTTTACGCCGGGAATGCCAAAGCTAGTCGAGCCGGTGGGAGGAGGGGCAGGGGCGCCGGGGACATGGTGCTGGTACGTATTGTTGTATGTCGGCACTGGTCAAAACGGTGAGCCATGGAACACGTCACAGACAGGCCACAGGGTGAACAGTGACTTACTAGGCTGGTTGGCCCATTGCTGCTGGTGCGTCTGTGCAGCTGTCAGCAACGTCCTTCTCGCTTCTTCCTATAGCGATATTCACCTGCTGTCCCTGCTGTCCCTGCTGGGGAGGATACGGAGAGGTTGGTGGTTGGTAGTATGGTTGAGGCGCCGAAGGAGGGTAGTATTGGCCAGCGGGAGATTGCTGCTGTGGAGGAGGATAGTAACCCTGTGGTTGCTGTCTGCAAAGATATGAGTATCCTGAAAGAGCTCAGAAAAGACTCATCGGGGGAGACCAACGAGTATGGGTAAGGAGGCTGCTGTGGCGCGGAATACTGCTGCTGCGGAGGTGGCTGCTGCTGTCCTTGATAATAGTTTCCGTACTGACCCGGGTATCCAGACATGGCTGTTGTTAAACGAGGTATCGAATCGCAAAAGTGAAGTGTTGTTGGGAGAAAAGAAGGGTAGCTACAAGCTTGGTGGGGAGAGAGTGAATGACGACGACTCTGGCGGGACAAGGCTAGGCAAGCTAGGCGTAGGCGGCGGTGTTCGGATGCCGGGATGAAGAGCGCTTTGGAGGGCGATTCTTCAGGAACTTATACTGTCAACACGGCGCACGGGCTTGAAGAAGGCGAGGACGTTGAGAGCTGGAGAGTGAAGCAGATGCGCGCACGCAAGATGAGAGCAAGCTCAAAGGAGGGGTGGAGCAGAGAATAGTCGGGCTTGGGAGAGGGGGGCAGATGCAGGAGTGTCTGGGCGTGCTCAGAAGCAGAGGAGAGGCTGGCAGGTGGGAGGCGGTTCGTGAGAGCTGTGGTGGAGAAGTTGGAGGAGGAGGAGGAGGAGGAGGAGGAGGAGGGGCGAAAGTCAAACTAGGGAGAGGGAAGGTGCAGGTGGAAGAGCCCTACGGGCTGGAGTGGTTGGTTACTGCTACATGCTGCTACTCCGCATCGAGCTACACGGATTATCCGGAACATGGCCAATATACTTGGCCTGGCTGGCGAGATCTGCCGCTGTGTCTCGCGTTATTGAGCCGAGTAGCTAATGTGGTTCCGGAAAACCCATATCGAAATATCTGTCTCAGTGGTGGTGCTCTCGTTTCCCAACAAACAAACATACTCTTCATTTTCCGAGCCTCAAACACCATCAGCAAACCCTCCCAGAGCCTCAGAAAGACTTTTCGAAAGACGCAAGTGTGCGGATTGTTTGCCCTTATTCAGCTGGGAGAGAATCAACAGTTCATCCTTTTCTGCAAGTCTGCTGCAGCACCGCCTCCAACTTGACCTCGACGTCCAACAAGCCACACAACCTCTGAGCCTCCACTTCAAAAAAAAAAGATCGTTCCCCAACGTTTCAGCCCACTTATCGGAGCACTGCATCATGATCTACCGTACGAGCCGAACCGATGGAACACTGGCTACATCCGTGAAGCATATGACTTGCATCAAATCAGCTCTTGAAGATCCATTAATGCGTACAGGTCCGTCAACCTCTGCAAGGTACCGGCGTCCATGGTTACTCGTCCATCGCCACTGGTCATCATCATCTGTCCGAGTTGAGCTTAGGACAAATCTCCAACATCTTCGGCATCCGGATCTCTCGTTCATCTAGCATATTCCGGCCACACCATGTTACAAAGCGAGTAGATTAGCATATTGCCAGAAACAATATGCCCTATGCTCTCCATTGCTTCTGGCACCGGCAAACCTTCAACCTCCTGCTCATCATCATCATTTTCTTCGCGACACTGTTGACTCAGTCTCCGACACCGAGCCGGTGCTTCACATTTCCTCACCGTCGCCGAATTCGGTTCCCAGACTCAATTAAGAGCCGAAGCTTTTCTCTCAGCAGTAGCATGAGCTAGGACCAATTCATGCCCTATGCACACCCAACGCCTTTTTATGCGTTTACCATAGTTCAGCTGAAAGATGCGCACTGGCGAACCCTTAGCGAGACATCCGAACAACAACATCATCGTCAAAGTTTGAAGCTATGCATATACCGAGTTTCTGGGACTAACTATCGATGTGATGCTCCCGCTGACCTGCAGCTGTGGGTGCGGATGAGCACGTTGTGTCTTTTCTCTCGATGCATCAAGTGTGCGGAATTGTTCGCAAGCTCAGCGGCTCAGCGCTTTCTCGCCATGTTCCGGCTGAGCTCATCACACGCCGGCGTTGCTGATGGGTTGGGTTTTCGATCGCTGGAGATGATTATGGGGAATTTTGGTTTCGGCGTGGACTCGGTAGATATGCTGCCGTAGGGAGGTGGCAAACGCAAACGGTGAGATCGCGATGGAGAGCTCAGGGTGATGGTGAATGGTCAAGTATACGCTTGACCGGAAATTTTACAGCGTCGATACGGGACGGGAGTTTGAAGTTTCTTGATTCAAGAGATTGGTACGGCTGAGGAGTTTGTTTCCGTGTTGGCCATGGTAACGAAACGGATTGAGGAGAACTACAAGGATGAAAAGAAAACTACCGGAAGCATTCAGGTCTATGATGAGGAAGGTAAAATATTAAACCTACCAGAGTTAAGATGATCTTGAGTAACGTAAACATTAAGCATTCACCACGGCGTCATCCCCAGGCCCATAGCTGAGGGAATGCTTGGATCTAATTACACCAACACTTTCACAGAAGTCATTTCCGGTCAAAGATGTCACCAAGAATCTCTGAAAGGGCCACATCTGGAAAACTGATACAACCACGACGTCTGAATGGCCTCTCTCTTCTTCCGCCATATCCCCAGCAACAACCATCTTCTACCACCGAGGAATCCTCCACCGCTCCATCATTACCTCAAGTTGGGACACCAATCACATGATTCACATCATATTACCTTGCCTTCAATAATGACCATTGGATTATCATTCCGAGTGATGCTCCCTGCATCACATCCACCCCCCACAACTCACACCTTTCCAGTTTTCCGACACCTTTGAGCTGCATTATGTCGGTCTGATATGGTTGATAGAGTGTCAGGTGGCGTCAACGTGATGATGACAGTGGTGGGTACGATTTTAAGATTGCTCACACCACTGTAATCTCACTGTTATCGCGTTGAGGGAGTTGGTCTTCGTAACTTGAGGGAATTAAAGCCTAGGGATTGGTTAAACTTGGTTTGGATATTCATATCCATGTGTAACTTGTGAGAGGAAACAAAGTTAAGCATATCTCGAGTGGGGGCGGCGGAGGCCTGGTTGGTGAACAGTTCATACACCACACCGCACTGGGGTATCGCTTCATCGATTATCAATTGGGAAAGATCATTGCGCTTTGCTATGGACGATGGCATGATGTAAACCGTTTTAGGGCAGATTTGAGCAATATTACGTTCGGATGTATGGAGGTTTCAATGCCAATAGTCACACATGGGAGTTTCAATGCCAATAGTCACGCATGGAAGTTTCAATTACCCGTCATATATACCATACATCGAATAGTATTAGTCCATGGCATTGAGTTCATAAAGAAATTATGCTAAAGACAACCAAGACATGGGGAAGCCAAGTTCCAATAGCTTGGTTTCATGAGAGGGATTGGCATCCAACTCAATTGCCCACGCATGTGAAATTACAAGTGATGAATAAGCCAGTGATGGATATCTCAATACCCAATCTTCTCACTGTCGCGGTCGTCATCCAAGGCGTGTTCCTGGAAAGCTGGTTACGATTAGCGGTCTCAATGGCGTCAGGTTGTGGTCTGCAAGGTCCCAACCAGACTGGGATCCTTCGTACCGGTTCCCCCAAACTAAACCACACTTCCTCCGACCCCGTCGCACTCCCACGCCCACAAAACCCGCACACCCTCCCTCCCCCCTTCTCTCGCTCTCCCTCTCCATCATTATAAGCTCGTCCTCCTCCTGCATGAACCGTGTCAACACGCGATTGCGTCTGCATCTTGTGCACAGTCGAGCTGCCCCGCATCGCCCCAACATCAGCAACACCTTCTTCCTCCAGACCTTCCCACGCCCATCAACAACACGTGCGAAGCCCCGTTTCCAGCGCCGTCTCCTACTCTCGGTCGCCTTAGCCATACCCGCATTTGCTCTATCCGACCCTTCATCCCTTAAAGAAAGGCTTCCCTCTTCATCTCCCTTTTCTTTCTGGCCGCCGACCTCCACCGGACCTACCTCCGCCGAAGACGATCCCATCCCCTATTCTCCGTTTTCCCATCCAGCTCCCACAGGCTTCCACATGGCGACTCCCGCAGCCTTCGCCCCCGGGCGCCCAGAAACCCTCACGAAAGAGCAAGAAGCAAAGCTGAAGGAGCTCTGGACAGCAAGTCTGCAGGTGTTCGGAGCCGCGGATGATCTTGTTCCCGCCGTGACAGTTGGTGCCGCCGCCGCGGCGGACGAAGCTGGTTCCGCGACTCCCGTCGCATCCGAGCCTCCGTCTGAAGACGCCAGCACCACCTCCGAAGCCGCAAAGAAGAAGAAGAAATCGCTTGGCGGATTATTGAGCCGGAAACCCGCGAAGAAGGATGCGGATGCCGAGAGCATTGCTAGCAGCGTCTCTGCGGTTCCGACGACTGGGTCGGCTGCCGATACGGCGCCCGCTGTCACCATTGACCATGCGGATGATAAGTATGGACATGGGAAGGAGTTCCGGGCTGCATTGGCGTCTCAAACTCCCGCGGAACTGCGCGCCGCGTTTTGGTCCATGGTCAAGTGTGATAATCCGGATGGATTACTGTTGCGGTTCTTGAGGGCGCGGAAGTGGGATGTCGATAAGGCTTTGGTGATGATGGTGGCGACCATGAAGTGGAGAGCAAAGGAGATGGATGTAAGCTCCCAATTTCAGTCATCTAGTCTTTGGCCCTTGTATTCTAACACATGGTAGGTTGCGGCGGTGGTCAAGCGTGGTGAAATAGGCGCCATGGCGGAGAAGGACGAAGGCTTTTTGAAGCAGCTTACCCTAGGAAAGAGTTTCCTGCACGGTGTTGACAAGGAGGGCAGACCGATCTGCTACATCCGTGTACGACTCCATCGCGCCGCGGATCAGGATGAGGCCAGCTTGGAGAAGTTCACCATCTACACTATGGAGACTGCACGGTTGATGCTCCGGAAACCCGTCGATACTGCGTGCGTGGTGTTTGACATGACGGACTTTACCCTCGCCAACATGGTATTCCATCTCGGGCCGTATTTGTGATCATCAAATGCTGATAGAAACCAGGATTACGCTCCGGTCAAATTCATGATCAAATGCTTCGAAGCCCACTACCCCGAATCCCTCGGAGTCTGTCTCATCCATAAAGCTCCCTGGCTCTTTTCCAGCATCTGGGTATGCCATCCTTCCCTCCCTCCATCATCGACAACCTCTAACCTCCCCACAGAGCATAATCAAAGGCTGGCTCGACCCCGTCGTCGCCGCCAAAATCAACTTCACCAAAACCTCGGACGACCTCGCCAAATTCATCCCCAAGTCCCAAATCATCAAAGAGCTCGGCGGCGACGAAGACTGGACCTACGCCTATGTTGAGCCTTCACCGGAGGAAGACGCCGCGCTGAAAGATACCGCTGCGCTCGAGAAGCTCGAACAGGAGCGGGAGAAGATTGTCGAGGAGTATGAGCACTTGACCAGAATGTGGATTAAGGCGAAGGAGGACGCGGAGAGTGATAAGATCAAGGAGGAGAGGAACGGTATTAGTGCGAAGCTGGAGAAGGGATATTGGAATATGGATAAGTATCTCAGGGGGAGGACTGTCTATGATAGAACGGGTGTGTTGAAGGAGGATGGAGGTATTGAGTTTTATCCGGAGAGGAAGAAAGAGGCGGGGACGCAGCCGAATGGTGAGAAGAATTAGGCGATTTGTGGGAGTGGTTCTTGGTATAGAGTGGGTAATGGGGTGGTGGATGGAGTTCAGGAGATGGCATGCTATATATGCAAGATATCCTGGAAGCCGATGGGCGAGGCTACTGCGGCGTATATAGACAGTGGATTCTATACTATGTGTCAATGATTAACTGCTTTGATGTTTGCTTAAGTTGTATGTTTAATTTGGCGGGAATAATATTTATTCATAATCCACATTACACATTGCCAACATCATTACACTACACAGGGTATCATATCTCCTCCCCCAATCTCCCATCACAAACTACAACCCCAACACCCCCAAAACCTCGCCCAAGCTCCTCACCGTATGCCCGGGAACCCCCAACCCATCCCCCCATCCCTTCCCCTCCCTATCCACCCACACCGTCTCCCACCCCCTCTCCGCCGCTCCCACTATATCAAACGGATTCGAACTCACCAACACCATATCCCGCGGCTGCACCTCCTTCCCGACCCTCTCCCTACACAACTCATACGTCTCCTTCGCGGGCTTATACCTCCCCACCGCATCAACACTCACAGGCTCCTTCAATACACCGCTCTCCACCCGACTTCTCACCACCTCTGCCCCCTCGCCCGATAACGCAGCATTAATCATCCCCATATCACCATTCGAGAACACGCGCGCATCAACGACCGCATTCCCCCGCGCCGCAATCCCGTCGAGAAGCTCGGCGACATCGGGGAACACGGACAGCGAGGATTGGTAGAGCGCCATGATGGCGGAGATGTGGTCGGAGGTGAACGCGATCGAGTGGTCGTGGAGAGCGTGTTTCAGCGAGAGCTCGGTGATGATGATGAAGGGGAGATAGGTGAGGGTTGAGTTGAGGCGGAAGGTGTAGGTGAGTTGGTGGGTGCGCCAGAGAGTGGAGATGGAGGTGGCGGTGGTGGGGGTGAGGGTGGGGAGGGTGGACAGGAGAGCGAAGGTCGAGGAGGTGGAGAGAAGGGTTCCGTAGAGATCTAGGGCCAGGTGTTTGGTGGACATTGCGCCTTGGGGTGTGCCTGGGTTGGGGGTTAATACGAGGTGTGAAGGGTGGTTGGTGAGCAACGATGACACACTGTGAGGTTGGAGCTACTGGGGGGGAAGCTCAGCTCCGCTCCTCCAAGCATCTCCTCCACTTGAATCTAGCTTCACGACCTCCCAGTTCCTCACCATCCATAAGAACCGCCACCCATCCCCCCACAATGTGATCCATAACCATCACCATCAACACACCCTCAGCAATGGCTTCCACCTTCACCGCCGACCCCACCCCCACCACCAACCAAAACCTCCTCACCGACCTCCTCGCATCCCACCTCCTCCCCCTCTTCCCCCCCCCCCCCCCCCCCCCCCCCCCCCCCCCCCCCCCCCCCCCCCCCCCTCTCTCACATGACCACCGCCCCTCCCCCACCCCCCGACTTCCCCCCATACCTCCTCGAAGAACTCACCGGCTATAACCTGACCGACTCGCCCGAACGCATCCTCCGCGAGGTAGTCGAGGAGTACATCGGTGCAGCTTCAGCGCCGCCGCCAGTGTGGAGTAAAACGCGCACAACGGAGTGCGAGATTTGTGACAGAGAGGGGAATGTTACGTATCATCATTTGATTCCGAGGAGTGTGCATAAGAAGGTGCTGAAGAGGGGGTGGCACCAAGAGTGGAGGTTGAATGTGGTGGCGTGGTTGTGTAGGTATGTTGACGTGTTTTTGTTTCCGGGATGGTGGGTTGGGAGGGAGGGGAGGGGTAATGAATGAGCTGGGCTGATGAGATATAACACAGGCCTTGTCATTCGGCGGTGCATCGATGCGCGAGTAATGAGGAGCTTGCGAGGGAGTATTATACGGTTGAGAAGCTGCTCGAGAGGGAGGATATACAGAAGTGGAGGAATTATATATCGAAGCAGCGAAAACGGTCATGATTGTAGATGAAGAGGAGAGGGGTAAGCGATGAAAGGTGATGGTGGAAAGAGCGATTATTTTACCAGGTTGAGAGGTGGCTTTGGGATTTGGACGAGTATTTGTAAGAGTTGAGTTGTTATGATGATGACAAACTTTTTCAGCAATACCATTTCCGAGTCTAAATCCCCTTTTTATTCGTAGACCATCATTACCATTACCATCCCGTCCCATTAATTATCCCTAGTTTCTACAACGAAGTCTGGAAACCCCACCGAAAACCCGAACCCGAACCCGAACCCAAATCATGTCATGACCACCACCCATCATCATACACATCATCCCAAGTCATTAGTTACCCGTTACCTTCTGTCGCCCCAAGATCTACAATACACTGTATCTAATTATTCCAAACTCCCACACCTAACCTCCCATCTCGTCAATTCCGGCCACCAATTCCATGATTGCGAATCTTTCAAACGACAAACTTCGAGGACTGACTCGACCTACTACACCCCCAACGTCCTTCCCGGGCCACCCAAATGCGCAGCCGCCGGTGGTGCCGCCGCCATCGGCAACATCTCAAAGTAGTTCATCTCCGTGCGCTTCTCGAGACACACATACCATGGGAGGCGAAGCAACACGAATCCGAGTTTCTCTTCGACTTTCTTGAGGATCCATTCGCTTGGTTCGAGAATACGCATATACCGCCATGCATCTGTATTCCGGGCCATCAGTTTCACTCTTCCTCCAAACCAACCAATATACAAACCCAAGAAGAGAGAGGAACTTACAAGCATACCCGACCACCAACCCACACAAATGCCCCACGAAGCTACTCCCCGGCACCAACAGTGTCGCCACAACCATCCAAATCCCCGGCGTCGTCCAGCTCGGAATCTCGTTCCCGGCAATCGTGTAATACGGCTGGAACGCATACGTCTTCACCGCCTCCATGGCCAAAAACGTAAACACGAGCGCAGACGCACCTTCGACTGCCGTGGTGCCGTGGAAGATGAAGAGTTCGAGGAGCGTGTACAGGATTCCAGGGAAGGTGACGAGAGGACCGGCGATCAGGAGGACGGATTTGAGGGTGCCGACTTCCCGCTCGAAACGTTCGAGGAGGGGGAGGAGCGCAATGAGGTTGACGAGGGCGTGGAGGAGACCGTGGTGGACGAGGGGGTAGGTGTTGAGACGGTGCACTGGGGGGTGTGTTAGCCATCATCATCCTCTCCTTTTCTTCAAACTTCAAACTCAAACTTCAAGCCCCCAATGCTGTCCTTCCGCCCTCCCCCCCCGCAATTCGCCGGGAATAGCAAAAAAACACTCACTCTGATCCAACCCCATAACCTTCGGATCCAGCCTAAACCCCGCCGCCACGGGCGCCCCCATCACATCCAGCAAATACACTCCCACGATGCCCACGCCGACCGCGCGCGTCAGCAGCGGTAGGCGGTGCAGATACCGTCCGAGCCTCTCAGCGGCCGATTTCAGTGCTTCGGCGGGCGCGTTAGGAGGGGCCGCCATTGTTTCGTGTGGTGGTGTTCGGTGGTGGTGATGAGTCTCGAATTGAGGAGAAGGAGAAGATGCCGGTGGTATCAGTAGCCCCGTTGTTGCCTCTGGAGTAAAGGTTGGGCGGGAATTGGTCGGGAAGATGGGGTTCTTCCCTGAGAGCGGCGGCGGTGGTGGTGCTGAGGGTTCGGAGGTGGTGGTGGATGAGGAGGGAGGATTGTTCGGGAGTGAGATGATGTGCAAGGGTTCTTCCGTAGTTGTCGTGGTGGCCGTCGTGCTCGTGTCGACCAACAGGGGCAGGGGTTGCATGCTGGGATTTCGGTTGCGGGCTCGGATTGAGTGTTCGGATATCCGCCAAGCGCGAGTTGGAGAATGTGGATTGAGTGGACTCGAGGATTGCTTGGGATAGTCATGGTGGGAGGTTGAGGAAGTGGCGAAGGAGAGCACGGGCCTTGGAGATGGGAAGGTATTTGGGCCGATGATGGGGACGGTGAGTTGGAGGAGTTCTTGTGGGGATCACGAACCAAGAAGATACGGATTGGAAGGGCTCCGAAGGATGGATAGAAATGGGATAAGAATAAGATTTCCCGGGGCCTCAGCACGTTTATTTGGTTCTTTGATGGTCAACATCTATTCGATAAAATGACACGAAACTTCCACAGCAAGAGGAGAGAGAATCTAGAGTACCTCTTCAAGATGTCATATCTACGGTATAATAAACTCGGCTTCACCGTCTCGACCCACATACATCCCTATCCATATGATCGGATGAACCATCAAAAGGTAGCACGCTGCCAACGCCTCATCCCCAATCCCCCTACGCCACTCAACCTCTCTACTCTTCTAACACTCTCCAAAATCGGAATGCCCCGTTTGAGAAGCATGTATGACTGCCCCCTTCTCTCCAGTCATCTTCAAATTACACACCTTGCACATCAAGGAGAAATTCTTCGTGTCCGTATAGTATCCCTTATTCTTCAGCTTCTTACACAGCTCTTGGGCTCCCTCAACCATTTCCGTGTCAATCTTGTCAAACACTATTTCATCACCGGTCGGATCGAGTGGAGAGCGACCGGCTTGTGACAATGCGATGGCGTCGTAGTGGATTCCGGAGTATGCAACGATCGAAACGTTATTCGAGGATTCGTTGAAGCGGAAAACTGAGCCGGATCCAACATCGATTGCTATGATCTATCCGAAAGCGTATTATCAGTACCAGCTCCACTGCATCCTCATATTGGCAATCCTACCTGAGCACCAAAGAAATCCGCCAGGATACCCAGCTCAATAGCGCCTCCCCATGAACTCTCCATCTTGATCCACTCGCAATACGCGTCCGGTTTCTGCTCCAACGTTGCCTCGGTGTACGTCCGCTCCTCTTTTGGCTTCTCTTGGTCACCTTGAATAACTCCGGCTACCACTTGTCGCATTTCCTCCATCGACACCTCCGAGCGGGTAAGGACGTAGCTCAAGGCCCGGAAGAGACACGAGTTATCATCTTCCATAACCCGCAGCACTACCATTCCGCGCCCAGAGGGAAGAGGTACTGTGGGTGGATCCGTTTTATCGACTTTCGAGGACTGGCTTCGGGTCAAGTTGAGAGGCGGTCGGGAAGATACTGTATTAGTGCTACCACCACCGCCGAACGAAAAGTTGTTGGCCGATCCCGGAGCGTTCCGGGATGTTGGGTTGTAGAATGTAGAAGATGGAACAGCGGTAGATGATGTCGAAGTTGAGGATGTTGTGGATGGTTGAGAGGACTTGGAAGCAGCGACAACTCCACCCCCGTCGTTAGCAGAGGAGAGGGACGATACAATTATTTGTTCCCCGTTGAGCTTGAATGGAAGTTCTGAGAGTAGTGTCGTCTTTCCATGAGATCTCAGATCGAGAACCTTGGGTGGATAGCTGAACTTAAGCTCAAGCGCTGCTGGTGGGATGGAGCTTTTGGAGGCGATCTGTTCGAGGAGGCCGGCCACAGTCGCCGTTTCTTCCAAAATGAGGACATCGGTGCCATTAGGAGAGCGGAGCTTAACGCGCATAATGAAGGAGAATCTGGGTGTGTAGTAAGGATGGGTGTTGATGAAGGACGCAACTTCGGAGCTTTGGCGGGGCGGTGGCGGGCAGATAGTGGTGATAAATAAGGCGTCAGTGAAGAGGAGGCTTAGGGAGGCTGGTCTGAAGCAGCGGCTACCCGTAGTCGATGGTAGAGGGGCGTGGGAGGGGCACGGCGAAGGTTGGGGAGGAGTGATGGTGACATGATGTGTCAGGCGGGATGAGCGGTGAAGAAAGAAGGCTGTCTGGTGAGTGCAGTGATACTCCATGAGGGTACGTCATGCCAAGGGCCCTGAGGTCGCAGTTCAATGCTCTACCACCGACCGCGCTGACCTTCCCAACATGATCCTCTACACCACTCCTCATGGACTTCTTCCGGGCGAAGCAGGCTGGAGTATCTGCCGACTTTACTGCGACACTCGCGAATGCACCCGATGTTTTCATCCTTGACGAAGTTTCTACTCCCATATCCCCCTCCTTCGCCCCTCCATGAGCTTACGCGGCATCGCAGGTCGCAAAATATGGTTTCAACTCGACCATTTCCGCCCTCTTTTACGATCCTACTCAGTCGCTCTTAGCCGTCGGAACGCATGAGCACGGTGGCATATCGGGAGAAGTTCATGTCTTTGGGCAAAAGCGCGTCCACGTAAAGTTCACTCTCACACGAAAGGCAACCGTCAAGACCGTCCGGCTATGCGACTCCCACCTGATCGTGCTCGATTCGAAGAACGAGCTCACCATCTTCAACATGTCTGAGCCAAAAGCTCGGCCTGTCGGGTACTCCCCGCCGGGTATTGTGACAGTGTTGGAGACCGATCCGTGCCTGGACTGGGTCTTCATGGGGCTTCAGAGTGGCGAGATTGTGATATACGACATTGACCGTGAAGTTATGGCGCCGTTCCGGATCCCCAACTACTGGCGTGAACGGTCGCCGAAGGCCCGATTACTGCCTGTCACGTCTTTACAATTGCACCCCAAAGATGTTGGTACTCTGTTGATCGGGTACCTGGAGGGCGCTGTGGTGTACTCGTTCAAGCAGAATGCGCCGCTCCATTATTTACAGTTTGAATTACCTCCTGGAGCACTGGGCTCAGACACAGAGCTGGCGCAGATTAGGACTACCAGAAGGCCGAGATTGTCGCAGGCAATCTGGCATCCGACTGGTACTTTCATCTGCACCACTTATGAAGATGCAGTGATGGTATTCTGGAATCCCAAAGATGGCAGTATCGTGCAGGCGCGAACCATCCAGGATGCATATGTCCATCTTCCGGGAAACTTGCCAGCGCAAATGCTTGACGGGGGCGAGAGTATCTCCATCAGACAACCCATCTTCAAAATTGCGTGGTGTTCGACGAATAATCCCGATGATACATCGCTCTTGTTGGCCGGCGGTAACTCCATGACGATGCCTGCTAAAGGAATGACACTGCTGGATTTCGGGTCAACTCCAAACACAATCACTTCCTCGGTGCAAGCGCTTGGAGAACATCTCGCGAACCCTCGGCGACAGCGAGTGCTCCCGACTCCCACTCAACTGGACGTGGTTGATTTTTGTTTAATCCCCAGAGTCAGCCCACATTACGGCAGTACCCATGATCCGGTTGCAATCATTGGGCTGTATGCCTCCGGAGAGTTGGTCACCCTTCGATTCCCAGACGGCGCACCCTTGTCACCATCCAACATCCTCCATCCGTCCTTATCACTCGCCCACCCATTTCCAACTCGCGTCGACGTTTCTGCGGTGAATAGGCAACGATGGCTAGGCATGGAAGAATCGCGGAAAAAGGGACCTGAGTTCGTAATCGGCGGAGTTGAGCGACGCCACGTACTCCGCCGCTATGAGAACCGAACCATTGGCCTGAGCTGCCATCCCAACGGATTCGTGCGGATCTGGGATCTCGGACATGATGATGAGATTGAAAACCAGGGTTGCTTGGAACTTGATCTTTGTCGGGTGCTTCAACGAGGTATAGACTTGGAGGTCAAGAGTGCATCCATGAGTGCAGGCTCGGGAGAAACTGCGGTCGCAATGAAAACTGGCGGGGTGGTGGTATTTCGCTGGGCCCGCAACAAGGCTTTTGGAAGACCATCACAAGATGAAGAACATGCCACTCAGTCCCAGACAGGTGGAGAAGTCGGGGAAGGATTGGTGGATGTTAGGGCACGTGTGGATCCAGAGTTGAAGGAGGGCTTATTACCGTATACAATGCTGGATCAGAACTGTGGACCAATCGCGGCTGTGAAGATGAGCGACGTTGGGTTCCTTGGGGTGGCTTATGAATCTGGATATTTGACTGTGGTGGACCTGAGGGTACCGCCCATGCTTCCTATAACGCAAAATAGGTTGGCTAATTATGCTAGGGCCCTGCTATCATTTTTCATCAGAACCTATCAGAACTTACAAAGGAGCAAAGGCGGCTCAGCATCCGCAAGCCTCGAGAAAGTGTTACCGAAGGCGTCGAAAAAGCTACCTGCTTGGAATTTGGTGTGATGACTCTCGATGGCGAAGGTAATCAATCCTACTGTTCCTCTCTCATCCTAGTAGCTGACTCAATTCCAGAGTTCTCATGCCTTGCTCTCTTCGTTGGCACTTCCACTGGGCGTGTGATAACCTACAAAATCCTGCCTCAAGGCCCTATCTACACCTGCGCTCTTTCCGGTTCTACTACGCTCGACGCCCAAGTCCTTACCCTCACGCCCCTCAATTCTACCACCGGCACTCGAGCCTGGGCCACACCTCAAGCCTTCGCTGCCCTCCGCGACGGCATCAAAACCCCCGGAATTCTCGTCGCCGTGACTCCCACAGCGGCCCACATCTTCCGCCCCGCCGCCGCCCGTGGCGCCCACAGAAGCTTCGACAAAGAGACTCCCTGTATCACCGCCTGCGTCACCGAGCTGGATGAATACGGGATCTGCCTCACTGCTCTCATTTCCCCAGGCCACCTCAAGGCCTACACTCTCCCCGGCCTAAAGTCCCTTCCCGTCAGCCTCAACTTAACCCACCTCCGCGCTCCCGTAATCCTCGAGTCAGGCCACATCCTAGGCTGGAGTGGAGAACACGAGTTAATGTTGAACTACATCTTCGGCCGCGGCGCTGTCCTCGATGATCCTAAAGTCCCGGCCGACATACTATACAATCCCAATACCCCACCCCCTCCGCGCCCAACTATCTCGAATCTCCAGTGGCTCGCTGGAACACAATACATTTCCACCACAGATCTGGACCTTCTCATAGGCGGTCCGGATAGACCGATGAGCGCAAAACAGCAGATGCAGATGCGGCAAGAAGCCGCAGAGGCGAGACAACAGAATCGGGCGGGATCTTCGGCTGCAGCTGCGGGAGCTGGTGGCGGGGTGTTTGCGAATATGGGGAAGGCTCTGCAGGAGAGGACGGAGGCGTTGAGCTTTGCAGGTGATAGTATGGATAAGTTGGGAGAGTCGAGTGCGAAGTTTGCGGATGATGTTGATAAGTTTGTAAAGGAACAGAAGAGGAAGATGTTGTGGGGTGGTGTGATGGGAAAGTTGTTTTAGGTGGGAGGCAATACCCAGGCAATAGAGGAGAAAAGGTGAGGGGGCTGGTAGGAGGGTGGCTATAATGAATTGTGGTTGTGTGGTGTTGGCTTCAGATGAAAAGGGGAGTATGATTTGCAGCAGGTTTTACATGAGCTGTGCTCAGTCACAATGGTCAAAATAGTATTTTAGTTCAAGCATTCAGTGAGAAGAGGGATGTTGAGATGTTGAGAACATTTCTGGTGTGCTTTGTCCGGGAGTGCATTATCTGATCTGTGCGCACTATCATCCGTCTTCACTACGACTTGATAGAGATTTCTTCTGGACACCCTTTGTCTAAATGGTCACTGTCTGATGCCCGTCAACTATGTGTCCAGAGCCTGTTGTCACTATGACCGCACTCGCTTTGCAGAACCCGAACTCAGTACTCCATTCTCTTTGTCCCCCAGTCTTGGACCAACGCTGATAATCAAACCAGGTCCAATGATGCTAGCAAACACTCCTTGCCAGACACCCGTTCTCCATGACGGTACTGCTGGCGGAAAGGTTCGAACTGGATGATGTGACCTAGCTTATCCGGCGATTTCGTGGACCCTTGGTTGAAGTCATCGATGCTTCACGACGGCAGTGGCCTCGCTTTCTCACCCCCCAGCTCCTCCTCCTCCGCCCCATCTTTCTCACCACAACTCCATGCTCTCCTCACCTCCACCACTCCTGGCCTCTCCTCAACCTCCACCACAGGCCCTGGAAGAACCACCCTCCACTGTTGACCTCCCTCTGATAATCCTCCCTTTCAGTCACTCCGCACAAACAAAGGCTCATTGCGGTGTTTCGGGAGATCATCCTCGACGAGTCTTGTGACGCTCCCATCTGCAGCCCATCGCAATCCCTGCCACCATGTCTCCGCTACCGCGCCCGCCTACACGCCATGTCCTCAAATCCCCGGTCACTGTTAAACGCCCTGATGACCCCTCTTCTACCGCTACATCTCCATGTTCTTGTCCACGCAGCCTCCATCCTCCATCCCCTATTATCCCCCGACGCCCTGAGTATCACGGCTCACGAGTAGACTCTTCAGCAACCTCCCGCTCCGCCGTGTCGACCTTGTCCGACATCTCGTCGGCCCCGCTAAGCCGCCTGGCCTCCTACGAGCTCTCGGATCTCCCCGCACCAGACAGTAGCAGCACTCCAGGAAACGCCACCTGCGGGGAGTGTGGAGGAGCGCCAAACACCGCTGCCCGCGTCGCCTCTCCCTCATCGTCGTCCTCTTCGGCCC
The DNA here is from genome assembly GCA_004786065.1 of Ascodesmis nigricans. Taxonomy (NCBI): domain Eukaryota; kingdom Fungi; phylum Ascomycota; class Pezizomycetes; order Pezizales; family Ascodesmidaceae; genus Ascodesmis; species Ascodesmis nigricans. Next base: position 219,499 of record ML220126.1, read on the forward strand.
AGCCCTTCTCCACGGGGCAGTATTACTCGCCCACCAGCCTACCCAGTATCCACGAGAACAAGGCTTCTGTTGCGAGCTATCCAGAAGGACCTCTAAAACCGGCGAGGCTGCCCTCCCCTGATAACCTTTTCAAGCGTATATACAGCTTCATGAAGGGTGCTCACTTTCCGCTGTTGCGCTCGTCACCAGCTCTGGGGACCGGGAGTTATGGTGCGGTGCCAGTGAGCTATGCTGGCTCTGGGACATCTTCAGAAGAGGATAACCTCCTCAGTGATACCACGATCGAGGATGGGGAAGGAGATGGCACTCAGCGAGATCCGTTGGTTGATGGCCCTGCAGATTGCCCTGCAGATAGCGATGCCTCAAAAGCCCGGAGGCGGAGAATGTCGCAGCGACCAGTTCAGCGGGGTACCACCGCAGAAATTCCAGCGACAGTCCCAGAACCGCCAGGATCTTCCAGTTCTCTACTGAGTCGTGATGGAAGTGATGATGCGGTAATGGATATCGACTCTGATGAGGAGTTTGAGGATGAGGAGGATGATAATGATCCCATTGACAACTCGCCTTATCCGGAAGTGCGTGCGTCGGTGCTGGCAACCGATGATGAGACATTGTCCATTAATACACCCCGGATGTGGACGCTGTCGATAATATTCACCCTCGTTGGGTCTTCGACGAACTTGTTTTTCAGTCTGAGGTACCCGTCGATTTCGATCACACCGGTTATCGCCCTGTTGCTTGCACATCCGTTGGGGAAGATATGGGATCAGGTGTTTCAGAGCGTTGAGGATGAAGATTTGGATGACTTGACCATGAAGCAACAAGGTAAATGGCAGAGGTTAAGGAGATGGTTAGGGCAGGGACGGTGGAATCGGAAGGAACATGCGTGTGTCTACATCAGCAGCAACGTCTCCTTTGGGTTTGCGTTTGCGACCGACGTAGGTAAGCACGTTTGGTATTGGGAGAACTGGTGAGTACTGACATTGTAGAAAGGTTATCGTTGAACAAACGCATTTTTATCATCAAAACCCGGGTATTCTGTACCAAATATTACTGACGCTGTCAACGCAAATTTTGGGGTACACATTTGCCGGCTTGACTAGACAGTGGCTCGTGAGACCGAGCAGTATGATTTGGCCAGGAACTCTCATGTCCACAGCCATGTTTACTACGCTGCATGGAGAGGAGAACAAGCCCACTGATGGGTGGAAAATTTCAAGATGGAAATTTTTTGTAGGTCTTCCTTTCGAATTTACAATTGGTCTATATGATGTCGCCGTGCATACTATTGCTATTATCATCGTCATCTATTGCATTCTAAATGGGGTGCCTGCATCAAGTGCGGATGTTGAAGGGTGGCGGTGTTATCAGATCATGCAGAAGGCGATTGATTCTCCAGATAACTGACCCTTGCACAGGTGTATGTGTTTGCGGCAGGCTTCTCTTGGTACTTTTTACCAGGACTCCTCATGCCCGCACTGAGTTATTTTAATGTTGTTACGTGGTTTGCGCCCGAGAATCCGGTCGTTGCCAATTTGGTGAGTTTCATCAGCCAGTTAGAGAGAAAACGCTGATGATGAGTAGTTTGGTGTCAAGTCGGGACTAGGATTATTACCTTTGACATTCGATTGGGCCCAGATATCCTACATAGGATCGCCGTTGATGACACCGTTTTGGGCTGCTGCCAATGTTGTCGGTGGATTGATTATCGTGATGTGGATTATTGCGCCCATAATGTGTGAGTATTATCAAACTATGTTTGGGGACCTGATGCTGATGTTGGCAGACTACATGAACACTTTTTACAGCGCGTACCTTCCGATACTGTCGAGTAATGTCTTTGATAATGAGGCACACATGTACGACGTTTCACGGATTCTAACGAAAGGTTTCCGGTTCGACGAGGAAGCGTACAAGAACTACAGCAAAGTGTTTATGCCGATTACATACGTCCTCTCTTACGGTCTTCAATTTGCCGCTCTTACCGCATTGGTTACCCATACCGCATGCTGGCACGGCAATGACATTTGGCAACAATGGAAGAAAGTCATCACCAAACCGAACCAAACCAAACCCGAAGCTGGCACGCACGACTATGTTCCCATCGACCCGCAACCCTCCACTGGTCCATCAACTATTCGTCGAAAGCGTAGGCATAGACGCCTTTCCATCCTCTCGGATCGCGAACTTGAAGATCTCATTCAACGCGATGATGTTCACGCTCGGTTGATGAGGAAGTATCCTGAATGCCCGACAAGTTGGTACCTTGCTACCTTCTTGGTCATGATTATCGTGGGGATCTTCGTGGTCGAATATTACCCTGTATACCTCCCGTGGCACGGTCTCCTCCTCGCCCTCGCAGTATGCGGTGTCTTTTTCGTTCCAATCGGAATTGTAATGGCGATCACAAATACCCAGTCTTCCCTCTTCCTCGTCTGCCAGCTGATCTGTGGCTATGTCTTCCCTGGCCGACCAGTCGCCAATATGGTTTTTGTCATGTACGGTTACATCACATCTACTCAAGGCCTGAAATTCTCCTCAGACCTCAAACTCGGCCACTACATGAAGATCCCGCCCCGACTCCTCTTCACCATCCAGATGGTCGCCACGATCATTGGCTGCCTCACGCAAATCGGCGTCCTCAACTGGGCATTCGCCAACATCCCCGGCATCTGCACCGAAAACGCCCTCAACGGCTTCTCCTGCCCCATCGCCCGCGTCCACTTCAACGGCTCCATCCTTTGGGGCGTTGTCGGACCTTCCCGCTTCTTTGGGCGCTCAGAACTCTACCATCCCCTCGTATACGCTTTCCTCATCGGTGCCATCGCCCCAGTCATCATCTGGACAATCTGGAAATACCGTGGCTCCAAACGCTCCTCAATCCTCAAATCCGTCTCCCTCCCTGTCCTCTTCGGTTCACTCTCCTGGATCCCACCTGCAACAGGCCTCAATTTCTCAGCCTGGGCGCTTGTTTGCTATGTTTTCAACTGGATCCTGAGGAAGAGGAAACCGGGATGGTGGGCGAAATACACTATGACGCTGTCGGCGGGATTGGACGCGAGTTTGGCGATGGGCATGGTCGTCGTATTTTTTGCGGTAATTTATCCGGGCTTTGCGGATAATTTAAAGTGGTGGGGGACGGAAGTGTTTAAAAATGGTTGTGATTGGAATGCATGCACGTTTAGACGCCTCGGGAAGGGGGAGAGGTTTGGGCCTGAGAGGGGAAGTTGGTGAGTGCAGGCAGTCGGTGAAGGCCCTTGGAGTGGGGGGGAGTGAGGGGGGAAGAGAATATCGTGCGGTATATACAGGATGGCGGTGGAGTGTCGATGTTGATAGCGGATATATTGACGATTGTCGTTCCATGAACTGATGTGTGATGATTTTTGTTTTGTTAATATTTTTCTTTTTTCTTTATTCCTTTGTTTGTTTCGAATTGGTTTTGGCGGGTTTTTTTTTTCGTGTTTTGGAGCCTTTTTGTTGTCTTGCGGCTGTTTTCTTCCGATAAACGGTAATGACTGTTGTGATGGCTTTTGGGGGATTTTAGTGGCTGTGTAGTGTAGTGTGTAGTGGTGGGATTGGGAAGTTTATAGGATGAAGGATGAGTGCTGCGGGGTGGAAGTTGTATAGTGATTTGGAAGTTGAGTTGTAGATGATGGTTGGTTGTAGGTAGTACCGGTAGGTAGGTATTTCCTAGATGTAGAATGATCATGACTCACGTTCTTATGTTGCATTACCAGCAAATGGCGGGAGTGAGATGTTTATCTGATTGTTACGGCCACCCTGGAAAACACTTGAGAACCCGGACTTGGAGTGGGTGTTCTGGGTTCATGGGGATATCGTGGAAAAGGATATCTCATTTCTCATATCTAACGTCTAACTGACACGTATAATACTAATAGTATTCTATAATCGGTAATAACTTATTACCTTCCAGCCCGGGTATTGACAGTCCCGTCATGCTCGAATCCATACTCCACACCGCATGAGACTGGTACATTACCTTTTCCCATCACCTCCACATTATCCACATCCCATCCCTCTCATCCCCTCCCCGCTTCCCGCCCACTACCTCCTCCCCCTCTTCCCCTTACCCGCGCTCGCAAACTCCTCTAAAAGTCCACCAACATCCACCCTCCGTTTCTCCCTCACAAGGACCTTCTTCCCCACGCCCTCCATCTCCGCCCTCTTCGTTTCCCGCGCCGCCAACATGGCCGCCCTCTCCGCGCGCGCCAACTCCGATCTTTTCTGTTGTGCGGTGGTGCGGGCTTGGGAAAGCGTGCGCGAGAAGATACGGGTTTGGGAGAGGGGGGTGGTGGGGGGGGTTTTGCGGTGTGGGCGGAGGGGGGTGATGTGCAGAATTGGGAGCCGTTGTTCTGTCTCACTCCCATCCCCGAAAATATCTCCAGCAGCACTGGTAGCACCAGGAATGACATTATCACAAGTCCCACCACCACCACCATCCCCATACATCTCCCCCACAACCTCTTCAAACTCTCGCACCCCCTTCCCCCCCACCTCCCACCCCCACCCCCACTCCCTTGCCCTCACCCCCCACCCCTCACCCAACTCACACCCCGTCAAATCCACCCTCACCAAACCCGGCATCCAGCTCACATACTCCAGCACCCGTTCCGTCACTATATTCGCCCATCTCACCTCTAGTTCCCGTAGCTGCTTTAGCTTTCCACTGCAAGCCCATGACCGCAGGATCGAGTCGGTCAGGAGCGGCGTGTTAAAACGGAGTGTGTGGAGTGTTGGGAGCTGCGTGGGGAGGGTCAGGAGCGTGTTGGTGTCGAGGGAGGGGTGGTCGCGGAGGTCGAGGTAGTGGACGCCGGGGAAAGTGGGGAGGAGGGGGAGAAGGTGGTGGAGCGGGGTGTAGGGCGGGAGGGAGAGGGTGGCGGTTGGGAGGAGGAGGGGGGAGGTGAGGGCGAGGGGGTAGGTAAGATGGAAGGTGCTCCAGAGGTGAAGGTTGTTGCTGTTGCTGGTGGGGAGGGAGGTCAGTCAGTAAAAGTACTCCAACTTCGAGATGGGATATCCACCTATTCCTGCTGCTACTACCCAACCCCGAGTAACCTACTCCTGATACTCAACTGTGGCCTCAATTCAAGAGGAAGACAAAAAGCAAACAAGGGTGCACAAACAAGAGAGTCCTACGTCTTCACCGCATCCTCCCAAATCCACCTCCCAATCTCCCATGGCACCGCCCTCAGAATCTCCGGCGTCATCTGCTCCAAATGCTCATTCAATACCTTCCTGGCATACCACGCCAGGCTACAAGCGCCGGTATCCTCACCATCCTCGTTATCGCGTGGGACCGTGAAAGCGAATGGGAGACCGCGGTATTGCAGTTGCGGTAGTGGTGTGAAAGTTGCGGTCGAGGTGTGTTCGAGGAATGGGGTGCCGTCGTCGCCGACTTGTGTATATGAGAGGAAACGGGTGTAGTTGGAGAGGATGGGGTCGGTGGTGGTGGAGGTGGAGGGGTGGTAGCGTTTTGGGAGCATGGTGAAGTGGGATGTTGGTTGGGGACACGACTTGGGGAGACCGCGTAGAATTCGTGAATGTGAACATAAGGTATCACTCGCCTTATGATTAGTTGAGATCTTCCATTAGCCAATTACAGTTCTCGTGCTAGAAATAGTGGGTATCCACTGTGGATACTCCACTGCCAATTCACGGATTCCAAATACACCACCACGACAAGAATGCGGTTTCGTCATCTCATCTCTGAAGGCTTCGGGACGATCCGGGCAATTCATCTCGGTTGTAGATCACAGGATAGACGGCACATGTCGTTCTCTCTCCATTCAGCATCTGCTCATCACCGACACAAAGAGCGACAGGGTCTTTCCAGCTTACTCATAGCAAGACATGTGGGATTGTTGTTGTTGACATTCTACGTTGATCACCAAATTCCTCCTAAAGCTCCAGCAGCCGGAATAGCTTCTGGAGCAACTCTACACTAGCCGCGATCCGTCTTGTCGTCGGCCGGATCAGAGGAGAAAAAAGGCAAAAGATCAGAAGATGGCCAAAAAAAAAAAAGAATTTCCCATTTCGCCGGAACGCCTAGCCTGATATGATGACGATGATGAAAGAAGACCAAAACTAGAGCCTAAAAACTAACTCCTCATACGCTCACGTCCACATCCATCTTGTTCTGCGCTGCCTCCGCACGAGCTTCCTTGGCCGTGTAAAAGTCCACGGCGCCGATGCCTGCTGCTGCTTCGGCTTCCTTCTGAGAGTAGGGCTCCTCCAGCAACAACCGCACCCTATGGAGGGAGTCAGTGGGGAGTGGTGGGATCGCGCAGAGCTTCAGATGCTCACCGTCTTTTGTGGTTCTTTCCGCGCCGATGCTGGACGAGGTTGTGCTCCTGCTCAAAGTACTTGGAGCATTCGATGCAGTGATAGGTGCCGAGGGCGGGTTTGTCTTCGTCGGGAATTGACTCTTTGAGCTGCTGGAGCTGTCGGGGGTTGCGCAGGTCGCCGTAGACTTGGTCGAGAGCGCTGGAGAGCATCAGTGGGTGGGTTTAGAGCAGCGGGAAGTAGAGAGGAGGTACCGGGTCATGCGCTTTGTCTTGACTTTGCGGAGGGCGCCCATGGTGGAGGTGTTGACGGCGGGATGCTAGAGCTGTGAGTTGCTTGTTGGCTGGCTGCTGTGGAACTTTTTTTTCTCCAACTGCTCGCGTGCAGCGTGGGGTGTCTGTGGCTCGTGTGTGGCTCTTTTGTGGCTCGTGTGTGGCTTGACTCGTGGCGCTGTGCTGGTACTGCCCCGCCAAAAAACCGTTAGGCTCTGTCGGTCTGGCCTGCACCTCAACAACTGCTTCACAGGAGAGAAAAAAGATGGTGACGACGCCGCACTCCGGGAACCCCCCAAACGCTCTTCCCCCCCGAGCCAAAAACAACTCAACAGGGAGCTGTTGCCCACACACCACCGAGCTCCTCCCTTTGCTCCCTTCCCACCCCTCTCCGCCCCCGTAGATCCCGTAGTCCATTACTCGGCCCTGTTATGATATTTCCTTTTCTCCCGTATACTCGGCCCTCTCTCCCATCGGCAGGCCGGAATACTGACGGGTGGCCGACCATGCCGTTGGCCAGGCTCCGTGCTCCGCTGTGGCCAATCAGCGCTCCCGTGATGACGATTGCCGGCTAGACGGCGGTTCTTCCCTTCGCCCTCCCTCCGGCCGACTAAGCACAAAAGCCAGGACCCCCCACCCACGCTTCGCCTGCATCTCAAGAGAGCCTGTCCTGTTTTCTCCCCTCTCCCCTCCTCCACCCCGTCTCAAGACTCTCTCCACCAGGCTCGTGGAGACTGCACACCCGCCCCTCGTCTTGTCCATTCCTCTTGTTTGATTTTGTTCTTGCCCATCATGTTGTCGAGGCAGATTCCTCGGGCCACCAAGTTGGTGAGTTTTTTTTCTCTCCCTCTCTCCGCGACCACAGTGCTTGTCAAGGCAAGACACAGCGTGGCTGTAGAATTTTTTGCTGCTTGAACACTATCGCTAACATTTTTTTACAGGCCTCGAGCCCCCACCTCAAGATCGTGAGTCGTCATCGCCGCCTTCTTTGCTCTGCCATTGCTGCAGCTCACCGCTCCTCCGCATTGATTCTGACGTCAACCTCGTACAGGCCCAGCGGTTCCGCGGTCTTGCTACCGTCTCCAATGATCCCCTCGACCAGAAGGTTGAGATGAGCAACTCAGAGAAGGTTCGTAGCTTCCAGGTCCCCTCTCCATTGTCTGGCAAACTTTGGCCTCGGTTAATCTCGGGTTGATTCCGAGAGCAATTGAGTGCAGACGATGCAAAATGAAAAACGTGCAACAAAGCTGACTGGTAATTGCAGGGCAATTACATCAACTACAAGTATGTGAACCGTGAAAACCCGGTGTTCTTTTCGTTGGCGCTTTTTGTGGTCCCGTAGCGTGGGGATTGGCGGGGCTGCCCACTAGCGTCACATGTCACCGACATTCGCTAACACGATCTCCCCCCCAACAGGAAGATGAAGGAGAACCTCGACATTGTCCGGGCCAGGCTTAACAGGCCTTTGACCTATGCCGAGAAGATTCTCTACTCTCATTTGGATGATCCTCACGGACAAGAGATCGAGAGGGGCAAGTCGTACCTCAAGCTCCGGCCGGATCGTGTTGCTTGCCAGGACGCCACTGCTCAGATGGCTATCCTTCAGTTCATGAGCGCTGGTCTCCCCAAGGTCGCCACTCCTTCGACTGTCCACTGCGACCACTTGATTGAGGCCCAGGTTGGCGGTCCCAAGGATCTTGCCCGCGCCGAGTCCATCAACAAGGAGGTTTACGACTTCTTGGCCTCTGCTTGCGCCAAGTATGGTATTGGTTTCTGGCGTCCTGGCTCTGGTATTATTCACCAGATTATCCTCGAGAACTATGCTTTCCCTGGTGGTCTTTTGATCGGTACCGACTCTCACACTCCCAACGGTGGTGGTCTCGGTATGTGCGCCATCGGTGTCGGTGGTGCTGATGCTGTCGACGTCATGGCCAACCTCCCGTGGGAGCTTAAGGCCCCCAAGGTCATTGGTGTCCGTCTTACTGGCCAGCTCAGCGGCTGGGTTGCTCCTAAGGGTTTGTTTCCTCTCCATTTTCTGAAGGATCAATTCTGATTTTTCGTACAGATGTTATCTTGAAGGTTGCTGGTATCCTCACTGTCAAGGGTGGTACTGGTGCCATCGTCGAGTACCACGGTCCTGGCGTTGACTCCCTCTCCTCCACCGGTATGGGTACCATTTGCAACATGGGTGCTGAGATTGGTGCCACCACCTCCGTCTTCCCCTTCAACCAGAGCATGTACGACTACCTCGCCGCCACCAAGCGTCAGCACATCGGTGACTACGCCCGTGCCTACGCCAAGGACCTCAAGGAGGATGAGGGCGCCGAGTACGACCAGCTCATCGAGATCAACCTCAGCGAGCTCGAGCCCCACATCAACGGTCCCTTCACCCCGGATCTTGCCACCCCTCTCTCCAAGTTCAAGGAGGCTGTTGAGAAGAACAACTGGCCTACTGAGCTCAAGGTCGGATTGATCGGTTCTTGCACCAACTCCTCTTATGAGGATATGTCCCGCTCCGCCTCCATTGCCCGTGACGCACTCAACCACGGTGTCAAGGCCAAGTCCATCTACACTGTCACCCCCGGTTCCGAGCAGATTCGCGCCACCATTGAGCGTGATGGTCAGCTCCAGACCTTCGAGGAGTTCGGTGGTGTTGTCCTTGCCAACGCTTGCGGACCCTGCATTGGTCAGTGGGATCGTAAGGACGTCAAGAAGGGTGATGCCAACTCTATCATCTCTTCTTACAACCGTAACTTCACTGGACGTAACGACGCCAACCCGGCCACCCACGCCTTCGTTGCCTCCCCGGATATCGTCACTGCCATGACCATTGCTGGCGACCTCCGCTTCAACCCGATGACCGATAAGCTCAAGGCTGCTGACGGCACCGAGTTCCAGCTCCAGCCCCCCACTGGTGCCGGTCTTCCCGAGCGCGGCTACGACCCCGGACGTGACACCTACCAGGCTCCTCCTGAGGACGGTTCCACCGTCCAGGTCCAGGTCTCCCCGTCCTCCGACCGTCTCCAGGTCCTTTCTCCCTTCGAGGCCTGGAACGGCAAGGATGCCACCGACATCCCCATCCTCATCAAGTGCCAGGGCAAGACTACCACTGACCACATCTCCATGGCTGGTCCTTGGCTCAAGTACCGTGGCCATCTCGACAACATCTCCAACAACATGTTGATTGGTGCCATCAATGCCGAGAACGGTGAGGCCAACAACGTCGCCAACCAGCTCACTGGTGAGCGTGGTGCCGTCCCTGACGTTGCCCGCCAGTACAAGGCGCAGGGCGTCAAGTGGGTTGTCATTGGTGACTGGAACTACGGAGAGGGTTCTTCCCGTGAGCACGCCGCTCTTGAGCCCCGCCACCTTGGTGGTCTTGCCATCATCACCCGCTCCTTCGCTCGTATCCACGAGACCAACTTGAAGAAGCAGGGTCTCCTCCCTCTCACCTTCGAGAACCCCGAGGACTACGACAAGATCCCCTTCGATGCCAAGGTTGACCTCAAGTGCACTGAGATCGCTGTCGGCAAGCCCATGACTTTGGTTGTCAAGCCCAAGGATGCTGCTCCTTTCGAGGTCAAGCTTCTCCACACCTTCAACGAGGGTAAGTTCATTTTTCTATCCGCTCCTCCTGACTAATACTAACTATATCAGGCCAAATCGAGTGGTTCAAGAACGGTTCCGCCCTCAACACCATGGCCAAGGCCGCCCGCGCTTAAATCTTCTCGGTTGACGACTTTGTGGTGTGTGTAGAGTATTGTTGAATTGGGTTTTGAAATGGAATGGGCCGGCGCGAGGGTTTGTAAATTAAAATTCGTGTAGTTGGGGTTGGGATGGATGGGTCTTGGGTTTTTTTCTTCTTTTATTGCGCTTTATGCTGGCTTGTTACCATGTTTATGTCGGGTGTTTTTGTCAACTTTTTGTGTTTGGTTTGGAATTGAAAGCCTGTTCTTTTTCTGCACATGTCTGTGTTATGTGATGGACTCGTTGGAGGAGACGGGCTTCTTTCATCTGATCGGATCTGCCAATGTGATGTGTGTGCTGTAGCATATTGATTTGCAATATTTTTTGCTTTCATCATCGATCCATCACCGTCTCGTTTCATCCTGCCCATAGTTCTTGCATGAGCGTCATACTGACTTCTACTCACCCATCCTCAATCGATAAACCACCCACCTGCCGTACAGTCATGACGAATTGTTGCGTGAACCCTGGGATACGGTAGTCAAAGCTTCCACTTCCTTTTTTCAACATCATTAAAGTCTTCATGGGGCCGGAACCTTCACATCCATACCTGTTATTAGTTACATAAAGCCGTGATATCGGTGAACCCCAACACTCAGTCCATGTTAACAAGTATAAGTTTCCATACAGTCCGACTGCATCGCTTGCCTAGATCTCTAGTATCCGCTATGATTCTAAGGCGATGGAGGGTGGTGGAGTAGGTGGACGTTAATGATTGATAATGTTATGGTGGAAGCAGCAACACGGGAACGGCTGAGTAGCGATCTTAGGCGGTTTCCTGTTTGTCATGATTACCCTAATGACTGGGTGTTGGAGAAAATTAAAGTTGTAGGGGGAGCAAGGGGGTGACTTCACACGGGTTCAGTAGATGTGAGAGACTTCCGAGTTCAAAGCAAGTTTCCATATGTTCATCCTAAAGTTAATCAACAGCCATCATTTCTTCCGAATATCATCCATCATACAACCTCCTTTTCCCGATCCCGAGTATCAAGTTGAACAAGGCCGTCCAACAAGAAGAGATTGGAACAGGATGATACACCATGATCCAGGAAATGGTCCCTCCGCCCTCCACCCTCCACCGCGGATATCGTAGTCATCGAACAATGTACAAAGAGAGAAAGTGTGGTGGGTCTCCGCTCGTTAGGTCCCCAGGAAGAAAAAGAGAAAAAGGAAGGAAAGAAAAAAAAGGCCAACCCAAAGAATTTCAAGCATTGCGCAGCGCCAACTCGGACTTCGGTTTTCCTGGCTGATTCGATGAACCTTGAAACCATTTCTGTGAAAAGCCAGTTAAAAGACGTGCCTCAGGAGATGTTTCAGCAGCCCTCCTTCTTTCGCCTGATTCTTCCGGAACGTTCTTTTCTCTTTGTCCGCCCTAATATAATTTGAAAGGGCTTTTTGAGTTGGGTAGAACGTCAAGAGTTGGTGAATCGATCTTTGATCACCTGTCAGCTTTCTTTTTCGGTATACCGTATGCATGTCGACTAAATTGACATGAACATTCTTGATTGCCTATTGACAGACGTCGAGACTGGTCAGTTACTACCTCAAAGTCATAAAATCCTCCTCCAGCATCCAGCATTCAAATATCAGTTTCAGTCGCTGTGGAGATCATACCATTCTGCACTGTGTTATGCTTGGAGGGACGGGTTCAATCCCCATTGCATTACACAACCTCACCCAGGCATTATAATCGGTATCTTGGCTTCCGAAATCGTACTCGAATGCATCGGCCATGGCCTGTTGAAACCTTTCACGCGCGTTATTGTACGTGTTTCCATCCGTTGACCAGCGTCTATGCGCGGCAAGAGCCTCGAATTGCTCGTTGTATGGTTGGGCGGGGTCATATCTGAATGATTGATAATCCGCGAAAAAACGGTCTATCGGATCTTGGATGGTTGTTTCAGAACCAGAGCTGGATGCTCCGGATGATGATGATGCGGAGGGAAAGCCGCTGTACCGTCCATGGCCAGTAGCTTGGAGATGCTGCTCGAGGGCATGGGTATTTACGAATTCCCGGTTTGGGCAACGAGGGCATCTGCTCGGTTGAACTGGCGGAGGAGTAGCGACCCGAACATAGTGGCCAGTATCTCTGATGTGTTGACCTTTCGCTTCTGGCGTACCGAAATGCCGAGAACAAATGGCGCAAGTATTTTGGTATTCGTCGAGTCTCGTGTTTTCTGCGAGTAACAAAACATAAGCATCAGTTTCATAGGCCTTAGGGAGATATAATGGGCTTGTGCTGAGATTTTGGAAAAGACAATACCGAATAAAGCAGACAATGTATCGACCGGATCTTGATGCCCGGTATCTCGACAGTGTTGTCTACATGCGGCCAATGTTGAAAATCGCCGGTTAGGGCACGCGGGGCATGTGAAATTGACCATGCTGTGTTGTTCTATAGGGGATTGGTTGGAAAAGAACAGAGAGTGGTGGTGAATAGGGGATTTAGAGGGCGGATTATATAGGAATCCAGAACGCGGGGTGGTTGTACTTTCAGGTGGAACGTGGAAAGTGGGGGATACAGATGTTTGGCTTGTTTGGAGCTTGGCACAGCTCTATATATGCGAGTTTGGTTGGTTGGACTGGGGATTGGCTTGAGAAGCACAAATGGAGGCCTTTCTGTTGTGCTTGCAGTTGACAAGTCACGATTGTCTAAGACAAAACATTGTGCATCTGCCGACATACATGTATCAGCTTCGTTCCACCTAGGTGTGCGCCTTACCTTTATTCAAACACGGTGTACTTGATATCTTGTAGGCTCAATCTTGAGCATTGTGGGTACTAGTAAGTGCACTACTATGATTTCCAGCAATGCATAGTTGACATGCTCTTAAGTTGATGAGCCAGCAGCGGGAAATCACAACAACCCGCATAACTACCTCTTCAAGCGCCTGAGCCAGTAATCCTTCGGTCTTAGGGATGCGTACTGACGTGTAACCGTTCATAATCACAAGTAATCACCTCGACTGTGAGTTTGTACCGAATAAAGCTGAGCGCTGTGGTCAACTGGTTGGACAGAATAGTGAGTACACTCTGCTTGTCGCAATGCTCCTCTACCCCGGTACTAGAACAGTGTTGGCCATTCGGTGAACGCCATCCTCCTGGAGAATTACGTGCTGCGGTTCTGCTTTGGTTGTTCTATCGAGATGTTAGCTCAGTTCAAGGAGTGAGGTAAGGCTATGCAAGCTATAGAACTTACAGCGAGAAGTAAACGTCAGAGAATGACACTGCGCATGGGATAGATGTGGAGGAGGAATAGCGATGATACCGCAGGATGATGAAAACCGGGGCTCTGGAAAGTGACACGATGGATTATGGGAACAAGAGCGAGGATATGGAGATAGTGAGATTTGGGAGACAGCGAGAATATAGTGGGAGCTAGGGGTGTGGTGGGGTCAAGGGAAAGTGTCGATGAAATGGGTGGAGTGATGGGCTCTGATGGAGACTACAACAAGCCGCTGATGATTAGTAGATAAACTAGATTTAGAAATTTAGTATGATTCATGTTGGTAAAGCTTGTTTCATGATCGTTGAACTCTTCGCTGTCACTCATTCAACACACGACACCCCAATGTTCACAGGTTCTCCCATTTCCAGACTGAAAGTTCGCAATAGACCATCCTCAGGATAATCGCCCATTTCACTAGCTCTGCAAAACTAAATACGAACCAATCCTCGGTATCAATCCGGATCATCATGTACATCACTCATGATCTGAGGATCATTCTCGCTTTTCGCATGTTCTTCACCATGATCACGATCTCCCGAGCAGTAGCTGATGCGCTCACAGTTTTTATCTAACGTTATTTGCATTGATGATCTCCCATATCTCGTCTTTCACGACTCGATGACGTCCAAATTCGTCTGGTATCAGGAGGAGATCGGTATCAAGGTCAATATATATACAGATTCACATAGCACAACGCCACCATGGATGATATTATATTCTCATCGGCTCCTCATCCCCAGAATCAACTCCGGACCCGCATCAAGTCCTCTGTTCAGGTCAGATCTCCCATCCAGGTCACCCTCACCCTCACACCATCTTCTCCACCGACCAAAACTCGGATTTCTCGGATTTACCTAAGCCGACAAACCCTCTCACTCCATATGATGCTTATCCTCATCATCACACTGTTGCAACTTGCTAGGTCTACTCGAGTACAAGTACTCTACAAACCATGTAACGACAACGTTAGGTCATCAACACTACAAGGATCGGCAACCCAGATCCGAGCAAAAAAAAATTGGCCAGAATTTTTTTTTCTTCGCTTGTTGTCGCTAGGAAGCGTGGTTCCGAGACGTTGTATCCTTGTTCCTGGTTGCTAGCTAGCTATGATATGGAGAATGGGGTGGAGGGGTAACGACGAGGAGGAAGAGGAGGAAAGGTGGAGGTGGAGGTTGAGAGTCGAACGCTGCGGGATGAGGGGTATGAGGAGAGTAGCTCCATGCGGGATGCGTAGAATGCGAGTCGATTTGATACGAGGGGTGAGAAGGAATAGGATGGGGGATCGGAGAGATATCAGGATGGATTTCTCAGCAGCTGGGTGGCGGAGAGAACGTAAACGTTAACCCCGGACCCAGGGCATTAACATTACAAACGGCGGGTGAATAAGCATGGGTCCAAATCGTAGATGCGGTGCATATGGTACACATGAGCTATACAGCTCGAACGAGGAGAGCGCGAGTAAGCAGATAAATGTGATGTCGCTGCTTCTTTGACAGGGACGCGTAATACACATAACAACAGGCGGATAACTACTTGTGACCCCAGGTGGGCTGATGATGATGATACAGGATATATGGCGAGGGAGAATCGAAAGGACAAAAAGTGCGCAGGTGGAGAAAGTCTTTTGGAAGTCTCGAACCTCAAGGCGCTACTGAACTGCGCACCCCGCCAGTTGGAGAGGACCTCAAGCGAGTGATGGAGATGCTTTCTAATGCCGACTGAGCCGATTTTCTTCATTTCGGGTTTCCTAGAAGCGTCAAGGTCATGACTATGGAGTGATATTTGACGTGCGGAGGAGGGGCAGCGGGGGGAAGGCTCATGTGGTCTTCAAAGTGTCGGATTTGTGGTGTAGGGGTGCATCTCGGAATTCTGTTCTTCCGAGTGGACATTGCGATTTTACCTACAGCCTGCTCTCACAGAAGGGTTCATAATGTTCGATGCACTTCGGCCGACACGAGGGGAAAAACCAATAGGCGCTCACATGAACACAAAAGCATCGAGATCGGTGGATTTGCAGAAGGCCCGCTTATGTAGCCACCCTGCCGATATCAAGAGCCCGGCAAGACGGACTCGGCACGGAAGAAAAGTGGGAGAGAACGGAGATCGCGGGCTAGGTGCGATCGGTAAAGACGCTGGACGCCCCGATATCATGATGATGGATAATGTTGTGTCGGATTGGTGCGTTGTGGACCGAGACAGAGACATGTAGGGACGAAGGATGGCGGTGATGGGTGATGGACAAGAGCGACGGTAACATGCGTTGCTCACAGTGCAAACATCAACACCATCACCAACTTGCACCTCCTCTTCGTTTCTCTCGCCATTTCTCATTGCTGCATGCAGGTCACCACAACGTCTCGGCAGCACTGCCGGCGGGTAGTGACGTGACGCTTTACAGGCGAGGGTCCCTGGTGAATGAACAACAGAGCGACACCAATCCCCCAGCATTTCCAACCCCCAAGGCTTCCTCAACCCGAGACCCATGACCCGCGCGCCATCTTCTTCAAGTAGCCATGATGACGTTCTCGGCATGCACATTCCGACTCATCCAGAGTCCCCCGTCAGCGTCCAGCTGCTGTCGTCGCGTCCAAATGACTTTTGTGACCTCCCCGCTCCCGTTCACCCTCCTCCTCCTCCGCCTTCTCCCTCGGCCCCGCTTTTCCGCTCTACAATAAAAGTGAACGTAGTTTATAAGCTATACCCAGTCCTCCACAACCTGAGCTCCCGCTTCGCCACAACTCCGGCTTCCCTATCTTACACTGGCGACGCCCAAAGGAAAACATGCGACACTGGAATCGCCAACTACTCTTTGCGGCCTTGCTGGGCCTGTCCTCATGTCTTTCCGTTCTGGCCCACGGAGATGACGAACATGGACATGGCAGTGGACATTTAGATCCAACACCACCTCCACCAGCAGATGATGGTCCCACTGAGTACATGGCTTCGTACATGACATACGGCGCTCATCAAGGATGGCTATTTCTCCACATCTTGACCATGGTTATCGCCTGGGTGGGGATCATGCCAATAGGTATGTCTGATTCCGCGCTGGAAAGAGCGCGGAGAAGTGAATCATTACTGACACAAGTCAGCGGTCATGTTCTTCATCGCTGGTTCACGACTCCACCTCCCCGCGCAACTCCTCTTCCTCATCGTCAACGCCGTCGGAATCGTTTTCTCGACCATCTACAACAGTCTCACACCCGATCTCTATCCTGGAAACTCACACCACAAACTCGGATGGGCTTTGGTTTGGATCCTCGGAGCCCAGGCGGTTCTGGGAGTATTGAGCTCGACCATCTGCGGGTTGACGCCATCGCGATATAGTTCAAGGGAAGAGCGGGCTGGGTTTATGCCAGTCCCGCTGTACAGTCCAGTAACTGACGATGAAGAGTACCGCAACTCGCGGGACAGTGGGCATGGCTCATCTATCCACCGAGAATCCGACGAAGAGGATCTTGATATCGAGACACATGAATGGACTCGGGGACCTGTTAGGTCGAAGACAAAAGCGCACCGTGGCTGGTTCAAAGCTGAGAAGCTGGAAAAATTGTTGCAGAAGCATGCGCCATTCGTCTTTAACGATCGCGTCGTTGCGGGATGTGATTTCTTCTATTCGTTGATTGCACGGTTCTTGATCCCGTTGGCGTTTGTTCAGTTGTCGTTGGGAATCGTGACCGCATCCGGCATCTTTGTAAGGCGCCCCATTGCATGACGCACATGCTTCCACCAGTATTCTAACATAACAACTTCAGATGGGTGATCGTGTTTTCAACGGTCTTGCGCACTTTATTAAAGGTGGTATCTTCCTCATGTATGGAATTTTCACGCTCGGCCGATTCCTGGGAGCCTTCTCTGATCTTGGTTGGGTACGTTTCCGCAACACTCTCTCCATCGCCCTTCTAATTCGCCGGTACAGGCATGGAATCTCCCCTCCACTCAATCTAAAAAATATCGTCCCTCCGCCGAAACTGTCGAATCTGGCCTCATCTTCTTCTACGGCTGCTCCAACGTCTTCCTTGAGCACCTCGCAGGCTGGGGTAAAGCCTGGACTCACTCGGACCTCCAACACGCCTCAATCGCCTTCATGTTCTTCGGCGGCGGTCTCTGCGGTCTCCTGATTGAATCCAAAAAAATCCGCTCCCTCCTCAACCCATCATCTTCCCCTCCTTCCTCCACATCCCCCTCCGAGAAACCCACCACCGAGGGGAAACACCGAATCCCCATCAACCCCCTCCCCGCCCTTATCATCTTCCTCCTCGGCATCCTCATGTCCCAACACCACCAACACTCCGCCTTCTCCACCATGATCCACACGCAATGGGGTGCCCTCCTCGCCGGCGCCGCCGTGTTCCGCCTCTTCACATACATGGCGTTTTGGCACTCCTCCACGCCTCCAGATGTCAACCCATCTCGTCCACCGACGGAGCTTGTCGCCGCGTTTGCATTGATTGCAGGTGGCGCAGTATTTATGATCTCGAATAAAGACACAGTGAACTACCTCGAGAAAATCGGCGTCGATGCGATGTTCTCGCTCACCGTTGTCGTCGGATGTACCGCGTTGCTGATGAGTTGGGTTGTCGTGGTGATGGCCGTAAAGGGATGGGCAGCGAAAAGGGAATTGCCGCCGAGAAGAACGGATGAAATGGAGAGGGTTTGAGTTTGATTTTGAGGTGATGATGAGTTGATGAGTTGGTAAAAGAGGAGGATAAAGCGGGTAATAATGCTGATGATGATGACGATAAATGTTACGATTGAATGTGTAGTGATGATGTGTGTGCTTGGTTGCGGGTTTGCGGATTTGCGGATTTGCGTACTGGCTTGATGAAGGTGCTGCAATGAATAATGAATACAGTGTGTGGCACTGTGGGTGAGATGGGCGCCGCCACCACTGCTGCTGACCCCGCTGCGGGGCGGGTGTAATGATTATGAAAACTATGTGGATATGGGAACTCGATGAGATGGGATTTGCGATGATGGGAAGAAGGGGGTAGAATTGTACCTTAGTGGAATAACACCGAATCGAAGCAGAGGAACTTTAACTTGATGTTCATGCTCAGCTGTTTCAAAGGCTGGATTGTGCAAAATAGGTTGAAGAAATCCTTGGCTGAGTTCTAGTTGCACTATTAAAATTGCGCAAACAACATAGAGTAAAGACTGTGGCTTACAATACGATCATCTCCTCTGTTTTCTGAAACTCTTCATTTATCAGGCTTTCAAGCAAATTTCATGAACATCCCAACGCATTCACCACTACCTTTCCCGCATTCATTGTTCAATAAAAACCACACCCGATGCTTTGTTTGACCTGTTGCTTTCCATGATGGTGATTGGGCGCAGAATAATATCCCGTGAACCAATACACGATAAGCCTGCATCACCTTGACGCACAGCAAATCAACGTGGTTCTTGCATGCACAAGAAAGCTGCTAGTGTTCACGGAAGCTACTGTATCTCGGCAGTACGCAACCACGCATACAGATTTTCGTTGCAGCGTACGATATCTCTATCTTCAAGCCACCTTCCGGGCAAATCTGCAGTCTACCAGTACTCTACAACTTTAATTGGGGGACCCTTTCTGCTGTCGAGTGATCTTTGCCTATCCCAGCCCCCATCACCATAATCCGCGTATTATGCTGCCCGGATTGACGCCCTCTTTCCGGTTCATAATGCTGCGATAACCCGGGCTGCCAACGCGGATCTCACATCTCACCTCCGCTGCGGGCGTGTTTGCTGTTCATCAATTGGGGGGAGACGGATAGCCAAGTGGTGCTGCGCCTAGCAATTTGCTTGCCCCCCCGCCGTCATCTTCCTGGCCTGATCGGCTTTTGCGAGTGGCCACCAGAGAGTATTTATTCCTTGGAGGAACAAGGTCGGAGGTCAGTTGTACCTTCCCCGTCGCCTCTCGCCCTCTTGTCATCCTGTTGGATACCCGCCGTTCGAAATCCTCAGCTTCGCTCGATCCTGATAGATACCCCGCCATCTGCAGCCCCACCAGAGCTCTCCCCGCAGAAGATCAGAACACCACCGTTCAAGCTTTCAAAGATGTCACTGAAAGTCGCCGTGTTTGCCTCCAAGAGGGTATGCTCCTACCTTGAAGAATTCTCGCCTACACGATATATCCGTGTGCCGTCAACCCCTTTGGAGGAGCTGGAGCTATGAACATGTGCGGACACGAGCGGAAGCTAAGCTACAGCTTTTCTAGTATGACATGAACTCATTAACCGATGCCAACAATGAGCTCCGCACCGCGCGCCCTGACGAAGCCGTCGAATTCAGCTTTCTTGAGCCACGGCTCGACAGCACGACTGCTGCACTTGCGGCCGGCCATGACGCCGTCTGCATCTTTGTCAACGACGTGTGTGATCGGGAAGCTCTCGAGCAGCTGAAAAGCAACGGCGTAGTACGTACCACCTCTCACAGTTCCTCGAAAATGTAAACTAATTCTCTTTTTTCCCACACAAGTAGAAATACATTGCACTCCGCTGCGCGGGTTTCGACAATGTTGACCTCGCTGCCGCCGCGGATCTGGGTATCCGCGTTGCTCGAGTTCCCGCCTACTCTCCGGACGCGGTCGCCGAATTCGCCGTTGGAATGATCCTCACGATCGTGCGGAAATACCATAAATCCTACTCGCGCGTCCGCGAAGGAAACTTCCTCCTCGACGGGCTCGTGGGGTTTAATCTCTCCGGGAAGACAGTTGGCATCCTGGGGACGGGAAAAATTGGGTTGCTGACTGGGCGGATTCTGGCGAGAGGGTTTGGATGCAGGGTCATCGCGTATGATGTGTTTCCGTCGAAACAGGCGGAAGAGTACGGGATATCGTATGTCGACACGTTGAAGGAGATGTTGGAGCAGAGTGATATCGTCAGCTTGCATTGTCCGCTGATGGATAGTACAAAGTATATCATCAATGATGAAACATTGGGGCAGATGAAGCGGGGGGCGGTGTTGGTTAACACGAGTCGTGGAGCATTGATTGATACCATTGCGCTCATCAGGTATTCCATACTCTCCCGCAAGATCAAGTGGTAGTCAGTTCTGATAGGAATCACAGAGCACTCAAACGCGGCCATCTCGGCGCCGTCGGTATCGACGTCTACGAAAAAGAATCCGCCTACTTCTTCGCCGACTCTTCCGATAAAATCATCTACGACGACAACTTTGCGCGCCTGCTGTCGTTCTACAATGTTTTCGTGAGCGGACATCAGGCGTTTTTGACGGATGAGGCGCTGAAGAATATCGCCGATACAACGCTGAGTAATCTCCGGGCATTTGAGACGAAGGGAGAGTGTGTCAATGAAGTCAAGGCATGATGGGGAGGGCCAGCGGGTTCGGTGGGATGGGGTAACGAGATCATGTGTGTGACGAGTTTTTGAGCGAGAACAAGGGATACCAGGGTATGCGTTGTGCTTTAGAGGCGTTGAGATACCATGGGTGATGATTGTTATGAGTAGAGTTTTTGTTTCCAGTAGACGAACTTGAATGAATGGCCATCGACTTTTCGGTGGTGAACATGAACTAGCATCAAAACAAAGAGCCCACTCCACACGGTACTGTGGTATGACTTCAAGTTGAAGCTGAGTATCCCGATATGAGAGCTCGCTAGTTATATCTGAGCTCTCAGAGGGCGCAAAGTGGATGCCTGACACAACATCTTTGAGTGATAGCAGATGCTTCAGTACTGCAGCGAGCGTCTCGAATCTGTTTTCCATCCCAAGTAAATACAAATACATATAAAACATCCATCAGGCAGTCAGGATCGAATCACCACCATTGCTGCCCTGGGACCTGATCTCGGAACTCGGAACACGGACACCCCATCCCTGCTGCGCACACGCGCATTTTTTCCTCCCGAACCCACCCACCCCCAAGGTGCAACAAATCCGGGGAAACTTCCGGTACCGGCACGGCAACGTATCAAGATCCCAAGTTCCAACACAGCCGAGCACGATCCTCTATCCACCACAATCGAGCACTCTTCCCTCAAAACCAAAACTCGAGTCATTCCCGATGTCCAACATGCTCATGATCGTGATGTTCCTGCATCATCCACCACCTCTTCCTCCACTCAGAGTGTCAAGTGAACTCTTGAAAAAATCTGACGTCGATCACCGCATCGGTCTTTCGATCCAGCGCAATGACCGTTAGACGCCGCCGCCGGTATTGCCCCAAGAACCCCACACGCCGCACCAACTCAGCTTGCTGGGCATACGCATGCTCGCACTCGGAGATTCGCACTCTCGGTGTCGGAGTATTGGGTTGAAGCTGGGGGGGATGGATCGAAGGAGGAGGAGGAGGAAAAAATGTGGCCCCGGCTTTGGGGCGGAGAAGGGAATGGTGGGGGTTTATATATCTATACCATCTCTTGAATTCGCTCTCGTTTTGGTCTGGTGATTGCTGTACTGAGGAGTGAAATTCATACGACGTGACGGACGAAACGAGGCGATACTATACCGGACTATAGAAGAACAAGACGATTCACTACGAGATAATACGCAATTACGATCTCCAGATCTACATCCTCTGATTTTCAGTATAAAAGATGGCCCCTCCTCCACCGCCTCCACACGCAACCGTCTTCGAGCCCTATCCCGACAGTTTCAAATTCCCTGACGATCATGACGACTACGACAACAACAACCACGATGACGATGACGATGACGACCTGAAGTACGTTTCCCCACTACCAATACTCCTATCATGTATAGAATAGGGCTGACGAAGCTATAGACTTTCCTCCGACACCCTTCTCGCTCTCCAAAGCGTACTCCAAGAAAAAGAAGCCGTTCAAAAGAAATTCGCCGAGCTCCATCGCCTCGCCGAAGAGCGGTATGCCGCGGTGTCAATGGACGTATTTGAAGAGGACTGGCAGCAGAGCCAGGTATATTTCCTCCCTCTATCATATATCCCCTCACTAAGTCCCCAAAGTTCTGGTACTCCCCCTCAACTGCCAACTCCCTCTCCCTCCTCCTCCTCTCGCACCTTCCGCCACACTCAACAATCGCGCTCCTCTCCGCTCCCACGGTCTACGTGCACCTCCGCCAACTGCGCTCCCAGGGCAAAATAGACCCAACCATCAAACTACGTCTCCTGGAATATGACCGACGCTTCGAGGTGTTTGGCGACGAGTTTGTGTTTTATGATTTCGCGAGCCCGGTGAAGGGGATTCCGGAGGAGTTGAGGGGAAAGTGTGATAGGGTGCTGGCGGATCCGCCGTTTTTGGAGGAGAATTGTCATACGAAGGGTGAGTGTTGATTGTCCTGTTGTGTGGTGAGGAGAGGGAGGAATACGAGATGCTGATGAGAGGGATATCTAGCATCGCAAACGGTCCGCTACCTAACGAAACCCTGGGATCTTTCTACGCCACCCGAAGAGCGCTCGAAGATAATGCTATGCACCGGAGAACGCATGCGCGAGCTCTTGATGAAGCTGTATAAAGACGCCGGGCTGCGGATTACGGATTTCAAGGTGCGGCATCAGAAGTGTCTGGCGAATCCGTATTTGTGTTATAGCACGTGGGAGGATAAGGAGTTTATGAGGTTTGTGGAGGATGATGAAGTGGAGCCGGTGTGAAGAGCGGAGGGAAAAGGAAGGGTGGGATGTGGTTGATTTGGGTCGGAAGACTGTGGGTGGAGGTGTGGTGTTGATTGGCATAGATTGGCGTGCTTTACGCGGGAGTTGGATTAGATATACCATTGCATTGCTTTTAAACGGATACAGCGAACGGCATATATTAGAATGTTTGTATTCAACCTCGTTTCTCACCAGTCCTGCATATCATAAAAGCTCTTCAGGCCTCATATTCTCCATGTCCGAGATGTATTCTAGCGGAACTAACCACACAGATCGGCATACATACACCATCCAACATGAGAATACTATACACAAAGCCAGAAACTAGCAGTTGCACTAGACAAACAGAGGCAACAAGCGAGTCTATACGGTATAAAACCCTCCCGCTCCTGGTTCCCCACGCTTCTGCCGTCTATCAACACCCCACTTCAAATACATCAAAACACAAAACTCCCCAACGCTTGATCGCCTTGTACGCCAGTCAACGAATGATGGAGCCCTGAAGAAGATGCGCCGGTAATTAACCGAAAGAAAGATGGCGAGGTCTCGCGCTTTCAGGCCAATCGAGAAACGAAAGACCCGAGTCGGCTGGCAAGAGGCATCGCTGCGTTGTTAACGCCATGCAAACACTCGGTCTCCAAGCATTTGCAGCGACCATCTTCCACAGCATTTCTCGCCCAAAGGTGGTATGCGTGTATACCAGTCATAATTCGCATGAAAAACTGCAAAAGATATCGCAAAATGGCAAAAAATAATCAAAAGAGATGTCGTCCAAAAGGTCGTTCCATCGAGGAAGAATGGGAGCGGTAAGGAAAGTCGAGAATGTACTTTTTCACGACCGTGATGCTGGACGCAGAGGAAAAGGCATCGATTTGGCAATCTTTCGTGGACGTCGTGTGAGAGAAGGATGAGAAACAGAAAAACGAAAACGGGGGCGTTATCGGTCGTGTCGTTGACAGAACGAACTGGACCGATTTATCGCATGTAACTCATGCGACGGCTGTTGGTGCTCCCTGTATTGGTCTCTGCAACCCGGAAGCCAGTCTTGTTGGGAGATGATGGGCCGTTGTAGTTGTACACATACTCCCCACTGATTTCTGTTAGCTAATTGTCCAATTACAGCACAGAGAGTAAACGTACTCAACATAGGTGGCATCGGAGATGAATGTGGTCCTCCTCTTGCGCCGGGTGTAGCGCTGCTCCAGCTTGTAGAGTTCGTACTCTGGGGGACGCATGTCAGCAACGGGTCCAGCGGCGTCAACTAGGGCGTGCTGAAACACGGAAACATACTCGCTGACAGCTTATCAAAGAAACCCATTGTGACTGATAGATGTGAGGGGTGTTGTGTATGTATGTGCGATATTCAAGTTGCGGAAAGAGCGTAGAGAGTAGGTAGGAAGCAGATGGCGTGGTGGTTAGCTGAATGAGTGGTGCGCTGACGGTAAGAACCGATTTCAGGACAAGGAATGACGAGGGTTTGGGGTTTCTGATTTCTTTTCCGCTCGGACCGCTCGGGAAAGTTAGAGGCTGTGGGGAGCGGGGTTCCTGATGAGGTGTCTGTGATGTGTAGTAGAATGGGAGGGGAGAGCGCGGGTGATGGGAGATGGAAGTAGAGCAGGAAACGGGCAGCAACTGTTT
>ML220126.1:244271-355993 GCA_004786065.1 Ascodesmis nigricans
GGGAAAGTGGAGAGGAAATACAACCGGTCAGAGCGGGAGCGGACCATCCCACTTGGAGCATCGCTGGAAAGGTGCAGCTGACAGGGGGGAAGAGAGAGCAAGAGAGCCAGCGATTACAGGGAGCAAAAAGCGTGGCGGCTTCGAGGACCCTTCTAGCGCCATGTCGCCATGGACGGGGGAGTTCTCAGAAATGCCGTCTGCGTGAGTCTGTACATAATAGTATGTAACCATCATTGATTGTGGAGGAGAGGTGGCGGTGGAGAATCTGGCGGGGAGTCGGGAACAGTAGTTGACCATATGGAGCGTCACCAAAGAGAAACACCCTAAGCTTTGTGCACAGAGTGGGAGCTGCTCCTGAAGAATTCGCGCAGTCTCTCGTCTCGGGGCAGGGCGACGTGCTCTCGGGCCGTTCACAGATCTGCTCGCCGCTATATACTCTGCTGTCCAGGTCTCACGGCTCGCTTGCTTACCTCGCCGCTCCCGCCTGAACTCCGTTTGGCACAGAGTAATATCACTGCCAGCTGGGCATGCGTCCGTTGTTCCGCTAACGTGTGTATCAGAACGCCGTGTATCTGTATGTAATCTACACCCCGCCTTTTTCTCTTGGTGGCGCTCTCTCTATTCAGTCCTTTTGCCCGGGGTTTCCTGACTCTGACAAAACTGTCCGCCTCATACCCCCCTTCCCCCCACGAGACCTCCACAAGCCCTCACGATGCGGTTCCTGACGATCATCACTGCACCGTCCCAGACCATGGCGTGTTTCCCACGCGGGCCTCCCCCCTTTTTCCATAGGCCCACAGCAGCACCGAAACTGACGGTTCTAGTCCGTAGCGTCCAGTCCTGCCTGATCGGCACTAGGGTAGACGACACATGGGAAATACCCGGTGTTCGGGCGATGGGTAATTCGCCCTCCATCACCGCATCGCTATCACCGAGGAACGTTGTGGTGCAAACATCTGTGTGCTTCAGCATGCACATTCGATGCAGACAAGGGTGCTGATATTCATTCAACATAATCTCCCCAGGATAGGCATGATTACGGTATATAAGAGTGCCTGCCGGTACCGGTACATGAACTTCTGTTCTGTCATACAGTCCGGAACCGGGAAGTGCGTGTAACGGGAGAATACGCAGAAAAGGGCAACTGCAGAAACCAGCAACTCTTTCTGGGCGTTCACCACAACGTGGGAAGAGCGGGGTCATAAACTCTGTAACTTGTCTGGTGCTGTGCACTTTTCACAGTACCCATCCGTTCGGTGGGGGTTAAAACATGGCCTTCGGCGAGGTACAGAGATGTTGATGTGTATCCTCGGGTTTGCGGGAAGGCGCTCCGGATAATCCTCAGGTTGCACGCACAGAGTTTCCAGAAGCATATGGGGTGACACCGGGATGAGATGACTTTTGGCACACAGCGTTGAATCCATCCATCAGGAATCCCCGCTGGTAGATACGCCGAAGAAAACAATCCTTACAGCCATCTGCCATGTTAATCACTTATCTTTGATTGGCAATGTTGATTTATTCTTCCTATCTAATGGCTAACTAAACTATCTATATATGCCGAACATTAATGGAATCCTGGAACCCAGTTCCATGTTTCATCCCGTCAACCTCGTATCCACGATTCTGTCAACCCTGGATCATTCAGATCACCCACTCCGTTTCTTTCCCAGAACCTTTCCTGGATATCCAACACTTTACCCAAATGCTTTAAACCCATTCGCTTCCTCCTCTTTGAAATGCCAAACTCCAAAATGTTCCTCCAAAATCCTCCTCTTCACTCATCATCAACAAACAACGACCAATCATGAATGTTCAGAGCCTGCAAAGCCTTATCCCGCACCGCCAATCCCGCATCCAACCATTGACTTGTCTTCTGGTCGTCCAGCACACCCGTGTACCCTGGAGCAGCAATTCTGCCTTCTTCTACCCACATGTTATTCTTCAAGAACGGCACGTTGACCGTCACCACAATGTCCGTCTTCTTCTCCGCCAACCGAATGATTGTAATCAGCAGTGCCGTATACGGTGCAGGTTCTGCTGTCTCAACTGCATTTCTCGCAGCAGGATTTGCGCTGACGGTACCGATGAGCGAGTAAACGGGGAATCCTTCGCTGATGTGGTGCAAGAACAGTAAGGAGTTTGGTTAGCTCAGTTCCAAGTATGGTTTGACGGAGTGGGAGAAAGGAGCATATACAAGTTTGGCAGTTGGATGCTTTGAATGCCGAATACTTTGCCAGGCCGATCCACTACCACGTCGTCGAAATGGACCTTCACGGCCGCTTCCTCGCTGGAGGCTTCAACACGCTGCAACAGGTCGACAATCACGGAGATATCGGTGCCATCCACCATGCTCACATAGACTTCCTGATTATCGGGGACTTCACGGAAGTTGCTATAGGCGTTATAGTCAGCTTTAGGTCTTGATAATGAGCTGTATGGAACCAACCTGGCGTCCACAAAGGACTCTGGGACTTGGGTAGTTATGGCTCCACCGAAAAGTTCCGCCCGCTTTGTCGGGATTTGCGATGGGAGAGGTGCGTTGATGGTCATTTTGGAGGTTTCGGAGGACGTGAGGAGCTTGGTGATGTGTTTCTGAGCTTTCGGTGCTGAGAGCTTCGCGATCATCGAGGGAGACGTGGGGCTTTAAGAGAACCCCGCGATTCACGTGACATCGTGTTATGAGTCGACTCTCCAGGCAGACACCAACTCTTAGTCACCAGTAGGCACCAGCGACAGTCGAATCAAGTTCCCATCAAAGCACAAGATGTGTAGCAGAGAACAACTCGTCAGGGCCTGGACCGGAATCTGAAGAATTGCATCATTTGTACTCACTCGAAACAACCGCGCCAAGACCCTGTGGGCGACATCACTTGAGCCGCAGAGCTTCAACTTCCATCCTCAACCAGCAACACCGCCCAGCAACCTCATCCATCACCATCCCATCCGTCCATCTCCTTCACACCTCCATCCGCAATGACCATGGAAATCGACAAAAAGCCCGTTCCCGAATACCTCGAGAACGAGCGCGACAACAACACACCGGTGGAGCTTCAGCAGTTTTTCCTTGATTTTCAAGAGTTCTGGGAGCGGCGGTTATGGCATCAGCTCACAAACTCTCTTGATGACTTCTTCAAGAACCCGCTGAGCGTGCCACAACGCCTCAGCCTGTTCCAGAACTTTGTGATGCAGTTTGCGGACAAGATCAACAAGCTGAAGTTGGTGGAGTTTGGGTTGGCTGCCTCACAACAGT
The DNA here is from genome assembly GCA_004786065.1 of Ascodesmis nigricans. NCBI lineage: Eukaryota > Fungi > Ascomycota > Pezizomycetes > Pezizales > Ascodesmidaceae > Ascodesmis > Ascodesmis nigricans. The sequence goes on from ML220126.1 coordinate 247,525, forward strand.
GCAAAGGTATGGCTGGCACACACCTCCGGACGTTTCCTTCTATCTCTGGAGTACCTTCTTCATCACACGGAAACTAACCATTATTACATGGCCAGACTCCCAAGGCAATCCCGACTTCAAGGCGGCTCTTGAATTCCTCGAAAAGCTCAGCGAAAAGGTCGACGAGTACGAATCACGAGATGCCTACGTGTATGCGATTACCGAAGTGGCGCGGATCAAGCTCTGCCTGGAGCCCCAAGACCTCGATGGAGCTCGCAAGGCTCTCGACACCGCACAAAAGATCCTCGACGGGTTCGACTCTGTTGAATCCATTGTCCACGCCTCCTTCTACCGTGTCAACTCGGACTACTACTCAACACAACGCGAATTCTTCAACTACTACAAAAACGCCCTTCTCTACCTTGCGTGCGTACAGACCACGGACCTCCCGCTCGATAAGCAGCAGGAACTCGCGTACAATCTCTCCGTCGCTGCTCTGCTCTCCGAGAAGATCTACAACTTTGGCGAACTCCTCCTCCACCCAATTCTTGATAGTCTCAAGGACACAGAATATACATGGCTGCGAGACCTGTTGTTTGCTTTCAACGCTGGAGATCTCAGCAAGTTTGTCGGCCTACAAAGTCACTTCCACGACCAACCCCTGTTTAAAGCCAAGGAAGCCTTCCTCCGCCAAAAACTCTGCATGTCGGCACTCACGGAGGCGGTTTTCAAGCGCCCGCCGCATGACCGTGCTTTGACTTTTGACACCATCACCAGTGAAACTGGTGTCGGATTGGATGAAGTCGAGTATCTCCTCATGAAGGCATTGAGTCTGGGGTTGATTAGAGGGAGCATAGACCAGATTGCGGGGATTGCGAGGATAAGTTGGGTCCAGCCAAAGGTGCTCGATAAGAATCAGATTGAGAATATGAGGTTGCGGTTGACGGAGTGGGATGCGAGTGTGGGCAAGTTGTCGAATTTCATGGATGAGAGGTTGAAGGAGGGCGTTACGGTATAGAGGGTCGTATTTGTTGCAGGTTAGATAATGGATTGCTGCTGTATTACGGGTGGGTACAAAATAATTGCTGCTCTACTACTATCCGGAAGTGCGTTTACTTGCTCGTGACATCTAAATTACCCATGATCCCAAACATGTACAACACTACTAGATATATATTATAGACCCTCCTCATACCTTGCCCCTTTTCTCCCCCTCCTCTACCACATCTCCCTCCTCCTCATCCACCTTCTCCGGCATCGTCTCCTGCGCAGCTATTTCCCTGTCAGCACCATCCATTACCCCCTTCTCAGGACAAGAAAACTCACCCCACAACGTAGCATAAACGCCATCCCTATTAACGAGCTGCTCGTGCGTCCCGGGCTCCTCAGCAAGCTGCCCATCTTTGAGCACGATGATCTGATCGGCATCGAAGATGGTGCGGAGGCGGTGGGCGACAAAGACGCTGGTGCGTTGTTTTTCTTTCAGGATCGAGGAGATGTTGCTGAGGAGCGCTTGCTCGGTGTGCGTGTCGAGAGCGCTGGTCTGGGTGGTGTTAAACTCCTCATTAGCTCTCGTCTCTCGTCTCTCATCTTCCTAGGAGGGAGGGAGGGAGAAATAAAGCATCTCCAACAACATACCGCCTCATCGAAAAACAGCAACTCGGGATCCTTCAACACCACCCTCGCAATCGCCAACCTCTGCTTCTCCCCGCCACTAATCATCATCCCCCTCTCCCCCACCATCGTCTCATACCCCTTCGGCATCCCCGCGATAATCTCATGGATCTTTGCTCTCCGCGCAACTGCCTCCACTTCTTCTTGCGTCGCGTCGATGCGGCCGTAGCGGATGTTGTGAGAGATGGTGTTGTTGAAGAGGGGCGTGTCTTGTGGGACGACACCGATGGCGTGGCGAAGTGAGGAAATGCTGATGGTGCGGATGTCTTGGTTGTCGATGAGGATGCGGCCGGAGGTGGTGTCGTAGAAGCGGAAGAGGAGGCGGAGGATTGTGGATTTTCTGTAATGTGAGAATAAGTTATTCCGTTAGTGTGTGTGTTATTGGGGAGAAGGAATACTAACCCGCATCCACTGGGACCAACAATCGCGGTTTTCTTTCCCGCCGGAATCTCGAAAGACACGTTCTTGAGGATGGGCCGATCGGGGTGGTAACCAAAGGTGACATTTTCGAATTTGATATGCCCGCCCTTGAGAACGAGTGGTTGCGCATTTGGCGCTTCCTGGACGTTGACGTTGACCTTTTGGAGGTTGAAAAGCGTTTCCATATCAATCAAGCTCTGCCGCAATTCCCGGTACACGCTTCCCAGAAAGTTTAGTGGCACAGAAAGTTGGAATACGAGTTGATTGACCATGACAAGATCACCGACCGAGAGAGTTCCCGCACTGACGCCCTGGCAGGCGAGATACATCATTGCGGTGAGCGCGGAGGAGAAAATGATGTTTTGTCCGGAATTCAGAAATGCCAGTGAAGTTGCGACTTTGATAGACGCGGTTTCGTAGTTTTTGAGAGCCTTGTCGTACCGTGCGACCTCGAATTGCTCGTTGTTGAAATACTTGACGGCTTCGTAGTTGATCAACGAATCGACGGCGACGGTAGCGCCTTTGTTGTCCGCCGCGTTTGCCTGCTTTCGGAATTTCGTCCGCCAGCTGGTGGTGAGGATTGTGAAGGCCGTGTAGGCTACCATAGTGGCGGCGGTGACGGCAGCGAATTGGGCGCCGTAGTTGTAGGTGAGGATGCCGCATACGAGTCCGACTTCGAGAGTGATGGGGACAATGTGGAAGACCATGCTGGTGAGCAGGAAGGATATTCCTTTTGTTCCGCGGTCAATGGCCCGCGTGAGACCGCCGGTTTGTTTGGAGAGGTGGAATCCGAGATCTAGCCGGAGGAGGTGCTCGAAGACGTTGCAGGCGACTCGGCGGATGGCTTTTTGGGCGACGTTGGCAAAGACAGCATTGCGAAGTTCGCCGAAGAGGGTGGCGCCGACACGGGCAAGACCATCTGGAGAGGTCAGTGGGTGTTGTCAGGGAGATTGGTGAGTAGAATAGCTCACATCCAACGATTGCTGCACCGGCTGCTGTCCATACGGTCCCGCCGTAGGCAAGGAAATCAATGTTCATGGAGTCGATGATGGTCTTGAAGTAGAAGGGGACTTGGACATTAAGGACCTAGGGCTTATCAGAATCAATTCCATTTATCAGAGGAGCATGTTTACCTTTGCGCCCACCAGCATGCCCAACGACAAAACGACCCTGATTTTGGTGCCCAAGCTATCCTATCCTCCACAACCGTGCTTAGCCGCTGACCCAAATTCCTTCTTGCAGAAAGGTCTCCACGGACCTTTGGCCAGATGTACTTTCCCATCTCCTTGATGATCCCCCAATCCACCTTTCTTTGCTCCTTTGCCGTTAATGTGGCCTCGCTCAACAAGTCTCTTGTTGGCGGCTTTTCAATCTTCTCTCCATTCTTCTGTTTCTCTGGCACCCCTTCTCCTAGCTTCGTGGTCCGCAGGTAGGCAGTGGAGCGCAAGTGCCGAAGAGCCAGCGGTGAGGGGCGTTGGAGTCGCGACGAATGGAAGATGGGCGCGGGGGGCATGGACATGCCCCGCCGAACCGCGCCGCGGTAGAGGCAGGGCGTAAACATTGTGAGGGTGTCGCGGGGTGCGGAGGAGGCCTAGAGGAGAGGCGGGTTCGAGGAGGAGGGCGCATGGAGAGCTCTCGGGGGAGGATCGGAGGTGTCTCGAGATGGTGAACTCGGCGACGGGGATGACGACAGCGGGGCAACAACTGCGCGTTGGAAAAACTGCGGGGAGAAGGCGGAGATGGCGCTGAGTCTGGTCGCTAACTAGAAACCTGAGGTGTTTGTATAATAGCATAAGAATTCATCAGGAAACTTCAACTCTGAGGAATCCATTGAACGGATGGGCTCCTCCACGAGCTGTCACTGGCAGCGTGGGTGGCCCTACGTCAGTCGTTCAGCCTTTCTCTCTCTCTCTCTCTCTCTCTCTCTCTCCACCGAACAACGACGACGAGCACCTCCTCAGAGCGAACCTCCCCCGCCCACAACCCTCTCTACCACGGGCTCCCCTCCCCCCCAACCTCCTCCTCTCCCACGCCATCATGGCTGCCAGACGGCCGCCGCGCCTCTCGTTACTCCCTCGTCCGTCGCCGCTCTCCCGCGTCCTCAAGTTCCGTCCCCGATTCGTCCACATTCGCGCGACCCCGTCCACCCAGACTATTGACGGCGTTGTCGACCTCTCCGACCAGACCCAGGCCATCCCGAAGCTCTCAGCAGAAGGCCCTTTCCCTGCCGGTATGGGTGGCCTTATAGAGAGAAGCGAGGAGTAAGCGAAAATATGCTAACGGCGGTCGCTTGGGCTCGTAGAGGTTCAGTTTGAGGTTCTCGGCGCACCCTACTCTCTTCTCTCTGTCGCACTTCCGGCATCGTCGGTACTGTACTCTCGGCGTGGGACCCTCGTCGGTTTGAACGGCAAAGTCCAAAATGTATGACCTAGCATTGTATTTGGCTGGTTTCGTCTCGCTCGCATTACTGATACCATCTCCGGCTATTCCAGGCAACATCAACGCTCTCCATCCTCGAGCCCATTCGCCGCAGTCTTCTAGGGATACCCTTCATCTACCAGAAAACCACCTCCGCCTCCCCGCTCACCCTCCTCCTCTCCACCAACACCCCAAACACCACCTTTGGCGTCTTGCAGCTTGACGGAAAAGCCGACTGGGCAATCTGCCAACGTTCCGCACTTCTCGCATGGACCGGTCACTCCCTGAGCATTCACCCATCCTTCTCTCCCCGAATGTCTTTGGCGCATTGGGGAACATCGCGGATCACTGGACGAGGCTTGGTAGGATTGATTGGGAAGGGTCAGATCTACCAGGCGACATTGAAGCCGGGTGAAACCTTTGTTGTCCATCCAAGCGCTCTTTTGGCCTACTCAATTACTAATGAAAACCGAAAACCGACGCCGTACCGGATTGCGGCGATGGGTACTCGATTGAGACTACAGATCCCGGGAGTAGTGACGAGCTGGTGGAAGCAATTGGAGCCAGTAAAGTTTGTGAGGAACAGTGAAGCATGGCAGACGATGGCGCGAGCTGTATGGGCCGTGAGGTCATGGGTCAGGAGAACAGTGTGGGGTGATCGGGTGAGTTTTAACCTTCACTTCTACTGAGAGGAGTTCTGACCCTGTGAACAGCTGTTTTTGAGGTTTGAAGGCCCCGCTACAATCTTGATCCAGTCACGAACATCTCAGCTCCGAGACATCATCACCAGGGAGGACGTTGATGAACTCGCTGCAGTACAGCCTGGTGCCGCGGCTTCAGCAGTCGAGGCGACAACAGTAACACCAGCTACTGCCATCACCGCCACTGCTTTCACCGATTCTCCTGCCGCCGTCCCGGCACCATCCCCAGCTCCGCAACCCTCGATTCTGAGCTCATCGGAAGGCCCTATCAAGGTCGAGGGTGTGAATTCAATACCATTTGGCGTCGGCACGCCTGGAGGCAAGACGATTGCAACATCTGGTGAGGTTTTGAGAAGGGTGGTGGTCACCAACGGCAAAGTTGAGTTCCAGGACTCGGATTTCTCAGAGTTCCGGCCGCAGCAGGTTAGAAAGTGAATGTAATGAAAGGGGGGTTTAGGGTGTACATTTTTCAGGGAGGGAAAAATTACGTGGGGGTGAAAGACTTGATGAAGTGTACAGTACGTCGTGGAAACAGAGAATTCGTGGAACAGGTTGCGACGAGATCCAAGGGAAGCGGTGAGGGAAATGGCATTGGATATTAAGCATGGGAGGCATGTGCTTGAGCATCAGAAGGAAAATAGACCCGGAAGCCTCTTTCCATGCTCAATTTGAAGCGTTTTACTGGTTCGCTGTATGAATGATGACCAAAATCACAACAATTCCTCTGAGAGGACGAATGGTGCTGACATTCCCGCTTCGTGAGGAAGTGTAGAATAGCATTTAGGATGTTGAAGGGTGTGCAAATAGAAACCCGCGCTAGGAACCGATGCTGCTAGAAGACTGTGGATGTTCTCCGTTTGGAATCACAAATTCTCATTCGTGTTTTCGCCGCTAGCGTGTAAATCCCGTGATCTCGCGACTATAAATTTTCGTTGCTGCAGGTTTTCCTCGATGCATTCTTTTCACCTCACCTCTCTTCACCACCACGCCGCCCTCAGCAAATAACATCTCGAATGGTACGTTACCTCCTGCGAGGCACCCGCCGAGCACCTCCCCTCCTCCCTGATGACCTTTGCTTCTACTTCTTTCCCAATCGGAATCGACCATGAAGAAGCCAATTGCTTTCCGGGTCCGCCGTACGCGGGGGACCTGCTACTTGCCAGTACCTTTTGTCTGATTTGGACACTATTCGCATTGTTGCCGTTGTCGTGTTGAGGGCGTTTGCTAACGTCGGCGACAGATCTAGCTCTTGAATCCAGCCCAGCACAAGCTCAACCGTCCGTCATGGATAGCTAACACCAACGCCCGCAGTATCAGCGCCAATTTGTAAGAACCCTCATTCTGCTTGATTTCCAGCATTGTTTTCGGGGCATCATTTGCACCCCTCGTTCTCCTGATGAAAAATTTTCCTACATTCGCAGTTTCCTCGGTAGCGTACGCTTAAGAACCCATCTTAGTGCGTCAGTGACCGCCGCGAGACCTTCCTTGGAAGTCTGATTCAGAACGAGTCTTTTACTTTGCTTTTGACGTTGATGTGTTGAGCATTGGCTAACAAGAATCAGATGAATAGGTTCCGGTTTATAATATTAGTAGATAGAATTAATGAATACACTTTTCCCGCATGAAATGCTTGCCTTCTGTGATTTTCCCTGGTGTGATCCTGTCCTTGTGTATGGCCTGTGGCTTGATTCAAGCCCATCCCGTGATGTGTGTGGATCGAAGCCCATACACAACAGGAGTCTAGTCCATGAACGATCGTGAATCGGACCCCAAATCTTGCCCCCTCCTGCCAGTTCTTGCCATTGTGGAAGAGCAGGAAAGCTGAAGCGGAAATAATCGCGATGTTGTCGGGATCCGAGTGATGTATCGTCAATGCTCAGGACTCATAGCGGGCCTTGAGTAGCAGCCCGCAACCGCAATGACGCCCTGCTCCCCCACAGTATGGCCCACACGGTACCGCCCAGCGCCCATGGCTGAGGGAGAGGCAAATGGGGGACCCTTCAGGCTTCTTCTGCTCCTCCTCCTCCTTCTCCTCCTTCTCCTTCTCCTTCCTCTACCTTTCCATCTTTTGGACTCCTGCTCAGTCGAATCTCCAACAATTTCTCTGCTATCTATTTATCTTGCTGAATTGCTCCTCGTCTTTGGCCATTCGCTCGTTTCTTTGGACTACGAGCCATCGACATCCATTCGCTCAATCCGTCTTCGAACTCGTTTTCTGCTGGCTGTCATTCATTCTCCAGCTGTCTACGCTGGCTTTCTCTAGTTCATGAGAGAGCTTGACCTCACGAGAGGCACTTGTGGGCTTTCCTACGGACAAAGCCCTCTCGCTGAAGCCCTCCAACGCGATCCTATCACCTTTTCCTCCTCATCTCTCTCGCAAATAACTACCAAGGCTTCCACCTCCCGCTCCCCCTCCAACTCCTCCTCCACTCAAGACACTCTCCTCACCAAGTGTTCCACCACGGCGACCTTTATCAACCCCCGTTCTCTCCCTCTTCGCATCCCCGGAGGCTTTTGTGTGCCCGCCCGCCCTCTCCTCCTCCACCTCTGTATCAAACGATGTCGTATCTGCTCGAACCTTTTCCACCTCCACCACCTGGTCCATAGCCGGGGCTCTGACGTCTACTACTGCCTCACCTGTATCCCCACCTACGTCTCCTCCCACCGCGCCCGCTTCGTTCGGCGGCGCTGGGGTCTCGAAAACCAGCCGCTGCCGGAAAACGTCCTCCCCGAGGAAATCCCCGTCATGAACGTCTTCACCTGGTTCGGGGTCCCCGTCCACTGGGACGTCAATCAAGCCATGTGGATGTTTACACCCAAGAAAATGGTAGAGGAATGTACCATCAAAGGCTGGGAGAAGATGATGATGAATAAAAACAAAAAGCCGGTCGAGGAAAAGATCTCTAGAACCTCTCCCGCCTGGACTCCCTATATGACGAGCAGGTGCAGTATCACCGGTAAACGTCTTGATAATGTCGTCGCGTATATCGATGGTGTGTGGGACGCGCTGCCGAAAGAGCTGGTCGAACAGTGCGCGAGATCGCTGGATGCGTCGTACCCTCCGAAGACTTGTAGAGAGGATGCAGAGAGATTGGTGGGCTGTGCGAAGAAGCTGAGAGAGAGGAGCTCTCACGAGGTGGCGAGGTTGTTGAAGTTGGTGGAGAAGGGATTGTTTGATAGAGTCGTGTGGGAGGCGTTGAGCGCGAGGTTGGATGAGTTGGAGGATGCGGGGGTGTTCGGGAGGTTGAAGGTGGCTGTGGCGAAGTGTAAGAATGTAATAGCCGGGTGGAGGATAAGAACGGGGTGGGACTAGTAATGTGTGGATTATTTTGGATTATGTTGTTGTGAGATTATGGGTATTGGTTATTGGATGTATTCGGGTTGTTGTGCATTGTATGGGTAATTGCATGGGAGAGGCGTTGGTTTCGTTTCGTTAAGTTCTGTGATGAAGAGATGGGAAGTATACGTGTAATTGCATGGGAGCGGTGTTGGTTTCGTTAAGACCTGTAATAAAGAGATGGGAAGTGTAGTTATTGTGTAGTCAGTCCAATTAAAGTCTAATCGCTAAAGTAAACGTCTTTCGCCAATCCACAAACACAACCGTCACAAGCGCATCAAAATTAATGGGTATCTTAATCCAGTGTATTTATTCCACCACCATAACCACAACTATCTTACAAACAAAAACCAAATACAAAAACCCCTAAGAGCGGGAAACATACCAGACGTCCACCGCTGTCCACTGTGCCTACCAGATTATTTAGGTAAACTTTGACGTATTTTATGGGGTTTGTATAGGATACAACAAAGAAGAAAACACAAAGTTGGAGGGTTAGGGGTATCTATAGTTGATGGATGGCGTGTCATTGACGGGTTGATTCCGAGTTATACATTGACAATATAGTTGAAGATTTAAAGCGACTCAACGCCCGCAATACCCCAATGCTATTATCAAGTCAGTCTCCTTATTCCCCACTCTCTCTACACGAAAACTCACCTGCTCGGTCCCCTTCGTCTCCGGCGTATCCTCCTTCCACTTATCATCAAACGCGGTAAACAAGATGGTATTCGGATACGCCTCGAGAATACTCTTCACAGCGACCGCCTGGTTCTCGAGACTCGGCTCAGCACGGCCATTCGCGTCTCCTTTTTTTGGCCACCCAGTCTCGGCGAACCGGATTTCCTTGCCGGTGCAGCCGGCGGCGGTGAGCTTTTCCGTCATTGCGCGAGCCATGTCGCGGAGGAAGTTGCCGGCTTCGGAGGCAGCGTAGCCGCCGTCGAAGAAGGGGTGGGCGTTGGCTGCGATGTAGTCCGAGGCTTTGCAGACGGCGCCAGTGGGGTCGGACATGATTGCGATGAAGGCTGTGGTGGGGGGGTTAGTTTCTATCCAACGAGCGATGTATGACACTGTGGGAAATGGGAACATACTATCAGCACCAACCACACTCCCCTGGAACCCATCACTTCTCAGCCTCTCCCTCATGGCATTAATCGCAGCGGCATACGCCTGATTGTCACCATTAAACTTCCCGAAATTAGTCACCTCATTGCCCAAGGACACAGTATCGATCCTATCCCAGCTGCCGCCATTCTCCTTGACCGCATTCAGGAGGTCGTTATACTCGTTTTCCGGATTATTCGTATTTTCGAGGCCGATAAAGAGCTTGTGCGTTCCGAACTGGAGGGCACGAGAGACTTGTTTGCAGTCGGTTGAGTACAAGCGGAGGAGATCGAAGGCGGAGAGCGTCTCGATGTCCGTTTTGATTTCGGCTTCAGATTTGCAGCGGCGCCCTTTGCCGTCTTCGCGCGCGTGGTAGGGGGAGTAGACGATGGAGCGGCCATTGGAGGGGGTTTTGGGAGGGGTCTCGACGATGGGGGTTTCCTCTTCTTTTTCTTCCTCCTTATCTTCTTCTTGTGGGGGAGGAGAGGGTGAGGGTTGCGGTGTTGAGACGGGTTCTTGTTTACCGGGTTCTTTTCCCTCAGTTGGTGTGCCGATGGTTTCGTCGTCCTCCGGCACGGGGAGTTTGACTTCCTCTTTCGGGGCCTCGGTGGGTGCGGGGGGAGGCGTGGAGATGATGGCCGCCGGGGGAGGAGTCACACAGGCCGGGAGGTTGTTGGGGTCGACGGATTGGCCGTATTGGTCCACCCAGACGGTCACGACTTCTTCGACGACGACTTCGTTGCGTTTGGCGTGGCGGGCTGGGAGGGTGTTAGTTGTTGTTTTCATACATGGATGTAGATGTATATATACCTGGTCGAGCTACCGCAAGCTGTGATGCCGCCAGAAGCGCAATAGCTAGCGTTGAGAAGCTGCGTGTGAACATGGCGATGGAGATTCGTTAAGCAAGAAGGAATGTGTGGTTTCGTTTGTCGGCAGCCAAAAGGAAGGGAAAAGCTGTCTATCCGAAAATACTCGTTCAGGGCCGGTCGACAGCTGATTGAAAAAGAACGTTATCCACACTTTTGTCAAGATGTGGTCAAAAAAGAAAGAACGTCGATGACTGGCCGACGCAGCTGCGGAGTGGAATACAGAGGGAAGAAAGAGAACGAGGCAACAGCACAGCTGTATACGAAAAACAAGACACGGGGTAAGGTGAGGGTGGTAACAGAATGAGAGAGTGGTGGACAAGGGTTTATATTGTTTTGAGTGGGCGGCATGCTCAGGCACAGCTTTTGTTACACCACCAGCAGCCACGGAAAAAGTGTCACGGCAGCCCGCAGACACCAAAGATGAAACGCCCCCTGGTGTGCTGGTGAACCCCGCCAAGTAGTGAGTTTAGGAGAGAGACCCGCGGCCGCCAGTTGCCATCGCCACAGGTGGAGTTGGTGGTTGCTAGGGTTGGCGGCTGTGTTGATGCGGCCATGAGAGGGCATCGTCTACCCATCAATCCAAACTCACCTCCTCTCAACTCCACGGTATGTGCTCAGGTCCCTCACTGTCACGTTCCCGGATGTCTTCTTCTGCAGGAACAGCACATCAGAAAGGATGTTTTTCTGTTCATGCAGAAGTGGATCGCCATTCAAAACCTGCTCAGTATGGTCCATCCCAGAGTTGTGTAGGCAGTCCATCCCGTCCGTGCCTTCCCTGATGTTCCATTGGCCAACCCAATTATTACTCCCATCTTATGGAGAACCACTCATATCCCTCCTCACCTCACCATGTTGCCAATAGGTCCACCATCTTCCCCAAGACCTCCTCATTATCCTGCGACTGTCAATTCCCCCTCCTCATCACCCTCACGTTTTGCATCGTCTTGTCCTCCCTCCTTCCTTCCATCTCCGTGACCGCATGTAGTACAGCCAGTTATGAGAATATCGCATGCCGTGCTGTTTCTTTCCCAAGCTTCCGCCCACACGGCCGGGGTGCACCACTGTCACCTGTGGGTCTCCTCCCCCTCCCCGCACACCGAAACACCCACTGTCCCAGAAGATCTGCCGCATCCCTCCTCCGATCCCGCCACCCCGACGAAGGGGATTGATTATTGGGCCACCTCGTGGAAAATTCAGGAGCCGAGTTTGACTTCGTCGCCGCTGACGACGCTGGGATAAGGCGGGCGGTACAATGGGGTTGGTGTGGCGCGGACTGTAGGGTCGTGTGGTGGATGGACCGAGACCATGCGAGCGGGTGAAGAGATGGGCTGAGATTTAGATGCGGATTCGATGGGCCCAAACGCCGTGTTGTGATCTCGATTGGAAGTGTGTTAAAAGACTGTGTTTGACTGGGCCGCTCGCTTCCAGTATACGGGACTTTTAACTGGCCCACACGAACACAGTATGCAGCCAGAAATATGATTTGCCCATTCGACCATGCAGCGACGTTTGTTCGTTCCGTGCATTGGTTGAGAGCCTTCCTACACTGCCTGGTTGGGCCGCTGGGGTGCAGTGGGTTTGTTGTTTCTGGGGGAGGGTATGGGGGGATGGGAGACATGGGGGAGCTTGGGTAGGCTTTCGTGGGGAATTTGGCAACCGGAGAAAGAGTATTTAGTAATTGTCACAGCCCTTGATTTGGGAATTCATACTATAGGTATAGGTACTCTACACACACAGAAGTTGATGAGGGATGGTGCACTCCTACAGTTAGGGCACCGTGGTATGGTACCTGTGCACAACCAGCCGCAATACGAGTCTCGTCAGCTTTCAACTCACCAGCGGTCTTCCTCCTCCACAGACCGTGGCTGAATATACACACCTCGTATACAATACGCACTACGGTGCACTGCCTGTATGTAAACACCTTCCAAATACTGCTTTCATCCCCGCATGAAACACCATGATCGCTAACGCTACGAGTTGACCGCTGATCATCACGGGTTTGTTTACGTTTCTGTATGGACTAGTATACAAAAGCCATTCACGTGCTATGATGTGGATGAGCGTGACTACCGTGGATTCCTTTTTCCCTTTCTTCCCCAACATGATGCTCTTATAACAATAGAGTGTAGATTCATGCTACCTATTCCATCCCACCTGAAAAGACAAGACTCGGTAGGGAGGGAGAGGCGGGTTTATGCGTCCGCGTTGCCGGACCATGTCGTCCCATCTCTTTTCATGGCTCTCGATTCCCGGATGTGTACCACGGCAATTAAGGCGTGTTGTAAGTGATAACCCGGTGTTGTGGTGGATAATAATCGGCGGGATTCGTATTTTGTTGACGGATTATGTCATCTCGAGACTCGAGTGAGAACTGAAGTGTTTGTGATGGTGATAAAGTGTGATTGCGGTGAAGCATGGAGTAGCACTCTTGAATTTCTTACTAAGTCCTACTTGCGTATTGATCGAAGACGTTAAGGATATGGAAAAGCTTCACCGTCAGTTATTGTAAAGGTAAAAGAGGTTCATGAGCGAGAGGTTGAGTTTCATATTTGGACAGCACTGTTTTAGGGCGGCACAGCCATGCTGAAAATTGACTGCACACAAAAAAATCCAACTCATTGTAAATCAAAAGGTACGTGTTTCCACCTGCCTAGTTCTGTGTTTACTCACAAGGTATGCGAACCATTATTAAATCTGAAATCCCTTGGACCCGCTCGCTGTCGAGTGAATATACATGAACGCAATCTCAAGCTCACCATTGAGGCTCAAAATATTCCCCTCCACCACCTGCAGCATCAACACCCCCGAACTCCCTCCATCCATCACCTCAATCACCTATTCCTCGCGAATCCCCGTACGTCTCCCGTCATCAACAAGCTCTACCTCCGATCGCTCAGCTCCCCACTGACCCTCGGGACCGCAGCCCTCATCCGATCCCACCACAACACCTCCCTTTCTCATCGCCGGCCCCACGTAACCCCACATCATGGCTTTCGCGGGACAAACTCCCACCATCATCGTTCTGAAGGAGGGTATGGAATTTTCCATTCCCCCGAGCATTTGGGAAGCTGGAGAAGGTGCTGACGAGCCGCTTGGGGCGGTAAACAGGAACCGATGCGTCCCAGGGTAGAGGACAGATGCTCTCCAACATCAACGCCTGCCTTGCGATTCAAGATACCATCAAGTCGACACTCGGGCCGTATGGAGGTGACTTGCTTTTGGTTGATGCAAACGGCAGGCAGACGATCACCAATGACGGTGCTACTGTGATGAAGGTACTACTATTCCATCTCCCGAATTCCATCACCGCCACCCCCGGAAGGAACACAGGGGGCTAAACATCATCAATTCAATTACTGTAGCTCCTCGATGTTGTCCACCCCGCCGCTCGGATATTGACGGATATTTCGCGCTCGCAAGACGCCGAGGTTGGTGACGGAACTACATCGGTCGTCATTCTTGCCGGCGAGATCCTGAAGGAGTCGAAGAGCTTTGTCGAGGAGGGCGTCCCATCGCGCGTCATCGTCAAGGGTTTCCGTAATGCTGCCCGGTTGGCCGAGAATAAGATTAAGGAGATTGCGGTGAAGATTGATAAGGCCAACCAACGGGAAACGCTGTTGAAGCTTGCAACTACGGCGATGAGCTCAAAGCTCATCAAGCGGAATTCCGTGTTCTTTGCTGACAGTGAGTTACCCCAGGAGTGAGGTTTTGGGTGGTTGGATTTTGGTGCTGACAGGGAATAGTGGTGGTGAATGCTGTGGGCGCGTTGGATCAGGATGAGCTCAATGAGAAGCTCATTGGCATGAAGAAGGTTCCCGGTGGTGGTTTGCAGGATAGTATGTTCGTTGATGGTGTGGCGTTTAAGAAGACTGCAAGTACCCCAGATGCTCACGACGGGATATTGCTGACTTTTGCAGTTCGCCTATGCTGGTTTCGAGCAGCAACCAAAGTCATTTACTAATCCTAAGATCGTATGCCTTAATGTCGAGTTGGAGCTGAGTATGTAGCTTTCCACGATGCCGTTCATCAGACACTGACAGATCTATAGAGAGCGAGAAGGATAATGCGGAAGTCCGGGTTGAGCAAGTTTCCGAATACCAAGCAATAGTCGACGCCGAATGGCAGATCATCTTCCAGAAGATGGAAGCCTTGTACAAGACCGGAGCCCAGGTTGTCCTCTCCAAGCTCCCCATCGGAGATCTCGCAACCCAATACTTCGCCGACCGCAACATCTTCTGTGCGGGCCGTGTCCCTCAGGAAGACATGGAGCGGGTGGTGCAAGCCGTCGGAGCCTCCGTTCAATCCACCTGCACAGACATCCGCGACTCTCACCTCGGTACCTGCGCCCGCTTCGAGGAAAAGCAGATCGGCGGCGAAAGATTCAACATCTTCAGCGGCTGTCCAGGCGCCAAAACTTGCACTCTTATCCTACGTGGAGGTGCCGAACAGTTCATCGCCGAAGTGGAGCGCTCCCTTCACGACGCCATCATGATTGTCAAGAAGGCTATCAAGAATGATACCATCGTCGCCGGAGGTGGTGCCCTCGAAATGGAAATCTCGAAATACCTCCGCGAATACTCGCGCACACTTACCAGCAAGCAGCAACTCATCATCGCCGCCTTTGCAAGGGCACTCGAAATCATCCCCCGCCAGCTGTGCGATAATGCGGGTTTCGATGCTACGGATATGTTGAATAAGCTGCGCATGAGACACGCAAAGGGTGACACATGGGCGGGTATCGATATTGTCAATGAGGGCATTAGGGATAATCTTGAGGCCTTTGTGTGGGAACCGGTTGCGGTGAAGGTGAATGCTATTCAGGCAGCTACGGAAGCCGCGTGCTTGATTTTGAGTGTGGATGAGACAATCAAGAATCAGGAGAGCGCACAGCCCCAGGCTGGCCCTCAGGTATGTTTAACTCGACCCCTTGATGGCGGTAGAGCGGTTGTGCTGATAGTTCCAATAGATGCCAAGAGGAGCTGCACAAAGGGCGTTGCGCGGTCGTGGTCGGGGTATGCCCAGGAGGTAAGGGTAGGTGGATATAGAGAGGGGGGAAGATGTGTGGTAAAAGATGGTGATATCTTGGCTTGTGAGATAGACGGAAAGGATTCAATACGATGTTTAATGATAGGGAACATAAACTTGAACCAAGTTGAAACGGGTTTTACTGCGATGCTCTCTGTCTATACATGATATCGTGCCAACTATGGAGTCGCCAGTCAAAAACACATGCTTCACCAAATTCCATCTTCCACAACCTGAACGACAATATTCCACCTACCCTCACCCTCACACCATCATCGCCAACACCCCCTCCACCACTGGCCTCAACATCTCAAACTCGTAAAACTTGGCAACACTCTCATACACCCTACATGCGGTAACAATCGGTTCCTTCTCAACCGTATTCACCCAGTTTCCGGAGCACACGCAATGCTCCAAAAACTCATTCGCCTTGAGAGTTCCACATTTCGCGCACTTGAGATCCTGAACATTATATCTTGTTATTACTCTCTGGATATCGGCGATTAAGCGTTCCTCAATCTGTAGCTTATCGAACTCGTGGTTGCACTCGGGGCTGGTGCATTTCCAAGGACGTTGAATTTTAGCTGGTGGAGTATCTCCATTCGTATTATCGTTGTTGGCCGAGCCCTGATCATCGGAATCCGGGATAAGCGGCATCAACGACTCGTCTTTACATAGATCCAGGTCGCGCGACACAGTGCACTCCGGGCATACGATCTGGCCCAATTTCAGACTTGCAGACGGATTCTCGAAGACGCCTTCCCGGGCAAACTCCTTGATGTCGAGGAGGGTGAGGAGGTCTTTACGGATCACACGGGCTTCGAGGTTGAGGTCTTTGCAGAGGCCGAAGATGAGGGTGAGGGATTTGATGAGTTGGAGAGCAGGGTTGCGGAGGGGTTTGATGCCACCAGGGAGGGTGGGGAAGTTGTAGATGGAGGTGGAAGATGCGGTGGAGGCTGGGTGGAGGAGTTCCTGTTGTTGGCGTCGGATGATTTGGGTTAGTTGTTTTCGGAGCGGTTTGGTGAACTCTTTGCCGAGGACTGGAGGGCGGTCGGGGTCGTCGTCGTTGTCTTTGGAGGCTTTGCTGAGGATCTTGACCGGGAGTTGGGTTGGCCGGGGGGTAGAGCCGAAATCATCAGTGGCTTGGAGACGCTTCTTTTGTGAATGGAGGATCTCGACGAATTCGGATACCCAGTCGAGGAAGATGGGTTGGAGGGGTTTGGGGAGGAAGGATTTCATCTGCCAGTGCATGATGGTCTGGAGATTTTGTGTGGGTGCTTCGACGACTTCCTGGCAGGCTTTGCCGCCGTGGTTGACGTCGTCGTACCAGACGAGGTAGTTCCAGTATTCGGTGATATCGAGGTCAAGGAAGTGGAAGAGTGGTCTGGCTTTAATCGCTTTGAGAATGTAGTTTCCGTATGCATACGCATTTCCGATGTCGCTTTTCGAGGTTTGGACAATGAGACGGTTGGCGTTTGCGAACACGACGTTGGAGCCGACACGACGGAAATCCGTGAGGAGTTGGAGGAAAGCCTTTTTCGACATTGTTTGGACGTAGAAATGAAGAGCGCGGTCGTAGAGATATGAATCCGGGGATTCAACCCAACGAACGAGATGTTGGACCATAATATCGGCCATTGTGTTGCCTTTGTCCGCTTCAGTCCACCAGGCTTTCACCATTTCCCGGAGAACCTTGATTCCAGCCGTTGCAAATGCGTTCTCAGAGAAGAGGATGGTAGAGGCACCGTTGGTGTCACCATCCACCGGCGCAGCCGGGTTGAGGGAAACCGAGTCAGAGCCTTCGAGCTCGTTGATAATGGAGGATGTGAGAATGGTGTTGATGGCGAGATTACGGATATCAATATCGATACAGACGGAGGAGTAGGAGCCAGGATTGTTGATGACTGGAATTTCTGCGGTTTCCATTGAATTGAGGATGTCATCGTGCTCATAACCCCCGTGGTCGGGTTTCGTGGTTGGTGACCACCAGAGGACAACGTTGTCAGCTTGAAGACGTCGGGCGTACGTTACGTCAATTAGGAAACGTATGTCGCCGCGTTCGAGATTGCAAAGAGGGATGTCGCTGTAACGAGATAGTGCAAGAAAATGCGAAAGCCAGCCGCCGAGATCAAGGTAGACATGGACAATGCGTTTAGCAATGTAGCTTTGCCAGGCGAGGGGGAGCGTGGAATCGGAAGGATTGACTTGGATTGGGAGGATAGGGAAGTCGTTTAGGGCCGGGATTGTATCGAGGAGTACGCAGCGTCGAGGAGATTGGACGACCGCGATTGTGGGATGAGATTCATCGGTTCGCAGTTTTTTGATAATCTCGTTAGCTTCCTTTTGAAGCTTCATTCGCGTATTAACAGAGGTGACAGTGAAATGGATGGACTTCTGATATTCAATTGACCCTTGCCATTTGCCGTTGTCATCCTCGTTGACTCGACGCGCATAGTTGTCGGCGTAGATTTTGTCCATGTTTGGCAATTGTGTTGCCTCTCTTGCGGAATGGTACACAACAACATAAGCTTCCTGTTTGGCCGTTGAGAAGAATCCCAAAATCTGACGATCGCCAGATACAACATGGTAAAGGTAAAGATACTGGAGTCCACTGTCGTGGAGGTATGGCCTGAGCAAAGTTGTTCTCCGCAATGTAGAAAGGTCGAATCCCTGTTCCAATCCCTTCCCAAGGACACCCTGCTGGTCTGTGTCGAAAGTGCAGATGCCCCCAAGCTCCAACAGCGCCCGCATCATCAATGGCAACTGCGTCTCATATACACCTTCCACACTAGGATGGCACAACAGCTGTGAGATTTTCGCTGACTGCGTGACATACACATCCTCTGACATTGTCAATTTGAACAGATGAACGGACGGATGTCCATTCGGTAGTGTATGCGTGACCTTCTCCGCTGAGCATCCGGGGACCTCAATATCTGGTAGCTCTTTGTCCTTCAGGTTCATAAACAGCTGTCTCGGAACATTGATTTTCAAAGAATGGACCTTCTTATCGATAAGTACGAACGCCTTGACCTCGCCAGGAATATCCGAAGGCCGCAGTTGAAGAACCTGCCACTCCCTGATAAACATTTGTTCTGCCCTACCACGGAAGTAGCCACCAAGGCCATCTTTGGACATCGAAGGCTGGTCACCGAAGTAATGTCTGCGCCGCTCTCTAGCGTTTTTCTGAATCTTCCATTTCTTCTTCTGGTACTGGAGCCAAGAACCATAATCCTTCCTCATTGGTGGCATATCTTCCGGGAGGGTGGCATACGGATCCTCTGGAACCTGTTCCTTCGCAACAGGTGGTGACTTTCTTTTTCCCAGTGTCATTCTCGTAGTCTGCGCCACCAGGGGCTTGATTTTAAGACTTCGTCCGAAATCTTCGATATCCTCGTTTTGTGTCCCAGCCAACAAAGACTCATCTTTCTTGGTAAACATATCCGTCATCTTCTTCTGCTTGAACTTATCGTCTTTGATGTTGATCCGCCTCTGCAGCCAGTCCGGATGTTGTACCCTGGGAACTGGATTCCTGACTTTCTGTAATGCTGCTGGGATGGTAATAATCTTCTGAATAACCGATCCAAGACGTTCAAGGTAGTAGTCCCAATCGATAATACTCCGTGGATCCATATCACCGGGGTCATCCTTGAGCCACTTCCTCAAAAAGTGCTGCTTCACCGAATGCTCCGCAGAAAAGATGGCAACCGGAATCGCACGCTCGGCAACTGGTGCGCTTCTCGGTCTTGCGGAGATAATGAACTTACACGCCAGACCCTTATCCTTCACCATTTGCTCACCCAAGAACTCTGCCAATCGCTTCGCTGTTGTGATGGATGTCGATTTCTGCTTCCCATACTCTTCGAGTGTTTTTGACATACTCCGATTCTCAGAAATTAACTCGATGAGCTCTGAGTCCGCTAGGGTTCGGCCGTGTGAGTGGAGGACATCCAACCATTGATTGCAAGGTTTTGCAACAGCGTCGTAACACTCCTGAAGCGATGTGCCCTCGAGGAAAAACTTGAAGATTTGAGTTTGGAAAATTTTGATGAGTTTCAATTCTCCACGACGTTTGACTTCGAAGCCCTTGAGTTCAGCCAGACTACCGTCTTCGTTGAACACCGCGTACCGCTTTTTCAGGTTCTTGTCTTCTTCTTTGGATGTTGGGAGGATCATGGCTTTGTATGGGCCATCGACTTCGAAGAAAATGGTATTTTCGCTGTGGGTTTCATAGCGGTGTGTTACCGGATCGACGAGTTCCTGATACTGGTGATTTGTGAACTTCTCATGAACCAGGTGGTTTAGCATGACACAAGGGTAAGAGATTGGGAACTTCTTCCCTCCAGTCAATGTGAACGCGAAGTTCTCAGGGAACGTTTTCGGGAGAATACACCAAATACCGTCAGTATCCAACTCCAGTGGCCGTCCCACACGCTCGACAATCTCTTTAGCCATCTGGATGATATGAGCTCCGGTAAGACACGTCACGCCGGCCATTTCCATGGAATACCAACGCGATCCCTTCCGCATGACGTAACCGTAGAAACTGTTGAGAATGACCTTATGAGCGAGCTGGAGTGAATCGAACAGCACGATCATTTTCTTTGCCTCATCAACTTCATTTTGCGGAGCGCCTGCTTTGACAAGATTATCTGTTTTGCCCTTCCACACTTTCTGCTTCCCCTTGAAATCATAACGCCGGTCACGAAAGTCTTTCACTGTGTCAACGTAGAACGGATTCTCGCGCTGACAAATGATAGCCTCCTTCTCAATCGTCTTAGAGTCATGGATCCTATTGTAGATCTTCCTGCTGTACTCAGTCAAGCGTTTCTTGACCATAGTCAACTGTTCATCCGGCGCAAGATCGTCCCATTTCCTCATCGGCTTATTCGGATATTTCGGCGGGAATTCTTCAGTCATCAGGGAGTTCTTGATCATGTTGTAGTCGCGACGATCTGGGGGGAGATATTCTCCACGCCATGCCCAGGGGAGTCTCCGGTCGCAGTTTTTACCAGGGCGATTGAAATCGCAGGCCGCGCAGTCAGATTCGGAGATCATGGAGTCGGGCTGTAGACGGTTGGTTGTCATAATGTTGGGGTACATGGATGCCACGTCAAGATGGTAGATCGAAGGACATTCGTGCCGGTTTGGAACATCCTTCAGTTGTTGTAGCCTAGATTGGATCTTTGCTTTTACCTGGGCGGTGTCAGTCGAAGTGCCCTCGAACAGAGAGACAGGCATATTACCTCTTCATAGTTGGTAACATCCTCTAGTTTCTTACCACCCTCAACCACAATGCTGAACTTCAATGCAGCGTCGAGTTCACCGATAAGTTTGTCAATGGCTCCAGTGTCGATAGCAAAATTGGTAGGGATATCACTCCGGAATACACCGGCCTCTATAGACTCTACGTGGCCTCCAACATAGGTCTCAGATTCGACAAGATGGCCTTCATAGAACGTTTCTACTGCTCCTTTGTGTTTATTTGGTAACACAATGCCCTTTTCATATGCTTGCACCTATCCGATGTTAGCATTATAAATATCGCCCTCAGGTTGACCAGATGCCATTTACCATGAGCAACATCTCACACAGTGTACCAGTACCCTTTCTCAGCACATCATCCGCATTCAATGGAATGATCGTACAAAGTGAGAAAACAAAGGGATGGACATATTTCATGTACAGATAATACGTAGCCACGGCATCGGAAACTGAGTACTCAGCCAGGACCTGGGGTTTCTCTGCCGCATATCTATGCGTTTCATTAGAACCTGTCTCATCATCGCCCATGTCACCCAGAAACTCACCTGGTCATCAACTCCGGATCCAACTCATCTGGATCGTATCCGAGTTTCGCAACCGTGACGGCTTTCAAACCCTGACTTCCCTGCGGTAGATAACTGTCTCGCTTCACCCATGAGAATGCATCCATATGCACGCAGTAATTGCTCTTATAGATATCCTCCTGATCCTTCTTGAACCCAATCTCCTTGTACATATCGATCCCGAGAAATGATGAACGAGCTTCTACGAATGGCCAATCGAAGAAGTCACCGTTGTACGTAACCACGACTGATGGCATGGCACCTTTGAAATGCTCATAGAAACGTTCAAGGAGGGCTCGTTCGTTGGGTTCGTTAAAAATCATGAATTCTCCTTTGTATTCTGGCTTTGGTGTGTACTCGAAGTCGCCTATGTCTTCGGATATCACTTCTCGGTTTGTGATTAGGAAACCCTAAAACGTTTATCAGTTCTATAACAATCTGGATGAGAAAGATAGAGGCGAACTTGTCCATCAATCATGTAAGATATCATCATAATCTGGTCTATCAACGGGTCTGGGAATTTGAGCGGGAGCTTCGTGGTCTCAATATCGAATGCGAGAACTACGGGGTCTGGACGTGCTAATCGGTCGACAATGCAGTCTATCTTTATTACACCGTGTTTTGCCTCGACCGTGTACCATTTTCCGATTCGAATATCTATATGCTTAATGAGATACAGTCTTGAAGTAGGTGTGCTGTCGAATATACCCTTATCGATAGAGACCCGAACGTGGTATGGGACGTCATACTCTCGGATATCAATAATGCTCTCACTCGGGTCCCCGATATTTGTGGGTTTCCTCGAGTCATATGCATCCTCCAAGAAATCGAATGTTGAACTCGAGCTATACAATCAGTTAATGCTGTACTTTTGAAGAAAAGGATTGACTTACCCCTCGACTTCTGCATATGCATCCAAAATCGCAACATTCTTCTTGTTATGTGCCGCTATAGGAAGAAGAACCTTCTTTACAGCCATTAGGTCATTAACATTCATAAACTCGAGTTTGATGAATGTTCTCCGGTATCCCAGTAGGTGATTCGGCTATCTCCAGTCAGCTTCTAGGTATCCAAGATTTACAGCATTGCAACCGCTCACCATACTAAGATCCTCTTTCAACACCCGGCTCGTCTTCTTGATTAACCCTTCAAACTTCCGTCGTGACCATTCCTCCACCTCACCCTCCATCCCCGGCTTCACCGCAATTAAGAAATACGGGTCGTATAATAGTGTCGCCTTGAAGCTGCCGCCTACCCCATCAAGGAAGTAATAATCCATGCCCGCCAGAAAGTCCCCGTTCCCGCTTTCTATTGTCGTCTACCCACAATTCCGTCAGTACATTTCCAACCGACTCTTTCCATGCCAACCCTCCCCGACTTCACCTAACAGTAGTACTCACAGGCTGCATATTCACCAACCAACCCTCCTTCTTTCCCCCACTCTCAAACCTCACAAACCCCATCTGCTCATCAATCTCATTCGCAATCTTACTCCTCTCTATCTTTTCATCAGCAGCGGTAGCCTCCGTGCTCAGCAGAGTTCCGGCTGCAATTGTTTTCATCTTCCGATTGTAGTTGGGCCCGCCATTGCCGCTGCCGAATTCGGTATTTTTGCCGGCGTGCACTTTAGGGCGCTTTTGGAAGTGAGTTGCCCGCCGTGTTGATGACATTGTGGCGGTTGTAATTTGGGCGCCGGCAGGAAAACAAGTAGGAGGTAGGAGAAGTGGCGGAATGGAGCGGTGGCGAGTGAGAGAGGATAACGATAGATTCTGTAGTGGCTCAGGTGGTGATGGCGGCGGGGTGGAGGTAAGTAAGGAGAGTAGGTCGCAGACTTGGAGTGTAGGAGGTGAGGAAGATCAATCGGTAAAGGAAATCCGGGAATCGTCAAGGAGGCTGAAAAGAGCGGAGGGCGTCGAGCATAAGAATCGGAGGTGGATGGAGCTGACTGGACGAGCTGTCCCTCAACTGGAGGATTGTGTGAGCTGTTTTGCGGATGAGAGCGTAGCACGCTGGAGCAACGCGACCCGCGTAAATCACTCCCCCAACCACGCGTTTGTGGCCAGTGCCAACACCAGGACCACGAGTGAGCGTCCAGCATCCCCGCTACCACACTACCCTCACTGTCCACATCCCCGCGATCCGACAGAGATCACCAGAGAGCACCCTCCCGACCCACAATCAACTCTCCCGGCAGGCTCGCACACACAAATCACCATGCCTGACCCCTCTAAAGAGTCTCCGGAGAAAGCCAATGCTCCGGAGACCCCTTCCACACCCACCGCCGAGCCGAAACGCTACTTCCAACCATCGCCGACTGATTCCCCGTCGAATGAGTTCTCCGAGGCCGCCATTCCCAAAGTCTCGGACGCTCTGAAACTGACAAACTGGGAACGGATAAAGGAGCTGCCCCAGAAGCCATGTGTGAGGGAGTCATTCTTGAATGGCATGGGAGCAGGGTTTGCGATCGGTGGTGTGCGTTTCGTCATCGGAACCGCGAACTGGAGAAGTATGTCACACTGGGAGCGGATTACTGGGTGCGGGATGTGCGCAAGAGACGGTATTCATGGGATAAAAGATGGGATGAAGGGTGGGATGAAGGATGCGATGGAGTATCGGACGACAGGAAAAAATCCATGCACCCGGGCGGGCGTGGGTTACAGAGGCGATCATGGCCCGGGCTAGGACATTTGCTGATGATTCTCTTATAGCGGCTCTCTGGAAGGCCTACGGATGGGCAATTTGGTCGTTTGTAGGAGTATCTCTTGCATCAAGGGAGTTCTGCATGAGGCGACGATTGCTTGAGAAGATGTATGCGGACCGAGCAACAGAAATCATCAAGAAGAAGGCCCAGGAAAAGGAGGAGAAGAAGAAGGCACGAAAGGAAGAGTTTTTGAGAAAGAAACAGGAAGAGCAGGAGCGGTTAATGAGTGAGCAGGCGAAGTGGTATAAGTTTTGGTGATTTCTCTTGGGTTACAGTGTATATATTCCTGTAAGATAGATTATTCTTTTTGTCATTAGGAGATGCTCAGTGACGGGATGCCATTACCCTGCTAGGTCAGGGGTTAGAGGCCTGGTCGATGCAATGAGAGTTGATTCGCTCATGATGGGGTAGCAATTCTTGTTACTGGAACACACAAACTCCCCTCATACAGAACTTGAACACTGCCATGCCAGAAACCACTTTGATGGTGAAGACTCAAGAAAGCTGTCAACAGGGCCACTATAGTATGATTGCTTCTATTGCTCATCTCAACTAGGCAGGAATTAACAGCTAGTGCAAACCAGCAAAAAAAACCGTCCGCCGACATTTAACCCAACAGCGTCAACCCCTTTCACGCCACTACGCAATTTAAGTTCCTCAACCCTGAGTATTAGAAAGTCGCGTTTCATCAATTGCCTTTTTCCCTTCCTCAACGTCAACAAACTCATGGGCATTATTTGGCAGTCTGGTTATCATCTTCTCGGACTCGAATTTCCCACCATTCATTGAGATTTTGGTAAACAGGAGGAGATAATGGCTCAGCATTTGGTCAAGATACATCTTGGCAGGGGTTGAGTCAAATAGGACTGCAATCCCACATACCTCACTGATCATCTTTCCCTCATCCGTGGAGCCTTTAATCAGGCCTTTTTGGAGCCCTGTGTTGTTTTAATTATCCCGCTGTACAAATATGAACCTGATGGGATAACTTACCAACCCACTTCCCACCCCTGAGGGTGAGACCTCCAGACGATTCATCCAGTGACGACATCTTATACCCCAATAAATCTGCGTTCACCAAATCCGGGGTCAGCCGAGTTTTTTTTCTTCGTCTCATCCTCGCTGACCAAGATGTTCATCGCCATATATGTCGACTCCATTGTCCGGGCAACACAGTTGATCCAGGAGAAGGCGCCAGATGTTCTTTCGGAGCCCTTCAACATCAGTGCCGCTTGGATAATCCGCCAGAACTTTCCGGACATTGGCCATCGCATTAACTGTCAAAACCACGAGCTCGCGGCTTGTACCGACATCACACCGGTCATCCATGGATGGGATTTCCGGAGTCATGGCATGCAAATCCGGGATATCCTGGAACAGTTCCAGAACCGCAAAATCAACCAGTTGCGTTAGGTCGTTTCTGAATGCTTCTGGAGGGATTGTATCTCCAACACGCTTGGGAAAGCTATCCAAAGTCTTGGCTTTGACCGAGGATCCCATTCCATAAAACACGTCTCCGACCGGGCCCCTAGTCGTTGAGGTTTTGGCGACGACGATACTGTGATTGTATCAGTACGTGTTGCGGAAACTGATATTGCTTGAAGACATACCCGAGTTTAGTGTTCTCAGGGCTGGGCTGTTTGAAGAGATGAGCAACCGTCAGTACTCGGTTGGATCCCAGGTATACTCCGACCCCGACGGTTACGAGGCCATCCCCAGTGGAAGGGTTTGTGAAGGCCGCAAGGATGGACACCACGGAATTGGCGTGCATCCACAGAGGATGGTTGGGGGCTGTTATCGTGTCAGTATGTTTATGTTCTTAACATTCCGGGAATAAGAGAAAGAACTTACTCCATGGGTTCGTTTTGAAGAGGGACGAACTTTCCGTCCTCATCGATCAGGACGCCTTGGGTGGAGCATTCCACCGGGATGAACACTTCCCCCGGTTCCAAGAGAATGATGGGGTTATCGAAGTTGGTCGACATGTTGGTGGTGAACGTGGGCAGTGGACTCGGCAGATGTGAAGGGATGCGGAATTCACACGCATCTGGCAAATCGCCATGAGTATATACCTAGGTACTTGAGAAGGTGACTGGCGCTGGTCACTTGAATAACCCCAGAAAGCCACGGTTTCATTTTGTGGTGACTTACTAAGCTCAAAAATGTGAGTGTTGATGTCTGAGCGTCCATACCAGTGTCATTCTGACGGCATGGTCCAGATAGATTTACCGCCGTTGCAGAAATGAAGGAGGTTCTACAAGAAGAGTGGGACAAAATTATGCTGAAGGAGATAAATGAGATTGCGAAGTTGCCAACAATTATGCGACGTTGTTTGGAGGATAACGAGGGTAATAACTGGATCACGAGACCTCCAATCTCAATCATGTGATGTGCGTAGACTTGAGATTTGTATGAGTGAGTATAAAGCTGGTTGAGAATTTTGGAGAGACAAGAGGTGTCCGTGAGACGAGTGATGGCCGTGAAGGAGGGCCAGATGTTATTAGTGATGATAATTGAGCTGGAGATCAACTCTGGAGGAGTGGGGGCATCAAATGGAGCAGAAGGAATGGTGCCCTAAGTGAGATGATTAGAAGGAAGTGACGAGAGGGAATGATGGTCCTTTCATGCGAATGCTGCGCGCACCGTGGCCGAGAGAGCTGGAGCACAGAGAACCATGTCGATCCTAGTTGATTCGCTCATGATGTGGTATGACAATTCGTGTAAAAGGATCATAAATCCTCCCAAATAAAACACGGGCTTACCCAAAAACGCCAAACATAATGAACCCCGTAACTCCCGAAGCAATGTCCTGCTAAACTGAAAAATGAACGCTCTTCTTCTTCCCCTCATCTGAAGAATCTTTCTTCTGACTACTACCAGAGCCGTTTTGTGCCAAAGAGCTCGATCGTCTCCGTCGTCGTTGCTCCATCCTCCGTTGCCTTGCCTCTCGTGATTCTCGAGTCTTGTATTCCCTGATCTAAATAGCACGTCAGGGGATGAATAAGCTGGACATTAGATCCTTGAAGTACCTGTTGTAGCCTTTTTTGCTTTCTCAAGTCCCGCTGTTGAGAAGTAGGAGCATATGCAATCCCATATCCGTCAACATCTCCCTCAGACCATTCCTCCTCAGATTTTGATGTGTCCACAGTATCCGTCCCCAAATGTTTCTCTGCGAGATGCAAGTGTTCTGGGGGTGGAGACCGCATTCGTCTCGACTGTCTGGTACCTTGGTTTGTTGCCATCATGACTACTTTTCCGTTGCCATTTCCATTCCCCCTCTCCACATCCATATCAGCGTCGCCATTATCGTCAGCATAGTGATCCCAATCACTGCTTCTCCTCCTCTTGACTGGAGGGTGAATTTCCACGTCCATTTTTTCTGGAGGCACATCCTCAACTGCCACCTCCTCAACTGCCACCTCCTCGTCCAGCTGCATCCCGCGCATCTGAAGAACTAACCGCCGCCCCGATGATGAAATGTCTGCGTCGATATCAACTGGCGCTGAAGAAGTGTTGTCCACGGTCCGCCAGGGGCTTTCGGGTATCTCGTCGGGTACAGGTTTACGACCTGGCCTCTTGCGTTTTTGTGCTGGAGAAAGCATGGACACGGCTCCCGGGGTGGACAGTGCGCGGAGAGAGGATTTTTGTGGAGAAAAAGGGTCGTTTTGCTGTGTGGCCGGTCACGGAGAAGTTTAAACGGTCTGTGGCGGGATGCTTGGGGAGAAGCTTCCAGGCGGGGAAGACAGAGGTCAGGCTGGCAACAGCTGAAGGTGGAGGACGTTGGTTGCAGCGCCTGCTTGCTTGCTTGGAGCTGTCAGGAGCTCATCTCGCTAGACATGGCGGTGCAGGTGCAAGGCCAGGGACGTTTGGACATGGAGCTCTTTCTCCATCCCAGGTCCCTCGCATCCTCTTCACCACCAGCCAGTGGGGGCAGTGGATGGCGGGGCGGGCATCGTGGGGCAGTGATTCAAGCCTCAACACCCTGGCCACCATCGACAACCTCATCACCACTTCCTCCCCCACAACGCTAGTTAACATCGCCTCCTGCACCGGCTCCCACTTTTCCTCTCCACACTACCGGCGTTACGGCTTTCTGCAGCTTCCCGGACCTATGACCAAATGGATCCTGTGCTCGACCCAGGGCAGTACCGGTAGCCCACGTTGACAGAAGTCCAAGCTCAACTGGACACCTGGCCATGGACGATTCACTATATCTGACGAAAACGACCGGATTACACGTTCTTCGCGCCCCAAACTTTCCGGATTTCACAAGCTGTGTGCGCTGGGGAGGGCATAATCTGGTTCCACGATGCTCTATTGTCAAAAAGCCCTTACTGACAGGCTTCCAGCAACCCCTTTTGGAGAAGCTGGGAGCTTAATCATACGTTGATGGAACTTGATCATGTCGGAAAAATCTCAACTCGGATGCAACTGTTTCGTCGACTTCCAGAATATGGGATGGTTCTGATTAGAGACAATCGAGTACGGATTCCCATCAGGGTCTACATCTGTCAATGATGTGACGCCCTAGCTATGCTTCTGTGCAGCGTTCGCCAAAGTTGCTGCCTGACTTTACTTCAGGTCCGGGATGACTGTGGCAATTTCTCAAGAATGGGATGGATGCAAGTATGAGGCCGGAGTGTTGACTGAGAGGCTGTTCAGGCAGTGGACATTAGCTGTGCCAAATAGGGAAAGACGATAGCATTTATGTGAGCTATGCAATCAAGAATTGCTTCAGTCTCTGATGTGATTCGAGCTTTGATATCTGGAAATTCAGCCTGACCGGAGTTGTAAAAATATCCAATCTGTAGATTTTGATAGACAAAATACATCATTAAATGTAGCTTCAAGATCTAGAAACAACGCCCTTGGGGAGAGACTCTTCCAGTACGTAAATCGAAACAATATGGTGAGCATCTCGATGAGGAGGAGGTGCAGCCCGCGAGGCTGATGTCAAGGCTCGTTCCACAAGGCTGACTCGCTCAGATCGCCTAGCGCGTTTCTCGAAGTCAATGCATCGCGCCAGATCAACCTCCTCCTCTCCAACACTCCGCCGCCATTCTCCAGTCCTCCGTGCGCCCACGGCCGCCCTTCAGCCCCCATGGTCTCGGTTCGAAACCAGAAGCCCAAGCTCCCTGAGGAGGTGCTCGCGGGGATGCAGCAAGTTCTGGACGCTCTGTTCAACGCCCGCGACGCGGAGTGAGTCTATCCACAACCCTGCGCCTGCCCTCTGCAACAACCCAACGCGACCTCAACACCTCCAGCTGACAATCTTTCTCTCCGCCGGCTACAGTGATGTCGATATTTCTGCACTCTTTCACGATCTGCTGCCCAGGCGAGACTGGCCCGACTACTACAAGCTCATCAAGCACCCCCAAGCACTGAACCCGGTACAAGTGAGTATTGAACGAGAGATACTCCGGGAGTGTTCGCTCACTGACCTTTTTCTAGAACAAAGTAAAGCGGAAATCATACCACGCAGTTCCTGACTTCGTTAAGGATTGCGCTCAGGTCAGTAATCCAATTGTGCTTCGGTGACCTCACGAATGTGATTAGGGAACTGATTCTAAGTCTGGACAGATCTTCCACAATGCTAAAATCTACAACCGCCACGGCTCCGAAATCTATAGCGCAGCGGAAACTCTTGAAGGCATATTGAAAAAGCAGCTGGAAGAACTTGCGGAGAAGGGAATTATCCAGAAATCAGACACCGAATTACCGGATCTTGGACCGCTGCCTCCCCCATCTCCAACGATCTCCGCCGTTCCGACCCTCGACGAACCTAGTGCGGGCGAAGAGGAAGACGAAGAGGACGAAGAAGAAGAAGAGGATGACGACGATGACGACGGTGATGAAGACGACGAAGGCGAGAAGAAGCGGCGTCCTGCTCGGTCACGGGCTCGTGGCTCTGGGTCTGCACCAACACGCTCCAGCGCTAGAAAAAAGAGCGACGTTAAAGATGAAGACGTGGAAATGGACGATGGTACCGGAAAGAGAGCCCCAAGAGATGATCCCAGACGGAGACGAGGCCGGCCCCCAAGGGTAGATACACCTATGGAAATGCGGATCAAGAACATTTTGAAAGCTCTAAGGCGGTTGAAGGATGAGTATGTTGTCTTCCTTGGTTTCATGGAGCAACGCTGATTGGTGTGATTATAGTGCCGGAAACCAGCGTATTATGGACTTCGACAAGCTTCCTGAAAAGAAAGAGTTTCCGGAATACTATGTCCAAATTCGCGACCCTATGGCGGTTGATATCGTTAGGGTACTGACCTCCGATATTGATGTTTTCTTAACCCTGTAGTACTGACACTAGCCAACAGAAAAACATCAAGCGTCGCGAATATAAGAGCGTTGAACAGTTCCTTGGTGATATGGAACTCATGTTCGAAAATGCGAAGATCTTCAACGAGGAGGACAGTGATATATATAAAAATGCTGTCGCTCTTCAGGAAGAGCTCCGAAAGTCCGCCGAGATCGAAAACGCCAGGACCGATGAAGAGCTTGCGGGTGCTGGGGAGGATGGTGAGGGAGGGTCACGAAAGCTCTTCCGGATACCATTAGACAAGATTGAACACAAGGGGGAAACTTATCGCGTTGGTAAGACCCTCCACCCGCCACGCAACCATCCCTGATGTTCCTCATCACTAACGCAATGCAATAGGCGATTGGATTCACATTGTCAATCCCAATGATCCGAACAAGCCCACAGTAGCCCAAGTTTTTCGAACGTGGAAAGACTCCGACGGTCAGGTTTGGATCAACGCTTGTTGGTATTACCGTCCAGAGCAAACAGTCCATTGGGTTGAAAAGAAGTTCTATCAGGATGAAGTGGTAAAAACCGGCCAATACCGTGATCATCACATAGATGAGGTCCTCGGGAAATGCTTCGTTATGTTCTTCACTCGGTATTCGCGAGGGCGACCCAAAGGCCTTAACGAGGCGAAGACGCCTGTTTATGTTTGCGAGAGCCGTTACAATGAGAATGAACGTCATTTCAACAAAATCAAGACGTGGAAGAGCTGCATTCCCGATGAAGTTCGCGGCCAAGATTATGAACTGGATCCTTTTGAGAAGCAGCGGACGTTGAAGAAGATGCCGAGCCCGATCGCGCACCTCTTGCCTGCAAATGCCAAAGAAGGTGATCCACTCCCGGAAGCAAAAATGGGTGTCGACAATGCCCCACCCATCATTGGCGCGGTCTTTAAACGTGCGAGACGCGAGACAGTAAGTCATTGATCATGCTCCCCTTGCTTCGTTCCCCCTTACTCGTTGGCAATTTCTTTATTCCGTACACCACTTAAATTCGATTTCTCACGTTTCGACTGAACTCCAAAGCGTAGCTGACCACACTTTCACCAGGACTCCCCTCCTCCAGAACCAACCCCACCACCTCAGCCTCCAGCACCAGCGCCAGCCCCTACACCCGCCCCTCCCCGTGTTAACCCAGACTACCACGAAACGATGTCGATGACCCAAATGTACAAACAAGCTCACCTTGCCGCCACTGTAGCAGCAGCAGCAGCGACACCTCCGCACCATCACACACCACAGCAAACACCCGTCCCCTCTCGTTCCCCTATGCCAATCTACCCTCAACACCAGCGGCCACAACCAGCGGCCTACACCGTGCCCCATCAACACCCTCAAGCGGCCGTCCTACAAATGCAGCAGCAACAACAAGCAGCCTACATCCAGCAGCAAGCGCGGCAACAGTATCATCCTCCTGCGCCACCTACAACTTTTACACTTCCGGAATCCGTGACCCACAACATCCCAGAAGAAGTCGCGAGTAAATTCTTGAGAGATGTTAATGGACAGCTGCTGTGGTTCACCGTGCCGCCGATCGCAAATGAGAGGTATGAATCTGGGGCGGTGGGGCATAGTGTACAGTATTTGGCGAAGAAGAAGGAGTTGGAGGAGAGGAGGAAGAGGAGGAGAGAGGAGGTAGAGAAGGAGCAGAGGGAGGCGAAGAGGAGGAGGCAAGAAGAGGCGGTGAAGGAGAAGCAGGAAGCTGAGAGGATTATGGTGAAGGCATTGGGCGTGTGGACAGAGCAATTGGCGGGTTCTCGGTAGAATTAGAGTTGAGGGGGAAAGAGAATGTGGGGGCACATGTCGGGAGTGTTATTTTTGGTTGGTAGTTATTTGGTTTGCATTGTTTCTTTTTATTATAAGTGTTTCTTTTGTTTCTTTGGATTCCTGCTGGGTTGCGGTTATTCTTTTCTCTTATTGGGGTTGTACACGTCGTTTTCGGACTTCCTGATTTTAATTCTTCTCAGAGTCACGCTAAGATAGGGCCCCTTTTTATAATACGAGTTTGCGTATTAGAACTTCTCAATTCACGAATCTCTACCTCGTCTGCCTATGCTCCCATCTACAATCTCCGAGTCTGTAGTCACACTGACTTCACCTCACTCACATGCTCACGCGCATCCCATGCACTCCCTTTTTGCGCCACACCTCGCGCCACACCAAAACTTTCCCGACACTCTTGTATCGCAAATCCACCCACCTCCCCCACTTCCCCCTCAGCTCCCTACAACCACCTCTTCCCACCCTCCACCCCATCGAATCCGGATCGCGCACCCCCATAAAGCTCATCATGAGCACAGAAACCGCAACCACACCTCCAATCGCCGATCCCGCACCATCATCCGCCGCCATCAATAAGCGCAAACGCAAGCGCGAGAAAGAAAAGGCGAACAAAAAGGTCGCCACGGAAAAGAAAGATGATACCAAGGGTGACAGCGCAGAGGCAGCTGTGGAGAAGGGGGCGAAGAAGCTGAGAGTTGAGGCAGAGGGCAAGGAAAATAAAGCGAATGGGGAAGCGAAGCCCTCGAGGAACGAGTCGACTCCCAGTGAGGATGGTATGGGCAAGAAGAAGCAAAGAGGTGCTAGGGGTGCAGGGAAGAAGAAGGCAAAGTCGCCTGGAGGTGAAGGCGATGTGAAGGAGAAGAAGGGTGAACCGAAGAAGCCGCTGATAGAGACGCTGAATCGGGATATGGCGATGATGGATCCGAGGTTGGTGGCGGATTATTGGGTGCAGAAGTTGAAGTGGTTTGAAAAGGATTTGAGCTCGGTGGAATTGGAGGATCGGAGAATACCAGGTTCGTTACACACCTCCGGTCGGGGGAGGAGAGAGCGAGAAAAGAGGTAACAATGGCTGACAAGGGATTGGTTTACAGAATCGGCGCTTTTGGATACAACGAGTTTTACGGAGGAAAGGTACCTCAAAGAGTTACCGAAGTTTCTTGAAACTTGTGAGTCCAGATTGTCGAGTCTTCAGATATGATTGAGTGACAACTGACACTCTGGCCGTTTAGTCCATAAATCCACCCCGCTTTCTGATATACCTCTCAACTCCTCCTCCGAGACTCCCGGCTCCCCGCATACCCTCATTCTCACCTCCTCCGCCATCCGCGCCACCCATGTTATCCGCGCCCTGCGCCCTCTACAAACCTCCAAGGACATCATCATCGGGAAACTCTTCGCAAAACACATCAAACTCTCCGAATCCATTGACCTTTGCAATAAAACACGGATTAGCATTGGTGTAGGGACTCCATCAAGGATGTTGGAGTTGATGAAGGAGGGGGCGTTGAAATTGGATGGTTGTGTACGGTTAGTGATGGATTTGAGTGCGGTTAATGAGAAGAAACAGGGGTTGTTGGATGTGAAGGATACGCAGAAGGGTGTCGTGGAGTTTGTGAATGAGGAAGGTGTGAAGGGTAGATTGGAGAGGGGGGAGATGAAGGTGTTGGTGTTTTGATGGATGGGTTCCCCGATTGGCGTGAATTTCTTGTATATATACCTTGGTTGTAAGACCGCAATTTTGATGCCGATGAAGCCATGGTGTTATCTTTCCCGTGTTCATCTTGCACTTTGTACGCCATGATGAGGAGGTATTCCAGGTGGCTTTGTGGAATGGGTGCATTGGAGTCCTTTCAAGGTAGCGTCCGAGTGAGTCTGGAGATCCGATGGATACTTGAGGTAACCAATTCTCTATTTGGTGATAAGTTACCCAGATAGACATAACCTTGAAGCCCACTCGGTTCTTTCCCCTAGCATGTTACGAAGATGAACCTGTCTTGTCTGCACAGTATAGGGTTTCCACGGATTCATGATCACAGATTCTGACTCCTGTTTTCAATCGACTATACAATAAGATGCATTTGTCTCAATCCAGATATCTGATATTAGTATTCAAAACTAGAATCTC
This sequence comes from Ascodesmis nigricans, assembly GCA_004786065.1. Lineage (NCBI taxonomy): Eukaryota > Fungi > Ascomycota > Pezizomycetes > Pezizales > Ascodesmidaceae > Ascodesmis > Ascodesmis nigricans. The sequence goes on from ML220126.1 coordinate 281,803, forward strand.
GTACATACTTCTTAAATAGCTTTAGATCGCCTCAATCATACCCGCCTGTCATGATTCCGCAAAACTTCGTCTGGACGTTCCGTGATTCATCATCAACTCGATAGCACTGTGGCTATGTGACACATCAATCTTAGAATAATCCGATCTGACTCGGCATTAATCTTGCAATAACTTGAAAATCAGCCGTTTCAACGATAACGTAAAAGCCAGAGTGTCACTAAATCTCTTCACTGTTTCACACCGTCTTCATGCTCAATGACATCGCTTCCAAATTTCCCAACCTTACATCCACCCATCGAGTCTCACTGCTCGGTACCACGCGCCCAAAACATTCCCCACACCTCCAAGCACCTCAACACCATCTGCAATACCCCAAGTTCCATCCACACGAAGATCATGTTTCGCAACCATCTGATATTCCATCCACACACACTTTATCCTTCGTTCATTCCTTCCTTGCTGATCACCCACCACAATGATGTTGATGATGGGTGATGCGCCACCCCATCAGTCCCCACCTACCAAAAATACCCACCCGAGAAACGCAGAACGACATCATCGGCATCGCGACATCCGGGATTTCGATCTGCGGGAGAGCGGAGAGCCGCAAACAATTCGAGAGGTGCCTGTCTATAGTTGAAGACACCTAAAACCTGAGTGGTGCAAACATTGGCATTTAGGGCCACACGGGACATCTGGAGTAGCACAAATTCACCAAAAACGGCAAAGGCCCGCTCAGAATGGGGCTCCGTGTCACGGCCCAGCATCACCATCACGTGTGTGCGCTCTCTGTGGGCTCTTGTCCGCCAAGCATTCCCAAAACGGCTGTATTTGGTCAGTGTGCTAACCGTAATAGGAATTTCAGCATTCATATCACTCGCTTAATCCATAAAGGGCATAAATCAGCCAGAAATTGGGAGGCGGGTCCCATACAAATTATGCAAACAAGCTGTGACTTTGGGGCGAGTTCTTTCCACCACCAGATGAGCAACCACATTTATCTCGTCATAAAGTGATGCTCCTGCTTAAGAAGAACGCATTTATGAAGTCTTTTTAATTTTAAAGTTTTTTTTTTGGGCCTGTAAACATGGATCATAAAAGCGTCACTCGGCACTCCGGAAACACCCCAACCGTAGACTCTAGCTCATCAACTAACCACGACCTCCACTCTTTCCATCGTACTAGATAGCTACGGATCCTTTCCTATGGATGTGGATATGGGTGTGGGTGTGGGGCGCCACTGAACTGTATAGTTTAATTGACGGTGATCGATTCGAATCGACTCGATTTCCCCCATCGGCGGTGGTGGTGGGAGGCACGGAAGTTTATTCCGGCACGGCAGTAATCTTGGACAAGACGTTTGTTGATGGTAGACGGCACGGCATCACTATCCCATTATGGATGGGATGGATGGATGTGATTGTGGCCAACGCCGCAAAACATACTGGTAACTGCGCGATACGCGATACTGGTATGGGGGTCAGCGATTTATGCGAAATCGATTCGACAACACCGGTGTTGGGATTTATCTGCGGAGCTTATATCTGGTGTATGAGGCAGAGTTAAGGTGCAAGACATGAGTGTAATGTGCATAACGGAGTGACAGGGCTCAGCCATCATTGTGGGCGGCCTGACGAGTCTGATGCTAACAATGTCGTGGATAGATAAAGAAGTGGATTTAACTCTCACATTAAGCGAGTATTGTTTATGTTGTGCGGGGTAGTTGAACTTGTGCCCGCCATCGGTCTTCTCCAATCTATCCCTACCCACGGGAAATCAACTCCAGACACCAACCTTAAGCCATCATAATAGCGATAAAGTCGTCTGTAGCGTCGCCATATACGCCGCGAGTGTATATGGAGCTGCGGAAGAGACTCGGATATGTTTTATACCCTTTCATATTTATAACCATCAACTTGAACCTCCTAACCCTCAACCTTATAACTTTACAACTATATAGCCCTACCCCACCCCGGGTTTCCTCACCGTTCCCGCACCCTTCAAAACGCAGGAACCAATAGAATTCCCGTGAACTCCACAAACCTTAACATTTCGCATGCCTACCATCCCATCCCACCGCATCCCACAGCATCATCCCATTCCGGCCCTCCCTCCGTCAGCGTCGTGTCAGCCTAGCATTCTATACCATGCCCGCCATCTCCGGCTGTGCCACCAGGCCGCGTAAAAATTGCCCTGACGTATAGTACTCTACATATATAGAGTAAACACCGGTAACGGTACAGACCGTAGGGCTTAAGTTGAAGGTGTTGATGTTGACACCCCTACGCAAACAAAACAAAAAGACAGAGAAGTGAAGGGTTCCGCTAAGGCAGCACTGCCACACTACTCTACATATGTATGGGACGAGGATTCGATCTCTCAGCTCGAACTCGAGCTGAGAGCGTGAAAGTGTGAGAGGTTCGATATGGATACCGGTCGGGTAGTTGTTCTACTTTACTCTACAGTCTCTGCCTGGAACACATATCGTAGCATATCATAGTGCACAACCTGTACATACACAACTCTATACTTATCTAACGGGAATGTGAGATGTGCGGAGACTACCAAGCTATCGATTCGCGTGAGCTTGAAGCGAGGTATCCAGGTCGGTTGTTCTTGCGACGGTTGTTGTGACGCTTGCCAGCGTGACAAATTCTCGACTTATGCAGGTCGGCGATGGAGACGTAGGCTAACGTCATGATACATGAAAAACAACGACGAGAAGCTGGCTAGAAACGTTTGTGTGCGTGAAGAATATTGGTGCCGCAGCGCGCTTGATATCATCATGCAGGAGTTGGTAATTTTTTTTTGTACTTTATCTACGTCCATTGCGTGCGCGAGGAGATGTGAGCAGTATTGGACGAATACGACAGACGCAGGGTGGTGTTGAGTTCGGCGAAGGTCCAAGGTTGTGGGAATGGCTAACATCACGGATGGGATTATGAGACGGAACACGGTTACATGCACTTAACCCCGTTACTATTGATATACATACAAAACAGACTGACTACTACAGTTTCATCCCATCAACATGATTTTTGGCAGTCCCATTGCGGGACTGCCAGCCCGCCACAATATGAAGTAAAACTACAAGACAATTAAGAAAGATATAGGAATACACTCTCGAAACCAAAACGACATATGAGATGAGATGCAATTGAGCAGTAGAGCATATGGATGGAGCTCAGACGAGTCCAATTATGCCAAAGTAACGAATGCACTACCAATAATAGCAGCCAAAACGGCAAATCCAAGTTTAGCCGGGGAGTTGATGGTGGCCGCTGACTTGTCCGAGTCGGTAGTCTTAGGAGTGCTATCAGGCAGCGAACTCTCCGCCTCATCCAGGACCTTATCGCAGGTGCCCGACATCTTAGGACTGACGATTTTAGCATCGCCATCGAAATCGCAAGCGGTCTCGTCCTGGTCTTGATCGTTGAAGTATTGATTCATGGCCCAGGTGAGCTGCTCGACGGGGCTGCACATCGAGTAGAGTCCGTATTCGCCTGTGGCTCCATTGGATGAAATAGGGCTACAGTCCACTCCGCCCTCTCCGCAGATGTAGCTGAAATGAGTGGCGATGGCCTCGGAAGTAACAGAGGTACTGGCGCTGCAAGCAGCATACTGGGTCATACACTTGCACAGTTGCTCATTAGGAGTCGGCGGAAGTTTAACGGCAGCATCCCAGTGTTTACCAGCCGCCGGGCATTCCTCCAGATCAGTGTTCGAAGGGGTGTAAGAGCTGGCCTGAATAGTCTTGGGTTTGACTTTCGAGATTTGGGACTTGAGGTTCTTGAAGTCGGTGAGCCTTGTAACCGACTTGCCATCAAGTTGTACAAGACCTATGTGAAATTAGTTTCCAGACGTTCAATGTGAAAACAAGACAAACCGTATTTGTTCTCCTCTTCAAAGTACATGTAGACGATTCCGCCGGACCAGACAGAAGTCATCTGCGAACCATACAAAGCTTCAACATCGCCGAATTCACGCGGGCGAACCTCCTATACTTGATCAGTTACAAAAAACTGAAAGATCGAGGTACGAGATCCATACATTGCATCCATATTCGGCGAAAAACACAGGTTTGCTGTACTTTTCAAACTCCTTGGTTCGGACATCGTAGCCTGACTTCTGGAAGGAGCTATCTCTTCCACACCACGAGTAGATGTTATAACCCCAGAAATCAATGGAATCCTCCTCTGTATCGCAGTTGAAGTATTGGGCAATCGGGACACGAATATCGGCATCATCGTTCGTTGCATATCCAACAGGAATAGACCGGTAGCCCTTCTCCTTAATGTAGGCCTTCATGTCGCGAACGGCAGCCTTGACATACGCTGATGCAGGGGTGTTGGTAGCGTTGTTGGTGACCTCGTTTCCAGCGAAAAATCCAAGGACATTGGGGTATTTCTGGAGGCTGTCAACGACAGCGGTATAACGTTCATAGAGCGCATCGTTCCAAGCGGGACTGTCACGGTTGATTGAGAGGCTAGGCTCTGACAGATCGCTCACAACATAGATGCCAGCTTCTTGGAGCTGCTCCATACAGTCATCGTGATCAGCTGTGGGGTCGATAGAATAAACTCGGATGGTGTTCGTCCCAAGTTCCTTCAAGTACGGAATATCGCGCTTGCAGCCAGCAGCATCGGCCAGTGGGTCGATGTATTCACGGGGGACTTCGTCAAGGGTCTTTCCGCGGCTAGTGTCCTCCTGGTACGCAACTCCTTTTATGAAACTGAAGCTGGGTGTTAGTTATGGCTGAGGAGAGGAATAATTCAAGTACGAACAATTGCGTGCCATTGGTTTTGTAGAAGAACTCTACCCACAGGTCAGCAAAGTTTCAAAGGAAATGACGGAGGCAACGGACTGTTTCCCTTGATGACAATAGGATCAAGTTCAGCGGCAATGGTAGAACCAAAGAGAAATGCCGCACACAGTGCAGACCCAACGGTAACTTTCATGGTGACAGTGTTGTAGGACAGTCCGATCAATACGGCTTCGAGAAAATATGGCGGCCAAGAATAAGTGGGGAATGGCCAGCAGGGGCCTGAACGGTAAGAAAGGACTCTAAATCAACTAACTGGGAAGTTGAAATGACAACTATCAGCAAGTGAATGGGGGAGACGGGGTGGAAAGAGTCGTAGGCAGACGTGTGAGGGGTGAATGCAGTACCTACCAGGGGTGAATCGAAGTGCAAATGCGACAAGGAAAGCAGCAAACAGCTGGGAGCGAGAGACAGCGCAGGCGATTTCAAGAGCAGCAGCGAGAGTGGGCGCTCGATGGCGGAAGTGATGATGGTGTTTGAAAGGAGGGGAAAGGAGCGTCGAGAAGGGGGTAAAGGAGGAGGGCGAAGAACGGGAGGGAGCGTGAAGGTTGACGGTTGTCACGATGCCGCGCAATCCGACGAACCAGATAGCCCACATACATAGATGCCATACACCGAACACCAAGACCCGGCATGTTTTTCACTACAAGCGACCAAGAAACAGTCTATGGAATATCTAGCCGTAAGGAGAAACAGTGTTTTATTCTCTGCCATTGAATGTCAGATTGAATTGTTGAAATACTCCAGCATGAGCCCAATATGATGGGGTGTACTCTACATTTATTCCAGCAACCTTGAGGGGTCCGAAGCCAGTGGTGAGTGCCAGGAGTAACCGTGCTCAACCTTCGCAGACTGTAATTCAACTTCCACCCTTCAAATCTTACACGACACAAAGGTGCATCGTCATCTGGTGGACATACATACATGTGCTGTGCAGGATGCAGTAGAATATTAATGCGGAAGCAATGTCCGTCACGTCGAACGCGACACGGCGAAAGATACCATAAACTGAGAGAGAGAGCGACTGATTGAGAGAACTCGAGAGAGAGAGATGCCCCATCTTTGAGGGGTGGGGCTCCAGTGGAAGCAGAATCCTGTTTTCTGAATGGACCTAGGATGCCCCATGCGGCTACGCTGCCGCTTTCTTGTGCGCTTTGATGCCTCTCTCATCACGGCTGCTCGCCACCAGATGCGGCCGACGATGGCGGGCGATGAATTACTTGACCAGACTAGACCGCTTTCTATTTTAGAGGATCCGGTGGTGTGCTGGCAACGGAGCTCCACCGGGTTCCGCAACATCGGAAGCCGAGAACGATTGACAGGAGATTTGTGTTAAACGGTGGGGCGAGTGATCGACTGTGCAGAACATGAGGTTCACGTAGCGAGCGACGGAAGACGGGGAACGATCAGGCGAGACAGGCACAGGGCAGCGAGTGTGTGAGAGAGAGGGGAGAGCCATTGTGAGGGGGACAGGCTGACGGGGGACGGGGGGGCGGGTAACCAACGCCCAAGGTTGGTACAGTACCTAGGGGTTAGGTGCTCGTACCGAGAGTGCTCAGTGCTCCTCCTCAGTCTCTTGCTGCCCTGGCTGCGTTGTCCTGGCTTGCTCTCTTTCAGATGACGCTCCCTCCTCCTTCTGCAACCCTTCGGGTGCGGCAAAGGGCAGGCCGAAGCTGTCTGTCTGTCTGTCTGTCAGACCAAAACACCCAGGCCAGCATGCACCCCCTGCCCACCATCATCTTCTATCGGCTGTCCCACGCCTTTCTATCGAGGCCGGCATCTATGGGTATCTGGGAACAGAGCGCTTTCCCAGCGAGCTTGACACGGCTCAGTAGGTACAGCACTGTGATTTGGTGCTGTGCAGGCTGCTGCTGTCTCCCACACACCCCTCCCACCATCCCCACCAGGGCCACCACACCCCCTACAGGCATCGCCACTGTTGCGCTGCAAACCCACCACCCACCCCTGTATCCTCTGCCCGCTGTGCTCCACCGAATCACACAGCGTCTGTCCTGGAACGCTCCAAGCTGCAAGCTTTCCCCTTTCGAATATCCCCTCCAGTTTTTGCCGCAGCTTGCTTCACCATAAGCCCATCCCGCTCGTGCTGTCTTCTCCTGTTCCCCCGTCTTCTCTCCCTCCCCTTCATCCCCCTCGAGACTCCGGCCGTGGATCAAGGCGTTGACTCCCCCTTCGTTTACTTGCTACTGCTTTTCCTTCGCTTTCTCGACATCCCCCACCACCACCACCTACTACCACCCACACCCCGCCACCTCCGTGTTGCGGATCCCGCATTTGCACCTTCCAATCAGCCTCCGCTCGTTTCGCTGTTGGTCGTGTATCGCTCGTTGCGTCGTGCGTCGTCAGTCATCTCTCCGAAAACAATACACCCCCTGGATCTCTCCTCCGCAACATAATCCACAACATCTTCAATCACCAACGACCGCACCCCTCGATTGCATCTTCCTCTGCTACAGGCAGTTTCAATACACCCTCTAATCTGATTTCACTTTAATTCTCGCTGGTATTGGGTACGTCTTTCTGCCTCTCCTGGCCGAAGCATGTCACGTCGTCTGCTGTTACGTTGGGTCATTGCCCACTCGAACCTTATCAGCCACGCGTTCATGCCTCTTTTCTCCGTGCTCTGCAGAATTACAGTAGCTGATGACGGAGTTCAGTAGCACGTTAATCCGCTCTACACCCCCATAATGTCGCGGCCGCCTCAGCAGGGGCAGCAGCCGCAGCAGCCTTATGATGACCAGTACGGTCAGCAGGACGGCTATTACCAGGATGACTACAGCCATCAAGGGAATCAGGGCCATAACGGCCAATACGATCAAGGATACGCCCAGGATGGTTACGGACATCAGGGCGATGGCTACTACGACGATCAGTGAGTGATTGCTAACGATTTACCCAAAATCTCATGACTAATGTCTTGCAGCGACTATTATAATGCTGGACAGGGTGGCTATGCTCAGGATGGCCAGTACTACCAGGACGGACGAGGTGGTTATGATGATGATTACTATGGTGACCAGTACTACGGTGAGTTCCAGAGACGATGGGATGTTGATAAAGTCTGACGGTTGCAGATGATCAAGCTGCAGGACAGCATGGCCAAGGGTACGATAAAAAGGGAAAGCGGCGTGGTAATGATTCCGAGGAAGACTCTGAGACGTTTAGCGACTTCACGATGCGATCCGATATGGCCCGAGCTACCGACATGGACTACTACGGCCGTGGTGATGAGCGCTATAACGGGTATGAAGGACAGGGCCAACGTGGGTATCGACCTCCGTCTTCGCAGGTCTCCTATGGCGGGAATAGGTCCTCCGGTGCTTCCACCCCTGTCTATGGTATGGACTATACCAATGCTCTTCCAATGGGACAACGGTCGAAGGAACCGTATCCTGCCTGGACTTCGGAGAACCAGATCCCCTTGTCGAAGGAAGAAATCGAGGATATCTTTGTCAATTTGTGTGAGAAGTTTGGTTTCCAACGCGATAGCATGCGGAACATGTACGACCACTTCATGATTCAGCTCGACTCCCGAGCTTCCCGCATGTCTGCAAACCAAGCTCTCCTTACACTTCATGCCGATTACATTGGAGGCGACAACGCAAACTACCGGCGATGGTACTTTGCAGCTCAGCTTGACATGGATGATGCGGTTGGCTTCGCCAATATGAACTTAAAAGTCGGCCGAAGCGCGAAGAAAGCCCGAGCAAAGGCGAAGAAGGATGCAGGTAATGCTGGCGAGGACGAGGCTGCTAAACTGGCTGCATTGGATGGTGACAACAGTCTGGAGGCTGCTGTATTCCGCTGGAAATCGAAGATGAACAAAATGTCACAGCACGAGCGTGTCCGGCAGATTGCCCTTTATCTTCTCTGCTGGGGTGAGGCCAATCAAGTCCGGTTCATGCCCGAGGCTCTTTGCTTCATCTTCAAGTGCGCAGATGATTATTACCATTCTCCAGAGTGCCAACAACGAACGGAGCCTGTCGAGGAAGGTACATATCTCCGCGAGGTCATCACACCACTTTACCAGTTCTGTCGTGACCAAGGTTACGAGATTGTCAACGGTAAATACGTTCGCCGCGAACTTGATCACGACGCCATCATTGGCTACGACGATATTAATCAGCTCTTCTGGTATCCTCAGGGTCTCCAACGCATCCGCATGGCCGATAAGTCGTTGCTTTGCGATCTCCCTGCATCTCAAAGGTACACGAAGCTGAAGGATGTCGAGTGGAAGAAGGTGTTCTTTAAGACTTACAAGGAGACTCGTTCATGGTTCCATCTTGTTACGAATTTCACTCGGATTTGGATTATCCACGTTTGTTCGTTTTGGTTTTTTACGGCCCTGCACTCTCCGACTCTGTACACAAAGGACTACAAGCAGCGAATCAACAACCAGCCCGCTACAGCGACTCGCTGGTCAGCTGTTGGCCTTGGTGGCGCGATTGGTGCTCTTATCATGATTGTTGCGACTTGTGCTGAATGGCGTTATGTCCCTCGTGCGTGGGGAGGAGCTCAGCATCTCACCAAGCGTCTCATGATTCTAATTGTCGTTTTCATCATCAATCTGGCCCCCGCTGTCTATGTTTTCGGAGTCGTCGGGATTGACACGGAGAAACATAAAGACAACAAAATCCCATTAATTCTCGGTGTCATTCACTTCTTCATCGCTCTGTTCTCGGTACTCTTTTTCGCGGTGATGCCGCTTGGTGGACTCTGGGGCAGTTATCTTTCGAAGGGCAATCGCAGATACGTTGCCAGTCAGACATTCACTGCCAGTTATCCTCGCTTACAGGGTAATGACATGTGGATGTCCTACGGTATTTGGGTTCTCATCTTCACGACCAAACTTCTCGAGTCCTATTTCTTTTTGACTCTCTCACTACGAGACCCTATTCGGATTCTGTCGGTTATGGACATTTCGAACTGTATTGGTGAAGCCATTTTGGGTGAAGGAGATATGGCCAAGATGATATGTCGCAAACAACCTCAGGTTGTTCTTGGACTGATGTATTTCACGGACCTTATCCTCTTCTTCTTGGATACATATCTGTGGTACATCATTTGGAACACGATTTTCTCGGTTGCCAGGTCGTTCTACCTTGGTATTTCTATCTGGACTCCATGGAGAAATATCTATTCCCGGCTACCAAAGCGTATCTACTCGAAAGTTTTGGCCACCACCGATATGGAAATCAAGTACAAGCCCAAGGTTTTGATTTCGCAAATTTGGAACGCCATTGTTATCTCGATGTATCGTGAGCATCTTCTTGCCATTGACCATGTCCAGAAGCTACTCTATCACCAGGTATCATCACTCTCCTAACTTGTTGGATCATTCTTCGTTAACACAGTCTACAGGTTCCATCTGAGCAAGAAGGAAAACGGACGCTGCGAGCACCAACCTTCTTCGTATCCCAGGAAGATCACTCCTTCAAGACCGAGTTCTTCCCCAACGGAAGTGAGGCCGAGCGCCGTCTCTCATTTTTCGCGCAATCGCTCTCCACCCCCATTCCAGAGCCGGTTCCGGTCGACAATATGCCTACTTTTACTGTTTTGATTCCTCATTACAGCGAGAAAATTTTGCTCTCGCTGCGTGAGATTATTCGTGAGGATGATCCGTACTCCCGTGTTACTCTTTTAGAATACCTCAAACAGCTTCACCCCCACGAATGGGATTGTTTCGTCAAGGATACCAAAATTTTGGCGGATGAGACGGCTCAATACAACGGTGAAGACGAAAAGAGCGGCGAAAAGGACGGTTCGAAGGCCAAGACAGATGATCTTCCATTCTACTGTATTGGCTTCAAGTCGGCTGCTCCAGAGTACACCCTTCGTACTCGAATCTGGGCGTCTTTGCGTTCTCAAACACTTTATCGCACGATCTCCGGTTTCATGAACTATAGCCGCGCAATCAAGCTTTTGTATCGTGTTGAGAATCCCGAGGTTGTTCAGATGTTTGGCGGCAACACTGACAAGTTGGAGCGTGAACTCGAAAGGATGGCCCGTCGGAAGTTCAAGATCTGTGTTTCCATGCAACGTTATGCCAAATTCACCAAGGAGGAAATGGAGAATACCGAATTCTTGCTTCGCGCTTATCCCGATCTCCAAATCGCCTATCTTGATGAGGAACCACCTACCGAAGAAGGGGGTGAACCGCGCTTGTTCTCTGCTCTCATTGACGGCCACTCAGAACTCATGGAGAACGGCATGCGTCGCCCTAAGTTCCGTGTTCAACTCTCTGGCAACCCTATCCTTGGTGACGGGAAATCCGATAATCAGAATCATTCAGTCATTTTCTATCGCGGTGAATACATTCAGCTCATCGACGCCAATCAAGACAACTATCTCGAGGAATGCCTGAAGATCCGTAGCGTTCTTGCGGAGTTCGAAGAAATGACTGTCGATAATGTGTCACCGTACACTCCCGGTCTGCCACCGACAAAGTTCAGCCCTGTCGCCATCTTAGGAGCTCGCGAATACATCTTCTCTGAAAACATCGGTGTTCTGGGTGACATTGCTGCCGGTAAAGAACAGACTTTCGGTACCTTGTTCGCTCGTACTCTTGCTCAGATCGGTGGCAAGCTTCATTATGGTCACCCGGATTTCTTAAACGGTATCTTCATGAACACCCGTGGTGGTGTCTCCAAGGCTCAGAAGGGACTGCATCTGAACGAGGATATTTATGCTGGAATGAACGCTCTGATCCGCGGCGGTCGCATCAAGCATTGCGAATACTACCAGTGCGGAAAGGGTCGTGATTTGGGATTCGGATCCATTTTGAACTTCACCACCAAGATCGGTACTGGTATGGGGGAACAATTCCTATCCCGCGAATACTATTATCTCGGTACTCAGCTTCCACTGGATCGGTTTTTGTCTTTCTTCTACGCTCACGCCGGTTTCCACATCAACAACATTTTCATTATCTTGTCCGTCCAACTCTTCATGTTTGTCTTGGTCAACGTTGGTGCCTTGCACGATCAAGTCATGGTGTGTCGTTACAACCGCAACGTGCCCATCACCGATCAGCTTGAACCAATTGGATGCCGCAACACCGAACCGATTTTGGATTGGGTTAGCCGTTGTATCCTGTCCATCTTCATCGTTTTCTTCATCTCTTTCGTGCCTTTGGTCGTTCAAGAGTTGACCGAGCGTGGATTCTGGCGTGCCGCTACTCGTCTTGGGAAGCAGTTCGGATCTTTGTCGCCCTTCTTCGAAGTTTTCGTTTGTCAAATTTATGCGAACTCGTTGCTTCAGGACATGGCCTATGGTGGTGCACGATACATTGGTACCGGTCGTGGCTTTGCCACTTCTCGCATTCCGTTTGGTGTGCTTTACTCCCGATTCGCAGGTCCATCGATGTACTTGGGTGCACGGTCTTTGTTGATGCTTCTTTTCGCGACCTGCTCCATGTGGCAACCAGCCTTAATCTACTTCTGGATCTCGCTTCTCGCCCTCTGCATTTCACCGTACCTGTACAACCCCCATCAGTTCTCCTGGGACGATTTCTTCATCGATTATCGCGACTACCTTCGCTGGTTGTCACGCGGTAACTCTCGTTCTCACGGCCAGTCATGGATAGCATTTTGCCGATTGTCGCGGACACGCATTACCGGTTATAAGCGGAAGGTGCTTGGTGATCCGTCTGAGAAGAACGCGTCCGACATTCCTCGTGCCAAGTTCACTAACATTGTCTGGAACGAGATTGTTGGCCCGTTTGTGCTCGTTTTGGTCACCCTGATCCCATACATGTTCATCAATGCGAAGACTGGTCTGAGGGAGACGAACCCGCATAAAGAAAAGATGGATAAATCCTGGATGGAGCCGACAAACAACATTATCCGTGTTGCCATTGTCGCGTTTGGACCCATCGCTATCAATGCTGGCGTGGCTGCCATGTTTTTCGGCATGGCCTGTTGCATGGGACCGGTCTTCAGCATGTGCTGTCAAAAATTCGGACCGGTTTTGGCCGCCATTGCCCATGCTATTTCGGTTATCATGCTTTTTGCATTCTTCGAGGTGATGCTTTTCTTGGAGGGTCTCAGTTTCACCAAGGCGCTTCTCGGAATGATCACAATGATCTGCATTCAGCGATGGTTCTACAAACTCATCATCACTTTAACCCTCACCCGCGAATTCAAGGCGGATATAAGTAATATCGCGTTTTGGTCGGGCAAGTGGTATGGTCTTGGTAAGTACCCTTAAATCTTCTGTCGTCGTAGGTGTATACTAATGATTCCAAGGTCTCCACGCAATGTCTCAACCTGGTCGTGAGCTTCTGTGTAAGATCACCGAGCTTGGGTTTTTCGCCGCCGACTTTATCTTCGGGCATTTCCTCATGTTCTTCATGTGCCCGATCATCTTGATCCCTTACGCCGACAAAGTCCACTCAATCATGTTGTTCTGGCTTCGTCCGTCCAGACAGATTCGCCCTCCCATCTACACTGCCAAACAGACAAAGCTTCGTCGCCGTCGGGTCATTCGGTTCTCCGTCTTATACTTCGTACTATTGGTGGTCTTTATTGCACTCATCGCAGGCCCAATGGCAGCGAAGAAGATTTTGCTTCCCATGGTCAAGGATATGGGAGAGAGTGGGACCATTCCAATGAAACTTATGGCTCTTCCGGACGGAGTATTCAATCAGTCCGATGAAACGTACTGGGAGAAGCACATCGACGAGTTGAATGATGGCAGCAACCTAACTACCCAAGGCCGGAAATCTGGTAGCACTAACAGTCGTACCAGTACCGCTAAATCAAATGCTAGATCACTCCGGTCTCGCCAGCTTTGGTAGTTCTTCGGGGTGTGGAAAGGCGTATATAAGCGCGGAAAATGTCAATTTTGAGTCGAGGCAAACATAACGATCAATCTGGCTGCCTTGCGATAATGTCAGCGACGGTTTTCTTTTTGATGTGGTATTTTTTTCTGGAGCGGCTGGGGATGCTTGTGACTGGAACGGGGTGTTGAGTCGGGACGATAAATCGGTGACGCAGGTTTGGCTTCTTCTTTTGTTTGGTCTTTTATGCAGTCACATGGGAGGATAGGAAGGATTGCTTTGTGCAGCATGTGGGACATAATGGGTTTGATCAGGCGTGCCTGTTCTTCGAACAAGTATTGTTCTCGTTTGCTAGGAGTGTTTATGGGATTGTGCGTATGATGGCACAGTCGTATTGTTCAAGAAAGGCTTTTGTTTTCTTTGCTTCGCGACTGCTCAACCCCGCGCTTTTGCGTCACGGAGTTGTGAGCATTGCCTTCCTTCTTTTTTTCACTTTCTTTTTCGTTTTGTAGACTTTTTTTTTTTTGTTGATATTCTGGTGGAGTGTGAATGTACGGTCGAAACCTTTTAGTACTGGTGTAATTACTCATTTGAGTTTCCTTGTATTCAATGGTTTTAGAGAATGACAAGGAACTAGTGTGAATTATCAAGATTATCTATGCCGATAATGTTTGCTGAAGAGGTGTTAAACTTGTGCGATCGGGTTTTGAAGTCTGAGAACGTGTATGATGTCGTGAGTCAGCAAACTTGAACGCTGGTGCTGGTTGGCTGGGTTATGGAAGTTGCGATAAAAGTAGTACTTTACAATGAGGGTATGAACGACATGTAGGGAATAGATATGTCTATCGCCTCGTTCCTTGAATCCATGGTCGCGGGGATAAAGCTGAAGTACTCCAATGAGGTGATTCACTAATTATCACGCTGCAGCTTGGTGATGGGTAATGATCTCGCCGCTATGGTAGGCTGTCCGGCTCTCCCACCGGTTTGCCAGATGCGATTTCGATGTTGACGCAGATAGTGCCGGCCCAGTAAAGTTGAATACTGTCTCACTGGCGTCGTTCCGTACTATACATTCAACACAGCAACACTCTTTCGGGTCTCTCACAATCGTACTGTACCACATCCACCAAGGAAGTGAAAAAAGACCAAACGACTGTCCGGGCTTCAGTACTTGTGTTCATCAACTCCACATTGACAAGGCTATTACCCCGTCCCCTCGGCGGCCTCGTAACATCAACTACTTATATCATTCTGTTCTATCAATCCGTGCTCAGGAGCGTTTAGCACAACAAATCAATAACCAAAGCGGAAAGCGTATACATATAAAGTTATTTACTTTGTGCTTGTCATTTGCTAATATTACAAGACTGTGAGTTATCCCGGTCAAAGAATAGCTCAACATAGATTCCATAGATTCCATAGATTCCGCCGCATAACTGAGAATATGGGAGCATAAACTCAGAGATTGGATGGCTGTAGCTCAAGGTGTAGGACAGACACATGGGAGACTGTGATATTCAGTAGGAAATGGAGAAGTAGCGGTGGCGTCCATTCAATACCCCGATCAATGCAATGCTGGCGCCACAATTCCGATCCGGAACAGGGTGTATACCGCAATTGGGAATCATTGAAGAATGAATGAGCCATAGTCACTCCATCGAAATTCCCCGGTGGAATCGTTCACGTCAGGCCAGGTTCGTGTTCTGACACCTATGGTTACGTAGGCAACCAGGGTGTCGAGATGAGTGGTGAGTTTCGCAAGAAGGGAAGGTCTAATAATAGCACTGTGTCCGGCCCAAGTTGGATCCGGGATTGGACGATTCGCGAAATTTTCTGGAACGTTGCTCCCGGAGAAGCAATTATACGAGCTTGGTGGCTGTGTGTTGGGGAGAATCACCCCCTTAACAGCGTCCGGCGTTGGGCAAACTGGTGAAGAGAGCCTTGAATGGAGATTCCATGTGTATGTTTGTCTTGCGGCTGGCAGCTTTCAAGCAAGTAGGGAGGGCTGCGCCTCCACGAGCTGAAGAGAGCTGGTTGTGTCGGTGATGGGGGTGGTGGTTGATAACCGACGGTCTCTCTCTCTCCAGAGTTATTTTCTCCAGAATTCGAAGATTAAGCACACACTACGGACGCCAGCATAGATCCACAACTCGCCATCCCGGTATCAGCAACGTGGGCATTCGGGCCGATCACAGTGCTTTAGGCGGCATCGGCCACCAGCCATCATCTCACGCTTCCAGACGTCATTTCGGCAGCGGGGGTTGCAGAACGGGAAGGATACAATTTACGGTTGTCCACCAGGGCAGCACACACTCTTAAGGGTCTGACTCTTTGTTCACTGTGTATCATACTCGTATGTCTCTTTTTCTCTCTTTCATGACTGTCCTTCGGGGGTGACGCCTCTACTGGGAATAGCCTTCTCTCGGCCGTGTCCCTCGTTCGTTCGTTTTCTCGTGTTCCCAAGGCTCATCCCCCCCCACTCCCATCCTCTCACCGTTTACCCCGCCCAATCACTCACCCATCACGCCTACATCACCCACCCCCTCTCTCCCTCCCCGGCCCCCATTACACTCCATACGCCACGCGCTGTCCACTGTACCGGACGAACAAGCCCTCTGGTTGCTCCCGTGAGAGAGCTCATGCCGCGTGCCCGTTAACTGCCTACCCTCCCTGATCCTGAAAGGCCCTTCTCCCCCTGTGTCTGCCATCCCGCCAGATCCACTCTACCAGATACGCCCACAACGCTTGAGCCCTCTGCTCAAAAAAGAATACCCCCCAATGGCTTACCAACATCATCAGCAGAACCAGCAGTGGGGACGAGGGGGTGGCTATCAGCAACAATACCCCTACGACGGTGGTAATACGCAGTATCCCCCGCCGAACAACAGCAACCAGTACGGACCGCAAGTTCAAGGTAGTTATATTATTACATGTCTCTCGCGATCGAGAGAAATCTACATTGCGGAGATGCCCTACTTGTCGATTGTTTGCACTTTTTTTTGCGCTCAGGCACTCACTTTCGCGCAGCTCATAGAGGTCCAATGACTTCGGCGGCCACCTTCTACCCTGGCTCTGACGAGTACATGATGCCTGAGCAGGTAATGATAGTCTCACCGGCCCCTCAGCGGTTCGTATTTCCTCTTCTACCCAGACAATTCTCCAGAGAGAGCATAGTGTACTTTTGCTTGGCCCCAAAATCTCGTCCGCACTGGCCGCGCAGCCAGACCACTGCCGCCGCCGCCGCCGCTGCAGTCCCGGACGGGGTTCTGCCGATTTGGCGGCTGTGGTCAAAGGAGGAATCCCGCTTGTCCCGCTTTGTGCTAACTAACCCCTCGTTCTCGACAGTGTTATGCCGGAGGTCCCTGATCAGATCACCGACTCCCTCAACAACCTCGAGATTCAAGCAGACTCCTCCTCCTCCTCCTCACGACGCGGCGCTCACGGCAACATGTCTTCTCCTCGCGGCTTCAACAGTCCACCAGGCTCTCGCCCCCTGAGCGGCCACGGCGCCTACACCATGCCCACCATGTCCCCCGCAGAAGAGCTCGCCGCGTTTCCGCAACTCATCAACCCGGGTCCGAACATCCCCCCGACTGACGAGGAGAAGGCCGCACAGATTGAGGATGCCCGGCAGGATGTCCTCTCGTCGAACGACCCTGAGATGCAACTGGTGTGGGCTCAGGATGCCCTCAACTACGTTGAAGTCACCTTGTCCCATCTCACACGAATCCGCGGTGGATCAAGACCGCAAACCCCTCCCCTCGAGCGGACCCTCAGACAGGATGCGATGAGCGTGGTTAACTTCCTCGCTGATCAGCACCACCCCCGAGCGGAATTCATGCGCGGAAACTGGCTGGAGTTTGGAAAGTTTGGCACTCCTACAGATAAAAAGGAGGCTTTCCGGTGTTATGCAAGATCAGCGGAGAAGGGATTCGCTCGTGCTGAGTACCGGATGGGGATGCAGTTTGAAAACTCTAATGAACCTATGAAGGCCATTCGGCACTACAATAGGGGCGCTGCTGAGGGCGATTCGGCATCAAACTACCGGCTCGGTATGATGACCTTGCTCGGACAGCATGGCCAGACACAGGACTTTGCTAGGGGGGTTGAGCTTATCCGGACCTCTGCCGAGTACGCCGACGAGAATGCTCCCCAAGGCGCATATGTGGGTTTTTCAGGTGGCGAGTCGTGTTAGTGTGTTTTTGCTGATTCAGAATAGGTCTATGGTTTGCTTCTTTCTCGCGAGCTCCCCGGAATCGATGTTCCGGAAGCCTACCTTCCGATGGATATCGATCTCGCAAGAGAAATGATTGAGAAGGCGGCCTTTTTGGGTTTTGCGGTAGGTACATTGCAACGGCGGAAAAAAGCGTAAACTGACGATCAACATAGCGTGCTCAATTGAAAATGGGTTCCGCGTACGAGCTATGCTTGCTTAACTGCGACTTCAATCCCGCCCTCTCTATGCATTACAACCTCCTGGCCGCTCGTCAAGGTGAATCAGAGGCCGAGATGGCAATCAGCAAGTGGTTCCTTTGCGGACATGAAGGTGTCTTTGACAAGAACGAAGAGCTTGCGTATGTTTACGCTAAGCGTGCGGCAACCGCGAACTTGGCCACTGCTGAGTTTGCACTTGGATACTTCTCCGAAATTGGCATGTTTGTTCCGAAGGATGTCAATGAGGCGAAGTATTGGTACGAGAAGGTGGGTTGTCTTGAGCGGATTAAAATGGCCTCTTGTATTGACGTTCTTAAAAGGCTGCATCCCATGGTAACAAGGATGCCTCGTCCCGGTTGGACGGCATATCTCGATCCAACACCCTCTCCCGTCAAGACCACGAGAAGGTTGCAATCGCTGCGATTAAATCCCGCCATGGCTCCATGCGTGGCAAAAATCCTCGGACCGCCCGGCAATCTTTCCAGAAACCCAGCATTGCTCCGATTACCGAAGCTCCCATGAGCCCCACTGGTGGCTCATTCCAGATGCCGGAGCCAGGCGCTGACTACAGCAATGATTACCCTCCCCCAGGCGGCCAATATCCCGGACAGGGCGGTCCTTTGAACACAAGCTTTATCCGTACAGACGGCGGACCAGGTCCTAACTCTGGAATTCCCCCTCGAGCTGGATCAGCGGCGCCATATCCCCTTGGAAACGCCATGGAGGGCCCAATCAGACCAAATACAGCCACCGGCACTGGATATGGTTCGAACTTCCATCCTCGGCAAAGCAGCCTGAACAACTCCGCTAACTCTCGGCTCTCCGTGGCTTCTTTAGGTCCAGGCATGATTCCTCCAGCAGGTACTTATCCTCCTCCCGGTAGCATTCCGCCTCGCGCTGGTTCTGCAGCCCCTCAAGGAGGATTTCACAGACCCGGCCCTCAAGGACCCTATGGAGGCCCTCAGGGACCTCCTCCTGGTCGTCCCACTCCTGGCCCGGGTGGACGTGGTCAGTTTGGTCCTGGTCCTGGTCCTTTGAGCCCCCCACCCCACGACCCCTACGGACCCCCGCAGCGCCCTGGCCCAGATGGACCCGGCCTTATCGGCTTTGAAGCCCCATCCAAACCACAGCAAGCACCACGGCCACCGCGTTCTCCTGGTCCTAACATGCAGGGCGGTCCCGGCGGAAGAGCAAGCCCACGCCCTGGAACTGCTGCTTCAATGCACAAGCCGAACTCCCCACTCGGGTCCCCAATGTCCGGTAACTTCCCGAGACCTGGAGTGTCCCAGACTCCTCCCAGAGGCCACACTCCTCAGCCACCTCCAGCCACTCAACCAGCACCATCAAAACCCCCTGGAAAGGGTCCCAAGACTTTCGAGGAAATGGGTGTGCCGGTACAGAAGGAGGAGCAGGATTGTGTATGTCTGGCTCAATCCCCCTTGCTGATCAGAGTATACTAACACCCAATTCCAGGTCATCATGTAAGCACAATTCTCGGCGAAAGAACGGATGGGGCGCAGAAGTACGAATGTTTTAATACTGTCAACATCATCATTCACTACGGAAGACTTGATTGTGGGGAACTCGGGGGTGTTTTCCTTTTTTCTTTCAGGACGGGTTGGGTTGGGCTGGGTTGGATTGGGCTGGAGCCAGGTCGGGATGACAAAGGGAATATATTTTTTAGAGCTGCTACGAGTCTTCTATATCCCAGTTTGTATTTTTCTTCTTCATTCTTCATTCTCTTTTCTTTTTCTATTTCTTTATACCTTCATATTACTCGTTTTTTTTTCTTTTTTTCTAAACTATTTTTCTCAACACGTTTTTATATCTTCCTTCAACTATACCTTGCTTTTTCCCCCGACTTTTTCTAGTTTCATGATCGCCACTCGTGTTTTCGGGATTCCCCTCTTCTTTTTTCTTCACTTCTTTTTTTTTTTTTTTTTGCTGTAATCTACATTACATACATACCCATAACATACTTCATCTACCCTGTATACTTTTGTATTATCTTTGAGATTGTAATAGCATTGGTTTGTTCCCCGCTTCCATAAGAAAGTACCAATGTAACGTTTCGTGCGATGAAAGGAGTTGGGATGGGTGTGGGGATGATGTATCAAGGTCGTGGTCGTGTAAATTGAGAGGGAGTGCTTCACTAAGGAGAAGCTGAGGGGTTTGTGGATGGAGTTTAGGATTCAATGGGTAGAAATGAAGGGAGTTGTAGGAACCGGCATGGTGTACCCGATTTGGACTCTTTGGATTATATTATCTATGGAGCTGAGGGATAGGCGGAATTCATCACTGAAAGATTGCTCTGCACTTTTCCCATAAATCGTGAGGAATGCACCACATCCACATCCACATCCACATGCACGTATTATCCATCCCTCACCCCACCCCACATATCACCACCCCCACCATTAACCCAACCCAGCCTTGCTAACCTTGACCACCGCGACAACCGGCACCACGATACCCTTATTCCTTTCCGTGCCCAAACTCATCCCACTCTTATATCCCATCTTCTCCAACATCATACGTCCCTTGTTATCCGCCGCCAACTCCGGCGCGCCATGGCCAACAACTTCACCATCTCTCCTCTTCCCAATTCCGCCGCCGCCGCTAAAAGGACCCTTTCCACCGGCACCACCACCACCGTGTTTGCTGACACCTACGTCCATACGTTTAAGGAATTTGCGGTGGCGAAGAATGGAGTCGATTGCTTCTTCATCGGCCTCAAAGAGGGTCGAGCGCGAGGTCTTGTACAAGGTTGGAAAACGCAATTTGCCGGCGCCCACAGATTTGGATTTGAGGAAGAGTTGGCCGGCGAGGTTGTGGACCGTCTTACGGGCAAATTTGTCCATGGGTGGGAGAGCGAGGCTGGAAAGCGGGTTGGTTAGCAACTGGATTGGATAGAGGAGGGGATGGAAAGATACCTCTCATGATCACGCATCATAAACTCACGGATCTCGTCAAAGACCTCGTTCAGCGTCATGCCTTCCTTGTATTTGGCGCTCAACTGTGGTTTCCCGGTGGCTTGGAATTTCTTCCCTAGCTCACCGCGCTCCCGCATCTCTTGCCGTTGGATCTTGCGGGCTTTCTTCTTTTGTCGGTCCGCCTCCCAGGCGTTTGTAAGCTGGGATTCAAGCTCGGAATCGGATAAGTTGAGAGCAGCAATCTTGCCCTTGTTTTTCCTGTTGGGACGTTGAGGAAGCATAATGCTCAGTCGATCACGATCCATGACATCGAATTCATCGAATGCCTCAGCAAGTGCTGTCGCGGATGGGAAGTTCCCGGTGCGTCGGTTCGGGGTGATGTCGGCCCATGTAGTGGTTTTGCCCTTCTTGCGTTGCTTCTTGGACTTTTTCCCAGAGCCGGACATGGGGAAGAAGTCGTCGTCAAATTCCATGATTTCGGCTTCCATTTCGGACATGCCATCCTCAACACCCATGAACGCGAGCTCCTCTTGCCGTTGGAGGAGTTGCGCGAGTTTGAGATCGGCGTCAGAGTCCATTCCTTCAAAATCGTCCTCGTCCTCCTCTTCATCTTCTTCACCGTTGTCCTCGTCATCACTGTCTTCAGAACTGCTCCCGGCGGCTGCTACGGTTGCGGCTTGCTCTTCGAAGATCTTGATCTTGATGTCGGCAGATGAGTCCATGGATCCGGCGAGAACCCAGGTGGCGTCGTCGACGCTCTCGTTCTCCCATTTGATGAGATACTGAAGTCCACTAGGCCGTGTGCGTTTGCGGAGGATCATGTCTACAACTCCTTTGTTACCCTCTTCATCAGTGCTAAACGCATCAAAGTCGGCGAGATCGTCATCGCTCCAACCATTATTATACCGGTAAATGGCTTGATCATCAGACGCAGCCTCTTCTTCGTCAGTGCTCTCGTCAATCCATTCATCCCCACCAATGTCTCGACTGGTGAATTTGTTGTTATCAAATTTGGATGAAGCCTTGCTGGGAGGTCCAGCTTCGCCGGATTCGCCGGCTTGTTCTGCGGCTTCTGCTCGCATTTGTGCAGCAATGTTTTCCATATAATCTTCGATTGCCTCACCGTCTTCGTCGGCCTGTTTCTTACGGCCACCGCGTTTTCCTCGTCGCTTGTTGCCAGGCATTGACCGTTGTCCATTCCAGGATGAACCTGGTAGTTTGCTGATAGATATGAAGGCATCATCTTCCTCTGGCTTAGTTTCCTTAGCCTGGACGACAGATGGAAATGTTGTGACAGTTGAGGTGTTGATAACTTTTTCCTCCGTGGTGATGACTCGCACAATTCTCTCCCCAACTCTAGGAGCGGGTTCAATTGATGGTGAGCGAGCTTTTGCCTTCTTTGCCGGGGACCGTTTCCGGTCCAATGATGGAGATGGGCCAGTCCGGCGATTCCGGGGAACAAACAGGATCTTTTCGCTACCAGACGATGATCCGTTCGAGGGTGCTGGGGACGGTGATCGAGCTTTCGGTACGATACTGGGGTCGCCAACGAGGTCAAGAACGAAGGCTGCTGGTGTCGGCGTTTCTTCTTCTTTCGGAATTTCCATTTCGACGTCCAATTCTATTCTGCTGACATCGATTTCTGCAAGAAGTTTCTTCTCTTCTGATGAGTCGGCTTCGGCCATAGGTGAGTCACCGTCTCCATCGACTTCATCGACTTCAACAACTGCTATAGCTGCTTCGTCTTCCTCAGCTTCCTCGCCGCTCAGTGTATCTGGTGGATGCTCGGGATGCATAGGTTTTAGAAGCTCGGAGGGTTGCAATGCGCCGGCAGAGACAAAGCTCATTTTCATATCGCGAAGGCGGTTGTTAAACACTCCATGGTGTCTCTCGGTGTACCTAGCCTCATCCCACATGGACATGTGTGATAAGTCTTTCCCCAGCACAGGCAGACGTCAGCTTCTCTCTCTCTCTCTCACTTGCCATCTCCCTTCCCTCCAGCTGGAAAGGCAAAGCCAACCGTTCTGAGCCTGAGTTCCGGCATTTCGTGGGCTATTTACAGCTGCTGCTCCCCCGCCGCCTCTGGAGAATCCACCACCACGCTTCCCAGCTCCTCCGCGGCCGCCTCGCGGAGTATGAGAGTTGCCGCGCTTATGGCCTTTTCCGCCGCGACCCATTGAGGGCGTCGAAGGGAACGATGGGTTTCTGCTCGAATGGTTGTGTAGAGATTTCTGGGAGAATCGTCGCGGGATTTTGTGGTTGTGGCAATGAGTCGAGCTGAGTCTGTTGTTAGCTCCGGTTAACAAGGGTTGCGGAGCATCTGCTGCTTAATCAGCAAGTTAGCTCCGCGGGCGGAGGGTGATCACGGGTTGGCAGACCATAGAAGGTAAGCTTTGGCCTTGCAGGGTTCTTCTTCCAACTGCTTGAAGCTTGAGCACACAAGCGTGGTCATTCAATGGGTTAAGGTGCTATCATTGTGAAACTCGTGATGTTTGGTTGCCTAATAGGTAGCACTTTGGAGACGCACATCTGGCTCATATACCATGCGGTATCAGATCCGGGTTGAAAAGCACATTTGGAAGCCTAGCGCCTCTTTTGAAACATTTTGGAAAGACTGGTGGCCTATACGGTGGTACTACACATATTTATCAAGCATTCGGAGGGCACTGTTGAACATGAGAGGTGGAACTTAGAACCTGAATAAGAAAAGCACCTTTGGATCTTTTCCCCAATAACAACTCTAGAACATTGTGCTCTACACAGCTACATCCAGAAAGCAAGTAAATTCAATAACACCTTATCCCAAGTCCCAGAAAAGCAACCACGCGCCGAAAAAGAAACTCCTCTGAAGCCATCAGCCAGCTTCAAGTTACCAAGAATCACGCCCTAATCATAGTGCTCCATGTCGTGAACAGCTCCATCATACATTCCCATCTACTGCGACCTCTAGAAATTAAACTTAAAATGCTGTCCGCCACCACCGAATCCATCAAAACCACCCTGTTGCCTAAACATGAATGGTCCACCACCCTGGTGACCCCACTGGGCAAACGGATTTCCGCCACCAAACGGATTGCCCTGCTGTTCATTACTATTGGGATCATCTCCATTATCGAACCTCTCCTTCAACTCCGGATTGCTGAGAACCTCCCAAGCCTCATTAATTGCCGACATCTTGCTCTGGACCTCCTCTTCATTCAGCTCGCCACGGTATTTATCAGGATGATATTGCTTGACGAGATTCCTGTAGGCGCGCTTGATTGTCCGATCATCGGCATCACGAGAAACGCCAAGGACTTTGTAGTAGTCCTTTTCCTTGGACCGCTTGAGGAGCGTTTGTGCTTCCCGGAATTTCTGAGAGAAGACGCGAGAGGATTCTGTGACACCTTGGTGGGCGTCACGGAAAGCAGAAAGCATCCGTACTGCTTCCTCAAACAATTCGGAGGAAACCAGGGACGCTGCTTTAGCGAGTGTTGCGGGAAGGGAGGCGGGGTTGAGACGGAGGGTTTCATCGCAGTAAGGGGCGGCTTGTTTGGGCTTCTTGAGCTCGGTGTAAGTTTCACAAGCAATCTCGTTGAGTTCGGCTGTAAGCTCGTGGGGAAGTTTGGAGTGGAAGGGTGGGAGGTTAGTGTCAAAGGTCGTTGGGGTTTCGAGGTCTTTGATGTCATTGGTAAGCTCGGTGAAGAGGTCCGGCTCGTCCTCATCTGTTGGTACGAGGAGAGTTCTCTTCAAAGACGCAAAGGAACGTTTTGTCCGGAAATCCCGGACTTTGGTAAGAGATTTATTGTAGTTTTTGAAGCGACGCAGGAGCTTAGAGCATGATTTGGAGTCGGGGTCGGAGTGGAGGCACTTGAGGAGCTGTTGTTTTGCGCGATCGAAATCATTAAGGGAGTAGAAGAGGAGATTGGCGATGTAGAGGTGAGGGGTAATGTCGCTCGGGTTCAGGATGAGAGCTTGCCTGTCCAGGGAAGTGGTGATTAGAAGTTAATTCTTAAAATGAGGAAAACTGAACATACTGCAAGTCCGTCACCGCCTCTAGAGCATTCCCGGCCTGTAGCCTGCACCTTGCTCGGAGGTTTCTGAGTTCGAGATCACCACCGGCTACGGGAATCGCAATCCCTGCCTTCTCGATACACTTCTCCCAGTCCTTGTGCTTGGTCGCAGCCCTGGCCTCCGTGGCCGCATTCTCAGCAGCATCAATCTCCTCAATATATGTAGCAAACCTGGAACCTCCGGCCCTGTTGTAGTCCGCCCGAGCACCATCCCAATCACCGGACCTTGCCTTCAGCTTTGCCCGCTGGACAAGCGCAGCCTCAAAGTCGGGCTTGATATCCAAAACAGAGTCGAAGTCGGCGACCGCTTGAGCATTGCGTCCCAGGGAAAGGTAGGCGGCTCCACGTTTGAAGATGGTCAGGTAGTTGGACGGGTCTTTCTCAATCGCCACATTGAAGTGGTCCAGAGCAGCCCTTTTGTCACCGGCAGCGAGAAGAGCATCGGCGCTTTCCACGAGCATGTGGACGGGGAGCGAGGAGTCCGGGACGTCGGCGGCGATGGCAGAGAGGGCGAGAGAGCCCAGGAGGAGAGTGGTTGCAAGAACCGGAAGTGTTCGGTGGAGGCGAACCATGGTGGCTCCGGAGTGTTTGTGTTTGGCTCAAGCTTTTATGTTGTTGCTCAAAGTTTGTTGGATGGAGGATGGTTCGGTGATGAGAGGGTTGGGCAGAAATACAAGGCGGCGGGGAGGAAGAAAAGAATGACAGCTGACGGCGAGGGAGGAGGAGGAGCAAGAGGAGGAGGTTGCCTCCAGGTGTGGTTGTTGAGTGCAAGCTGGCCTCATCTCGCTGAAGTTGCCGCGCCTCCTGCAGCGAAAGCTCTCGCCCAGCCGACCAGGGTCAAGAGCTCCGACCTCAGAACATACGCGACACTAGACCACCATACTATCCACGATTCCCATTACGCCGGACGATAATGCCACCGCCTCCAGACTTCGATTCCATATGGTCTCCCGCCAAAGTGTTCTCTCCTACCCCGGCCAAACAGGCATCTCTCCAACAGAAAGATTGGGCCTATGTCGACCAATTCCTGGCCTCCCGCTTTGCTCCAGCCCCGGTCCCGAAGTTCGAACGCAACCCGGACACACTGAAAGCCTTGCTTGCCATTGCGTCGGCCAACGAAGCTGCCGATGAAGAGAAACTACTTGAGCGCCGGGTAAAGGAGCGCGCGCTGGAGGAGCTGAAGAAGCAGGAGGCGGATACGGAAACAACGAGAGTCGGGGAGCCGCTACTGGTGACCGTGGAGGAACACCTGACGGACGAGGGGCGACAGAGACTCAATTCAGTGGCTCTTTTGAGTGTAGCTTTGGGTAGTGCTAGTACCGATGCCCAAAGGTAATTGACTTTGTGCACAAGCCTAGAAGTCAAATCAACACTAACTGTATGACAGATTAGCATCACAACTCATCGAGCTTTCGAAGCAAGAATCAGCGGTTGAACAGCAAACGATACGGATTGATTCTTTATTCCAAAGACTTCAAAGCGATCTTGCCACTCTCCGGGATTCTCTCCACAAATTGGAAACCGGAGAAGAAAACCAGCTCCCTCCCGATTTACAAAAGCGGATAACCGAGTGGTCAAGAACCAGCCGACATCTCCGGAACAAGACCGAAGACTACAAAGAGCGGCTTGAATCTATGGAGGTAGGCGCAATTTTATCATTCCATCAGTATGAGTTATGCTTACAGGTACCCTTCCAGGCCGAATTTAATTCTTCCAGAGTTTTAGAGGGCCTTACAGTCCCCGCGTTGGTGCAACAAGAGCAAGAGGTTCTCGCATTGAAGGAGCGTGTGCTCGATTTGGAATCTCAGGCCAAAGCCTTCCAAGGGCTGCCGCCTGAAAAGGATTTGGCGAGGCTGGAGGTGGAAAGGGTTCAACAAGAACTGCGAGCGTTGGAGGCAAGGAGAGAAGAGTTGTATGACAGTATGCTAGGATCTTAATGTAAGTGCGCATTTCTACAGCTAATCAGGAATACCATTTGTTATTTGTATAGTCAGTTTATCCTTATTGTAATGGATTTATTGTTGAACAACTGCACCAAATCTGGACAAGGAGCTCCCGTTCAGCTTGTGCAACCACTTGGAGTGATTGCCAGGTACTAATTTTTTGATAGATCATAGACCAGATTATCTACCTGATAAAATTGTGAGGTACCAAGCTATATAATATCAGAATCCCGATACAGATCAACTTGGTACATGTCGGTGAATCATATCAGAAGAATGGCTCACACAGCTCACCATCGGTTCATCACCAACCATTTCGCTCTTTACACTTCTGGACTACTTAGTCAAGATGAAGGAATCCCAATCCGAGCACATCACACATTACAGGGCAATGAAAAAAGGGCGATACTTTTGTTGATCTTTGGGGCGATCTACCATTACAAAGTATACAGGATCTGGAGGGTGAAGACGGGGATGGAGACGATCTGGACAGACAATGGAGACTGGGGGGAATGAAGGGATCATAGCTGAGAATTTGACGCATCAAGATGCAGAATGAAGGATGCATAATGTAAGACTAGAAACTCTAGATAGAAACTGCAAGCCATGCCGTGGCGATGGAATTAAAGCCAACAAACCCTCACGCTGAAACCTTTCCAAATACAAAAACCAGCCGGAATAACACCCAAACACCGCAAAAGACGTTAACTGCTCCCACATATCTCCAAATTCCACTTTAGTCCCTCTCCTTTCTGTCTCCAATATCCCCATCACTATCCTCACCCCTCTCCAAGTCCCGTAACCTGTCCTCCTCCCGGCTCTCCATCTCGCCAAGCTCATGCTCAAACTCTACCGTCTCATCGCCCGCAACCGCAGCGTATGCTCCACCAGACTTGGCCAATCTCCGCCGCTCCAGCATCCTTCGGTGGTACTGAGTGCAGAGCAGTAGCCCCAGGACACTTCCAACGAGGTTTGCGAGGATATCGAACGGGTCGAAAGCGCGGATAGTGGTGAAGGATTGAAGGAACTCAGATCCGATACCCAGGAAGAGGGTGCAGACGAGGAGAGTGGCGTGGACAATACGCCGGCGGCTGGTTTCGATGATCCAGTAGAAGACGAGCTGGGACAGGAGAGTGTCAGTAGATTTGTGGCTGAAGAGGGTGGGGAAGAGCACAGCAGGGAGACGTACTGTGAGCAGGAAGAAGGTGATAAAATGGAGGACTTTGTCGTTTATGGGGACTTGGATACTGGAGAGACCGAGATAGGCAGCGATGAGGGTGAGGAGAACAAAAGAGACGGCGAAGGGCACACGTATCCTGTTCAGCACCAAAGTCAGCAGGATCCAGAGAGACGAGGGAGGTGAATCGGCAATAGGTGTAGGTAGCAGAGTGGAAATGACGGGGAGAGATGCTGAGGAGCACCTACCGCATGGTGGTTGGTGAGTGTTGATCAGGACAGAGGCGATGGCGGATGAGATGGGATCGAGTGGGAGGTGACGCAGAGCTGCGCAACATGCAATCTGGCCCGCACTGGCGGCGGGGATGTGGAGATACTGGGCTGCCGGTGGGATGTTTCAGCACAAGGGGCCCAATGGAGGGGATTGCCCTTTGTTCTGGAAATACATGTATCTGACGGATTGTGCACAATGAAATGAGGGAAAGGGCCCTGGAGATGTCCTGTAGCAATGGAGGCCCAACTCTAATCAGTATGGTGGGCATGTAACTAGGACCGGCCTCACATTTCTCTGGCTTCTTCTCTCTCATGCACCCTCCTGACCTCTTCTCAAACGGCGTCCATACACTCTCCCCCTCCTCCTCCTCCGCAGTGTGTGATGCTGCTCATCGGAGGCATGGGCTCCAGGCTTGACGTTTCCCCGGGTCTGACGGGACGCTGGAGGGTTATTGGTCGGCGGTGGAGAGCGACCCGGCCGGCGCATGCCCCCACAGCTAGAGAAGAGGGAGAAATTCCGTATTCCTGTCCCAGCTAGTGGGATCCCCTTGGCGTAGTGGGGTCGCGAGCTTAATTCAACGACACGAGAACGCAGAGACCTCCATACGAACACATTGGAGACCAATCGCAGCCATTGTAGTTGAAGAGTGGCCCTCAAGTACTGTTGCGTCCAACCAGCCTGTCGTTCAACTTCCTCTAGGCATACATCTCTGGTCACTCGCCCTCGTGTTGGCTTATGTAAACCTCCAACGCTCCTCAACCTCACCTCTACGTACACGCGCAAGCTCCCCCAACTCCCGCGCCTCACCACCACGCGGAACCTGCCTCTGCAACGTTTTCAGCTCCCGGCGCACCATCGACTTCCCCGGGGTAATGCTCCCAACTGTCTGAGCTGTTCTCGCGAAGTCCTCTACGCGTCCAAGACTTCGTCTGCGCCCTGACCACCCCCTACCTACGCCTGGCCCCGCCAACAACTCGGAGACCCCTCTCCCACCTCCTTCCCCACCATTCCGATCTTACAATCCCGCAATGGCATCCAACCCACCATCAGATGCTGTTGCCACCTCCCCCGACCAAGCCGAACTCCTTGCCCAGGCCTTTCGCGCACGATATCAAGAGTTCGATAGACTCATCCCCACACTCTTCCGTAATGACCACCCATGCTGCGCAACTTTGGAAATTGAGCCGCCTGTAATAGGCGACGATGGAGACGTTGAAATGCTCGATGTTGGAGCTGATGCGCACCACCCACCCCCCCCAACCAAGCCGCCAAAGGTGCGCGTTGAGGAGGACTACGACTTTGACGACGATGACGAGGACGAGGAACCGTCGAAACCGGCAGTACCACCACTGGCAGCAACAGCGGCTACGCCACCTCGCCCTCAGATAAATCAGAGTCCATCATCATCGACATCTGCACCATCACAGTCTGGGGCCCCCGGCGGGTCATCAGAGGTCAAGGTGACCCGTGAGAAGCTGGAGGCGGACAGGAAAGCTGCAGAAAACTCCGCGCGCCATGCATTTGAAACTCTGTTCTTTACTCTGGAAAATGACCGGGACGCAATGCTGGAACAGAGGCAGCTTGAGGAATCAGATCGTCAAGTCAACGCCGAGGCCAATGCGGCGACTGAACAGCAACCTGGGAAGCTTGCAAGTGCGAATTTGGGCGCAAGCAATCTTACCCTGAAGCATCTTATTGCCAGGATTGATGCGACACGGGAAAGGGTTAAGGTGTCAGACATGGAACTCAGGAATCTTATGAGTGAAGTGCGGAAAAACCGATCCAAGTGGGCAAGTGAAGATAAGATTGGCCAAGAGGAGCTTTATGAAGCTGCTGAGAAGGTTGTATTAGAGCTTCGTGCCAATACGGAGCACTCAACTGCTTTCTTGAACCGCGTCAATAAGCGGGAGGCGCCAGACTATTACCAGGGTATACATGACCACTGGAAGCTGGAGAATGTTAAACTAATACCTGGGAACAGTTATCAAGCAACCCATGGACCTTGGCACAGTCATGAAGAAACTCAAGCAACATCAGTACAAAAGCAAAAAGGAGTTTGTAGATGACCTGAACCGGATTTGGGACAACTGCCTTACCTACAACGCCGACCCCTCACATTTCCTGCGCAAGCACGCCAAGGCCATGAAGACAATGACTGCAAGTTTGGAACCTCTAATCCCTGATATTGTGATTCGAGACCGAGCAGAAGTAGAGGCCGAGGAAGCTGGGCAGGTGGACGCTGAAGGCGAAAGCGATGATGGTATTACCTCCTTTCTTCTGAACCAGGGGAATTGAATTGGACCAAACAGATGCTAATGATACCTCAGAACCTATCATGTCATCGCGAGGACGCAAAGCTCCAGGATCCAAGAAATCACGGAAAGGCGCTGCCGCAGCTCCAAGAGAGGGTACTCCTGATGTGAAACCACCAACTGTACATCTTGTCAGGGCCGATTCAAACCCACCTGGGAATAACGATGCGCACAGCCAGAATCTGAGTGTAAATGGATTCCCGACCCCGACAGGCGGAACACCCGGACCCAATGGTGTCGCTGGTTCAATAACTCAGCTTGATCTTGAGGAGGATGATTACGTAGGGGACTTGGAGTATCAGTCATGGAAGAAGATTACGAAGAAGGGAAGGGCAAAGGTTGCTGTGAGTACTTTTCACTTAACGGAAATATCATTCTCTAATGGATTAATAGAGCCAAAGACATAAGCTCATTCGCGGCACCCGGCTCAACCCAGAGGAGCCAGCATTGATCCGGTCCCGCATCGGCATGGGGAGGACTATCCAACAGTCTTTACGACACCTTAAAGGAATGGAAGATGAACAGGAGGAGGATATTCCCACAGTGACAGAAGAAGGCGAGGGAGAAGAAGATGATCAGCGGTTATTGCCTGACTACTACGACCCACTTTCTTGTGTCCCCGAGCTTCCATGGCGAACAGTATGGGCGGCCGATGAAGGTGAAGTTGAGATGCCGGATACCGACGAGAACGCATTACGATTGGCGCCGCGAGGGTTGTTTGTTCAACCAAAGTCGCAGCTTAACACTATTCTGGATGCAAACTTGAAGAAGATGCAAGATACCCGGAAAGTGTGTTCGAAGATTACTGTCATCAAGCAGATGCAGACGCAGACACAGGTACATTCACACCAGTTACTTTCACCTTGTTCATACCTAACATCCCTTTCAGATCTATCCCAATCAGTTCACCAAATACGATCCCAAAGAATTCGTTGAACAAGACGTGGACGACTTCGTCATCTCGGAACCAGGGCCTATAATGTGCCGCGACGTTGCTCGTTCCAGTCTTCAGCGCTCCCTTGGCAAGATCTTCTATCATGCAGGCTTCGAAGAATTCCAACCTTCCGCTCTTGAGGTCGCCACCGACATCGCCGCCGACTATTTCCAGAAGATTGGTAAAACCCTTATGGTGTATGCAGAGACTCCACAACACGACCGGATATTTACACCTGAGGAAATTATCCTTCATACGCTGAACGAAAATGGAAGCGACGTCGAATCACTGCAATCCTATGTCAGGGACGATATTGAACGCCTCGGAACCAAGTTGAGCACCATCAATGAGAGGATGAAGTCGTATCTTGCAGAACTCCTCCGGCCGGCCCTTGCAGACACCGGAGGCGATGACTCGAAGTTGTTTAACGATGGTAGCGAACAGTTTGTTGGAGGAGACTTTGCCGAGGACATTGGCGATGACTTTTTTGGATTCAAGGAGCTTGGATTGGATAAAGAGTTTGGACTTGCAAGTTTGTCGGTTCCGTTGCATTTGCTGCAGGGCAGAATGCACAATGCTTATCAACCAACAAATGCGACGTATGTTTCCTTCCTCTTTTCCTTTTGTGATAGTATAGATACTAATTCTCATCTTAGAAACGCTGCCACCTCCGGAGAACTCCACAAGCCCCCACCCCCTTTCGAACCGCTTACCCAGACTCTCCTCAAATCCCAAATCCAACTCATCCAACCCTTCTTCCTGGAACGCTTCACCACCTCCACGACAATCCCCGTCCCAATACACCCCATCACCGCCCCCGCCTCCCCACCCAACTCCGACTCCAACGCCGTCATCAACGACACCACCACCACCACCACTACCGGCGACTCCCAACCCGCCCCCGCCGTGGAAACCGAAGAAGCCCTCCTCGAAGACGAAGACCTCCCTGTCAAACAACGACCGCCGAAACCGCGTCTTCCACCCACCGGCAAAATCTCCATGCCGCGGAAACGCCCGCTCCAAGCACAAGGCGGCGGGAGCAAGAAGAAGAAGAAGCCGAACCCGGTGGTCAACGCAAGCCCGACGAAGGGCGGACACAAGGGCGCGGATATGTTGGAGGGCAAAGATAACAGGAAGGAGAGTGCTGGTGCACAGGGAATGGTTAGGAGCTTCTCGAAGATGAGTGAAGATGGCGGCGCGCAGGGGATGATGAGTCCCGAAAGTTTGGTGGCGTGAGTTTTGAGATGTGGTTGCTAGCGTTGGAGGCGTTATAGTTCATGGGATCTCGGTTTTTGGTTGGTTGGTGAGATGGTGAGGGGTATTTTTTCGTGGAGCAAGTATTGCATTGCATTGCATGGTATAAACGATACCGAAACCTCTATCTCATCTCGTTTGGGCCTTTTTCTCTACCCCCTCTTCTTCTTCCTCCTTTTCTCCTTTTCTCCTTCTTCCTCTTCTCTTTATATCTACCATTCCCCGCCGCTTTTT
The DNA here is from genome assembly GCA_004786065.1 of Ascodesmis nigricans. Taxonomy (NCBI): domain Eukaryota; kingdom Fungi; phylum Ascomycota; class Pezizomycetes; order Pezizales; family Ascodesmidaceae; genus Ascodesmis; species Ascodesmis nigricans. The sequence goes on from ML220126.1 coordinate 314,968, forward strand.
CATCCCCGATACCACCTAAACATCTTACCAACCTCCTCTTTCTTACACTCCCGTTTTCAACCTTCCTCTTCTTCATCTTAATTGTACAGCTCCCCCGTTTTTCATACCTGCTCTACTCTGCGGATGCTTCTTGCGCGCGCCGGTTATACATCATACAATATTTGGTGTGGCTGTCGTTTTTCGGGTTATTGCTGTTTTGGAGTGGATGGTTATGGTTTTCCTTCGTTTTCTCTTTTTTCCTTTTCCTTCTTATGGTTTTGATTGCTTTTCACGTCTGGGTGGCCGCCTCTCTTGAGTCTGCAATGTTTGTCCTCACTTTCCTTCTTTCCTTTCTTTCGTATCGCCGCTTACACGTCACGTCCCCACCTATGATGCTTGTGTTTTTTTTCGGGACTGGAATGTTGGTTGAGTTCTTCGTTTCGTTTTTTTTTCTTATGTCTATTTCTTTTGGATTTCGGAACGGGTATTGGTGTTGGGGGTGCGGGGTTGAGCAGAATGTGAGAATGGGATATGACTGAGGGAGGGAGTCTGTTGTATGTACTGTGCAATGAATAAATAGTTTGATGAATTTCCTTTTCGATATGTGACATGACTGTGATGGCGTGCGCGGTGCAGTAATAGAATAGAACACTGCAAGAGCGAGAGTACCATGAGAGCTCAAAATTGAGGGTGTTCACCTTCAAACACAATCATTAAACAACGTGACTTCTCCCATCGCACCGTGGAGTAATAGTACTGTAACTACTTTCTTTCACCTCCCTCCACTTCCATGTAATTAAACATACAGGATCGTTTCAAAGTTCACAGCACACATAGAACAGGTGACAGGTAGAGTAGGCAAGTACTTCGTAGTAGGGGGTAGGACAAACATGAACATCTCTTGCACGCGCAACCGAAATCCCACACAGTCGATAAACCAACAACCTAACAACCCAACCGACACCACACCACACCATCCCATCCGACATATTCCAAACCCCTGTAAAAGGGGAAAAAAAAAAAAAAAGGACAAACAGACCAGGAGATAAGAAAAAAAAGGGAAGAAAATGCAAAGGGGAAATAAAGGAACATGAGAGAACATAGAAAGAAACCACACATAGAACCGATAAAAAAAGGAAACAAGAAAAAGAAGAGACGAAAAAAAACGAACAAAGAAAAGAAACACCTTCTCTCATGTTGAAGCCACCCCACCCCATCCCTCATCCCCGGATCCCCCAATCTCCATACCATCCCAATCATGACACATCACAAATCATCCAGGTTTTTCACCATTTCGCATCGTTAAACATTAGAAAGAAAAATCGTTCCAGCCCGACAAACATTCGCCTTCTCCGTCGGTCTTAAGCCATGATACGCTTGACGGTGTTGAGCCGTTCAGGCGGCATCTGGCTGGCGATTTGTTGGACGTTCGCGCCGGTGGCCCGGAGGAGATTCTTAACGGTGGCGATGGCCCTTTCGGCGGTTTGGCCTTGGATGGTCTCGGCGTCTATTGCCTGGACGACGGCGTCGAAGATCTGGGGGACGCGGGAGGTGACGGCGGGATTTTGCCTGATGGGATAAACGTCAATTCATATTCCTCACGGGGATACTAGAAAAATAGAGGGCAACCTACTGTTCAATCAGATCGGCCAAGAAGTTGTACGCATATGGAGCAGCCTCATCATCATTCACAATTGGGAGAGTGCTGATCCAGTGCTCCACGATAGCCTGCGCGTTCTGGACCTTGTTTGCGTTAAACTTCAGGATCTTCGCGATCGAAGCACAGGCATTCTCGGTGGCAAAGACGTGATCATCAAGGCGGGCATTCGGGTGTTGGCACGCAGCAAACAGTCTCTCCAAAGAGGCAGCGCAGAAATCTGCATAAGCGGGGCCCCCGTTCTGTGCAGCCACGCCAATGCCATAGCACGCCGCCTGCCTGTTCGCTGGGATAGGGTCCGCAAGGCCAGCCATCAACGGTTCTGCGAAGTGAGGCTGGTATTTGAATGAGTCGTGTCCGCAGAATTCCAGAACGTCATCGACAATGCAGAGCGCCCACTGCCGCATAGTTTCATCCGAGCTACGGATGAAGCTGGTGTAGTAGTTAACGAGGCGTTCCCAGTAGGGGAGGAAGGAGATGCCGTGGTTCTTGAATATGGTGTGGAAGGCCTTGTTCATGTCAGAGAGCAGGGTCTGGTCGTCCTCGATCGCATAAAGCATTTCATCTTCGGGATCGCGCTCATCCTCGGGCTTCTGGGCATCGGCGAGACGCATCTCATGGCGATTCTGATATTCACCAAGACACTTGTCGACAGCGGTGACGAAGGCAGTCATGTGTTCAGCCGTGAGACAGTTGGGGCCAGCAACATCGACGGCCTCGTAGAAGCATTGATACATCTCCGCGAGGGTGTCGACGGCCGGCTCGGAGGCGAGGGCCTCAATAACCTTCCGGATGGTGACGCTCCAGATTTCGCCGAGCTGTGGTGAAGTTGGGCCGTGAGCCTTCTTGATAGAGTTGAGGAGTTGTGGGATCAACTTCGCGGACGCAACACGGACAGCGTCGTTGAAGAAGAAAGAAAGACCAGGGAGAGCAATATCCTTCATGACTGTGGCGACGTATGGCTCAAAAGCGCCCTCGAGATGTTGGCAGTAGATGACCAAAAGCTCGATAGCCATATACTTGTCATCGAGAGCAGAAGTCTTGATTCCAATGAACTTGCCGCGGACCGGGACAAGCTCCCAACCTTCCTCCTGCTCAAGTTGTGCAATCTGCTCATCGTCATCGAGAAGATGAACATCTGCCTTAGCGCTTGCCAGCTCCAACAATGGAGGCATTACGGCCGGAAGATATGGCAAGAAGGCGTTGCGCAAGACACGGCACATACGGCCCCAGCAGTGCATAAGGTATGAACCCTGAGGATCATCGGGGTCGGCGACACTTTGCTGGATGCGGCCGAGAACGTTGACGAGCCGGATGGCATCCTGTCCCATAGCCTCCTTTCCAACAGCAAGAGCAATAAGAGTTGCGCACTCCATCGCCTTAGCGTTGAGGGTTCGGAGATCCTTCGAGGACTCGTCCAGTGGCCGGTCGAGAACGTTGAAAAGCAGTGGCATGAGAGTAGAATAGTATCTTGCGAACGATGGCCCTGCAGAGTCCGCGATGGTAGCAATTGTCGACAAAGACTGCTCCTGAACATATCTTTTCTGGTCGTTGTGAAGAAGATTGAGGAGACGCTTCATCACGTCGTCGAGATACGGTTCAAGGATCTCCTTCTCGGCCTCCTCGCAAAAGTTGACCAATGCAGCGGCAGCGTGAGATTGGACTCTGGGTTCCGGAGAATCCAAGACTGCGATGATGTTCCTCAGAACCACATCATGATACTTCTCCTGCATAATACCAGCAAAATCCGTGCTCATCTGGCCAACGGAGTTACAGGCAGCCCACCTCACACGGGGGTGAGGGTCCCTCAGCATGGGGATAACGAGATCCAAAATCTTGTCCAATTCGCCCTTCATCATATCGTGGCAACCTTCTGAGATAGCAGATATCGCCATCAAGGCAGCGTGTCTGTCCCTCCATGCAGAAGATGTAATCATGCGTGGAAGCCATTGGAATGTAGGGGCCAGAAGCACTGAACCACCAAGTCGGTTTGCCAATCGGTCCATGCACTGCTCGCCGGCAACGTGGTTGAGATCACTCTCATCCATGTCCAACTAGAACCTGTCAGTGAACGAGTTGATTATTCCAAGATTTCAATACTCACATCGTCAGCGTCATTCCACTCTGAGGCGTCCTCATCATCAATTCCAATATCCGTCATCAAGCTCAAACATTGCGTAACCATCTCGGTAGCGTAGTTCGGATCTTTTTTACACATGTTTGGCGAAACTTCGGCAAAAGTAGCCAAAAGCTCCAAGGCGTTCTGGCGAGTCTGGTCTCCCAAATCCTTGTCTTGAATAACGCTGATAGCAAACTTGACCACATCATTGAACATCGGCTTGAACATGATGGGTGAAGTCTCGGCCAAGTCGGTAAGAGCCATCAAGGCCTTGCTCAGGTTATCCGTTTCCGCCTCCGATTTGAAAGGCACCAGGACATGGAGAATACTCGGAAGCATTCCATAGTACTGCTTCTGCGCGCTCTTCTTAAGAGAGCGGAAGAAGGCAGCGAAAGCTTCCATGGCGGAAAGCCGTACTTCTTTGTTGGGATCCGCAAATCCCTCCTGGAATACTTTTTGCACGACATCACCATGCTGCTTTTCGATGATGCCTGGAGTCGTAGTGAATATCCGGAAAGCGCCTTCTCGGTGGCTTGGGTCGGGGGATTTGCTGGCCTGGAACAGGGCCTGGAGCAATTCTGGCCAGGGCTCATCTATATCGACAATGTCAGTGTCCAATTCCAGGCATTACTCAATCGTCAGAAAGCTCCAGCATACCCGCATCTGCATACTGCCGAGCAATCTCAGCAACAGCGTCACCAATTTTGTGTCTTGTAGATCCATTGGTCTCGTCGGCGAAGTTTCGGAGGAGCAAGTTCCGGACGTGGGTTTTCAGCGCTGGACTGCAGCTAAGAAACAACTCCTTTGTCTCCCCATCTTTCTGCACGGACTTGGAGGCGTATCGTCGGAACAGCACAGCTGCAAATGACCGAGCCTGTGGCATTCGAAACGTCGTGTATCAGTGACAATCGGCTCGTTACAAGGCAGGAGTCGTCTGGGATGTTGCCTACCCGGATGTCTGGCGCGTTGCCCATCTGCTCTGCAAGCCCGAGCAACAAGAACTCAGGTCGGTTGGCAACCCAGTCGCTATTCAGACTCTCTTCTGCGCTGGATCTCCGGGCGTTGTCGGAAGACGCGAGCCCCTCGAGGAGCTGCTGAAGAGCAGCAGTGTGCTCAGGCGGGAGCTGCGACGCCATTGCGGATGTAGAAAGGCTGAGGTACGAAAGGTGAAGGAGTGGTGGTGGTTTGACGAAGAAGCGAACAAAGTTTACGTGTTCCGACTGCGGCGTTTATCAGCGGCTGTCGAGGCTAGAAAAGACTCAGTGAGCGACTGTTTGCTCGAAAGACAGCTTCAAGTTTTCTGTAGCAAACAGCGCAGAAGGCGAAGGCTGGAGGGGAGCGTGTCGCGAGAAAGCAGTGCTTGGAAGGGGAGGGGGGGGCTGGTGGGGAGCCTGTGGTGGGGCTGGCGCTCTGCTCCAGCCTGACCCCAAAATTTTGAAAAGCGAGAACGAGAGGGTAAGCCCCGCCACGAAAACGCAGGAAAACGGCCAGGGATGGGGTCATACTGCTCGGCAAATGTGGTATCTGGAGATGAAGAACTTCGTCGGGGTCGCACCAGGCGGTGCAGCGTAGTAGTGGTCAACGAGGGTAACAGGACGAGGAGGGGTGATTCGGCCCTCTCACGGGTGCAAGCATACATAAACACCACCACACCACTGAGGACGTGCCAAGACACTGTATACTCTGCAGGGCAAGACTGCCCACAGTGTTAAGTATAACAGTGTTGTAACTTGAGGCACTTGGAGAACAGACTCTCACCGAAATAGTCATTTGCACCTTCATATCGAACTTATCATCATGAAGCATAACATGGCTTTCCCAATCAATCACACCAGACACCACAGGGGCGCCAACTACAGTACATCCACCAGACACCCAGAAAACTATCAGATGAATGAACACACGAACCGAAATGTACACAACACAACATAAAAGCCTCCATTGGCCTTGAAAGGAGGGGAAGAAGTGAAAAAGGAAATACAAAATGTAAAGGAAAGTTGCAACAATCAGTCTGACAAAAAAAATGGATATTTGGTGCGTCAGCCTTTACAACAGCTCATCTACCTCCTCCCCCACCTCATCCCTCTTCAGCAGAAAACCCTTCCCGATCATGTCCTGGGGTGGACAACCGCTTCTTTTTATCTTGTGAGCCGGGAGAGCGTAAAGGTTGCAACAATAACCACAGCAAGGGTTGCAATGGCGCCCGGAAGTAGCAGCTCATTAGGAACGCCAGGGATCACCTCTGGTTGGATAGCAACGACAGGCTCCGGGGGCACGGTAAACTTCCTCTTACGGCGAGCACTCTGGCCCTCGCTTTCCGTCTCCTCTCCCTCAGATGCGGCCTCAACCTCAATCTTCGGCTTCTTTTTGATGACCGGCTTAGGGTCGACAGTGGCCTGGACGGGCGGTGTTGAAGGATCGTGGACAAACAAGTCAACCTTGTCTCGCCCACCACGACGAGCAAGATCGATGGCCTCAACCAGATCACCATCCGAGGTAATCGACACCACGTCGCCATCATCATCAATGTAGCTCAGCGCAAAGCCTTGATTGGAAAGTTTGCCCTCTTCGTTGAACTCGGGCTCACCGCCAACTTCAGAGATCTCATTGCCCAACTTTTCGCTAACAGCTCCGAGAAGTTCAATGATACCGCCACTGGGTGTAACTTGAAGTCGGTGGACACGGCCGCTCGGAGCCTTGAACTTGAATGGGAAGGGTTGATCCATCGGGTTAGCTGCACGGCTGAGCATGGAACCATGGTCAGAGTGGTCTCCATGATGGGATGCAGAATCGTTCGGCTGGACACTATCATGCCGTTCGAAATGGTTGAGATGATGGCGGTTGGCTATGGGAGACTCTGTTCCTCCTCCTCGAATTGACGGGGTATGGCCTCGGTGGCTGGCGCCGTCGGATAGTTGTGACTCGGTATCGTCACCAAGGGACATCCAGAACTTGTTCCACGCAGGGCCCTCGCTGTCCGCTGTCTGCATGGAGTTGATCTACACGAACGTTAGTGTTGTTTTTGACACGACGGAACACAAGATCCTTGTCACCTGTTCAAGTGTAGCATAAGTCAACTTCAACACATCCACCATCCCAACTATCTCTCCCTCATGATTCATGACCGGAAGGTTAAGATAATGCCCATCTATCCGTATTGTTAGCCGAGCCAAGATACTATCGCCATGTTTTCTCACCATGCATCTTTCGCAGAGCTGCCTGGATACTCATATCCATTGGGGCAAAATCGGGGTGGGGGGTCATGACCCTCACAACGCTGCAGTTACCGGGATCCAATCCAGGAGCAATGACACGTAGGACTACGTCCTTGCTGGTGAAGATACCAGTAATGTTTCCATTGTCTTGGACCAACACCGCTGTGGTATGCGCCTCCTTCATGGCGATCGCGGCATCTCTAACAGTCGTCCGCACGGAAACGACGGTGGGCGGCTGACCATCCAATACAGACTCAAGATTCGGTCCTCCCATCTTCTGACGCAATGCCTCCACGTACTGAATGATTTGCTGCGGCTGCGAGGACCCCAATTCGGACTGTACACCTTCCAAAGCGTCGTAAAGTTTTCTGGATGAAGCATATGCGCGCTCCAGCTTCTCCATGGCCTCGTAGAAGCACTTTGTGATATCGAGGATACCCGAGATATCAGAGTTCTCATCCATGACAGGCAAGTGACGGAATCCCTTGCGGACCATCAAGTCCAACGCATCTGTTGCGGAGGTGTCGGTCCTGGCGCAAAGCGGGTTTTTCGTCATGATTTGAGCAATTGTGATATCCCTCGCATCGATACCAGCGCCCACAACACGGTAGGCCAGATCCTTGGCAGTGAAGATACCGGAGATCCTGTCGTCGTCGTCCGTAACGAGAACGCAGTCTTCCCGCTTCGCAGCCATCAACTGGGCGGCCTCAGAAACAGTGGTGTTGGGCTTGATTTGGAGAGCCTGGGAGGGGCGAAGGGCCATAACGGATCCAGGAGCGACCCGGCGGGTCTGCCGTGCACGGTTGGCGGTGTGCTTTTTCTTGCTGAGATCTTGCTCGATCTTGCGGCGGATGGCCTATGGATATTGTATTAGCACTTGGAAACAACAAATATTTTGGAGCCAACTGTGGGGGAAACATGGGTGTTTTCCCCCGTGCACACGAAAATCGTCTAGAAGACGATTGGAGAAGAGCTGAGACAGACCTCATCGCGTTTTGACTGACGGCGACGACTATCGCTGACGGCGGAAGCGGCCTCGGAGGCAGAAGGGGCAGGACCGCTTGGGACGGGGATGTTCGAGGGGCTGGCGGGGTTGCGGACGCTCTGTCTAGAGCCGCTGCCGCGAAGGCCGCCGATGGTAGACATGGGGGACTGGTGGAGAAGGCGGTTGGAGAGGAGTCCGGATTGAGCGGTGATGGAGGAGGAGGAGGAGGAGGAGGTGGTGGTGGTGGTGGTTGGAGGTGGAGGGGAGGGGGGATGTGGAGGCCCAGGGAGGCACGAGGAGGAAGGGAGGTGGTGAGCGAGAGAGTGAGAGCACAGGCCGCAGATGAACAGCAAGCGGGGCGTCAACTAGCCAGTCAGGTCAAGTCAAGTCAAGTCAGCCATGTCAGTTGACTGACCCTGGCCCTGGCCTTGTTCCGAGCCCTGAGAGAACCTCCTCGCGAGATCTCCCATGAATCAATCACCTTCCATCCTCCGAGAATGCCCAGGATATTTTTACCCCGCCGCCCCCCATACTCCTGCTCTGTCGCCTGTCCGCCGGGTGTCCGAGTCAACCGAAAGTGCCTCAACCGTCATCAAGATCCAGCTTCTCTTCCGATGCCATCATCATGCCATCCCGAGCATGCGTCGAAGATGCCCCAATCGCAGCCGGGAGAAAGCTTTTCGAAACCAACCGCACAATGCACAACACCTGCACAAAGAGGTCCGCAAGAATGAAAAAAAAAAACCTGGTCATTCGCCTTTCCAAACGGCATCCTGTTCCGGGACATATATATATTGTTGATACATACATACTTACTACAGTCATTCTATGGGCCGGAGGCCATTCGGAGCTTTGCCTCATGCCGTTGCCGGGATTCTCGACTCTCATTCCGTGTCCGCCACTCTCATGGCGTGAGAAGACGAGCGCTTAGACCTAGGAAAACATCTGATACTGGTTGGTTTGGTTACACCATGATTCCCCTCGCCGTTTATGCGTTTTTGAATCTTCCGGAAGCGCCAACTCCCTCTTGGACTGAATCCAAGGAAGATGAAGACATTTGTGTCACATTCAAGTCAGCCCATTTCACCAAATCGCAGGGGATGGATTTGATCAACTTTGGAGCAGCTTCTCAGGTTGGATTGCTCTCAGCCGTCAAAGCTGTTTGTTATTGGTGCTGTACCGGTATTTCTTATACCCGAGCTTGGAGAGCATGACAGCTTAGAAGTTTGATATTGTAGAGGAGCTTGCACAACGGACGAGAGTTATGCACAAAAGCCGCGGCGGTCTTTGCAAGAAGGAAGTATTGATCGAACTGTACCAGTAACAATACAGTGTCAAGATGTCATGCCATGTTGTCCAGTACCATACGCATACCGGCCATACATGAATCTCATATAATGTGGGGAAGAAAGTGGATGTCCAGAGAACGTGGCGCCGGGTCGGATGCACCCGCACAGGGGTGGGGGATGCAGAGAAGAATACTGGAAGTCTGTCATGAAGGAGCCTGGGGGTGAGACTGGGAGTGAGAGAGCTGGCTGATGGCTGACTGACATTCTCTCTTCCACTTCACGGTGAGCTTTCGCGTCCTACAATGTCGACAGTCATTCTCCTCAAAGAAGAATGATCAAATCTGCCCTGTCCGCCCCTCTCCTCCTGTACCTACAGTAATTCTCCTCGTTGCAGAATGATCAAGTCTGCCCTGTCCACCCCTCCCGTCTCCTCACTCCTCCCGTACCTGCGTAGCCTCCTAGCTAGTTACATGTTCTCCCCCATTACTCAGGCCTTGCCGGATAGGGCTGCGGATTGAGCTCTCTCCAGCGTCACCAATCGCCCATCGCAATTCCACTCGGACGCATGTAGCAACCTGTGTCTCCAATGACCTTCATCTCCTCTCTCCTCCCCACATATCTATCTGCCAGTGTTCCCCCCAGTCTCCTCCTTCCTGCCTCGTCGTGATATTTAGACACGCGCTCGATTACTTCCCATCCCTGCTCCCCAGCAAATCTCCCCACAACAGCACTTTCCTGACTGGCATCCGTCCATCCATCTCCTACACCCAGCGTTTCCCAGGCCTCCGTCCTGTTTCTCTCCCCTCCCTCTCTCCTGCTACGACTGACGACCTCACGACCACGACTCATCGACGACTCACTCCCTTCAACCCTCTGGAGACTTGATCTCTCCGTCCACTCCTTTCAGATTGCGCCCAGCTACCAGCTACCACGGCCTTCACCCCCCAGCCACTAGCTCCTCCACCACCTTCACCGATCTCGACATTCAAACGTTCGCTCCTCTCCCAGTCCCCGTAGCATATTCTCGCCATCCACTCGTCTCCAGATAACGGATCAGCCTACCTACTCAGCCTGGCTTCAGTACACACCTCTCTGCATGCGACAACCATCGTCGCTGTTCCCGAAGCAGTTCGCCCCCCTACCGTTCTTTGGGCCCACGTGGAACCAGGAAACTCAATCGCTGGTCAATCGTGTCTGATTGGAGCAAACACCGTTCGGTACCGTCGCGCTTGACATCTTGGTTTTCAGCATCGCAACCGCACGGCTGGAACCATCAGATAACTTTGGGTGTGTATCGATTCAACTGAAAGGTGTCCGCTTGTTCTTTCGAGTTCAGCGGAGCAGTACAGACATTCGGCAAACCAGTCAAGACGGAAATCAGGAAGTGCGGCTTCAGCGACACTTTTCGCGACATCCCAGTCTGCAGTTTGAGACTTGCTGCTGCCTCACAGCTTCTTCGACCGACAAAATCGCCCCAGGAATTATCACCACCAGACTCCTCCCAAACCTCAATGGCCGCGTACGATCCGGCGAGATCCCCAGAGCCCAGAACAAACTCCGACGACGAAGGCGAGTCGCTGCGGGATTCGCACGATCTTTCCCTAGCAAACGCCAGACACCGGGCATCACTGCTCGACAATTTGCTGCTTTCCTTCGATAAGATTGGCGACGGTATCGGTCCTTTTGGTGGCCCGGAATCATCTCCCTTCTTCTCTACTGTTGACGAGGTAGATGACAACGCGTCTATTTACTCCCGGCATTCCCGACAAGCCCGAACTGGGAGTGTAGGTGCTGCAACGGCCGGGTACAGCTTACAGTATCCCCAGCGTGTGCGACCAGATCAAGACTTTGGGTATGAAGAAGAGGGGGGCAGTTTCGGCGTCACATACGGATCCTCAGACCGCGATTTGCGTTCCCGAACTGGGCGTGGGCTTGATTCCTCGCACGGTAGCTTTGGAGGAGGGTATCCTAACGCCTTTGAATACGACTCGGCGCCCGCGCCGAGCATAAGGACCCGGAACCGTACACCTTCGCCTCCGCGCTCGCCGCGCATTGTGCGAAGACCTTCCAACAGAAGCATCAAAAGCTTACATCAGAACCCAGCATACCAGCCTCCCGAACATTTTGCACTGCCTCCCCTCCCTGCATTCGCGAATCCACCACCACCGGTTGGGTCTCCAATGGCCACACCGTCGAAACCGAGCCGACCTGGATTCTTCAGGCGAGTTTTCGGAGGTGGTAGCTCCAACACCGGCGGAACTTCGAACAACCCCAAAACACCCACCTCTGCATCTAGTGGAAACCCTCCTTCCACGCCCCCGGCTCACGGGGTTATTACCGAACCACTCCCGCCGCCGCCACCATTGCCGCAGGTTGTAACGAAGAAGTCGTCGTTCTTTCGTCGTCGTAAGAAGTCCGTGTCCGATGCCAACCAGCATCCTATGCCACCTCCTCCGTTACCACCCATCAGCACTGATGCTCCTCCCAATATTGACTTTGATGGCCCTCGTACTTCGTCCCTCCGGAACGCAATGAAGCCTTACATACCTTCGCCGGCATGGAACCCTGACAACTACAACGACCTTCGTCCTCCTTCTTTCCCAACGCAGGGAGCAACAATTAGGGCTGTTGCTTCATCAGAAGCTGTGACAGCGTCACGACAGTCACCATACTCTGGCGATAGCCCCCAAAGACAAAACGGCACATACGGTTCGGCCCCGGACATGACGAACAAGTACAGAAATGATGGATGGAACAGCAGAGGAGGGACAGCAAATGGGGAGCGGAGTCCTCTTGGGATGGATGACGGGAGTAAACCTTTCCCATCTCCTCAAGATTCACATACACTCAACAGGACATTTTTTGAAGATGACGATGACGAAAGGGAGTATATGTGGCCGCAACCTCCAGCGCATGTTGATGTTGGACGGCAGATAGCAAAGACACAAGAGAACAAACGTCCACAAAATCCACCGAAACCTGCATCAGCTGACTCATTTAAAGACTTTCCCATCTTCAATATGACTGAATACGAACGTCAGTGCGCAGAAGAGGAGAAAAGGCTGGAACGAAAGGCCGAACAGGAGAAAGCGGCGGGACAGCAAAAGAAGGATGAGAGAGAGAAAGAGCGAGAACAAAAGGCCCCGGGACTGAATCTTGATACAAGCGTTCGACTTCCAAGGGCAGGGATTGACCAGTCTTGGTTTCTCTCAACAACTTCTCCTCTCACGACGAGTACCCCGACGGTTACTCTCCAACGTGATGGCCAACAGAGTGTGGTTCTAGACCAGGAAGATGAAGAAGTATCCAGGAAAGATTCGGACAATGAGAGCTTGAAGGAAGGAGAATTCACTCCGAAGGACCTAGATATCGCACATAAGATTTTTGATGGTAATGAGGAGCTTGTTACAAAGGAGAAGGCTGCTGCATGGCTCGGGGACCCGTACGTGACGTCTTTCATCATTTTGATGTGTCGCTAACCGGCTTGCAGAGGTCCGGAGAGAGGAAGAATCCGAAAAGCATACATGTCACTTTTTGACTGGGCTGGCATGAACATCTTGGCGTCTATGCGATTATTTTGCGGAAGATTGGTCTTTAAGGGTGAAGCACAGCAAGTGGATCGGATCATGGACGATATATCGCAGAGGTGGTGCCAGTGCAATCCGAATCACGGGTTTAAGAGCTCTGGTATGGTCTCAAGGTATACATGGTTAGGTTGACTGTCTAACGGAAGCAGATATCGTTCACACCGTCCTATACTCTGTCCTGTTGCTTAATACTGATCTTCACATGGCGGAGATTTCTAATTCTCAACGTATGACTCGTGGCCAATTCCTCAAAAACACCATGGCTACAATTCGAAGAGTCTTGGAGGACGTTCCTTCCGAGCTCACTCTGGTGAAGACCAAAACGAAAGATGAGGATAAATTGACACTTTCCGGCACGCGGTCACCGGTACCATTCCCGGACGATGATGACGAGACGCAGCTGTCTGCCTTGCAATCGATGACCTTCCCGATGCCAGCAAATCACAAGCATTCAAAGCGCCCTTCTCTGGATTTTGGTCGCGGAAGTCGGATGAGTCGCATTGGTAATCTCAGCCCGCGGCTGCCCACTGAGGACAATGATAAGGATCTCGAGATGGATGGCGCCGTAGCTCTCGTGAAAGCGCCTATTTCTGGAGGAATCAAGGTCTGGGAAACGCAGGTTGAGATTGTCCTGAAGGATTTCTATCAATCCATCAAAGCACAAGCCTTACCTCTTCATGGTTCAGCAGATGCAAATGCGCCCCCGCAGAACAATACCCTTTCGGTATTTGGATCTGCCGGAGGAATGCTTCGGCGATCACCCAGCACGATCAGCAAGGCACCTTCGGAGCTTTCGGTTGCTGGCAGGCAGCGAGAAATTGGCGGGAAGTCTAGCAAGGACTGGTCAATGAAGAACAGATCCCGCCAACGTGTTTACAATGGATCTTATGCGGGATCGAGCAGAACAAGTTTGGAAGATCGTTCGTCATTGTGGAGTCCATCCGCTTCCAGCACATGGAGCAAGTACAGCTTGAACAAGACCCAGACCTCAATGTCTGTTGACTCTCTTGGATCCATCTTCACACAGAACGACTATCAACAATCGATCGGCTTTGCGAACGCCCTCAGTCACGCCATTATCCGTGAAGAAGCTGCCTCTGGACACTCTGGCGAGGAAGGAAACGATCTTGATGTTCTCTTGGATGGCGACGACGAACTCGAACTTGCCGGAGCTCCTTGGGCGAAAGAAGGTCTCCTCAAGCATAAGCACCATCTCGAAGGCACCGAGAAGCGGGCCAAGAACAGGAATTGGACTGAAAGTTTCGCGGTTATCCAGCGTGGCTACATGCGGCTATTCCAGTTCCCATCGCGTGCTTCGAATAAATCCAACAGCCAGGCTGTGCATGGTGTCGTTGGTGGTGGGAATTGGACCGAAAATGCAGAGCCCATTGGAGTGTTCCAGCTACGACAGACAATTGCTTCTGCGCTTCCTCCACCTGGCTACTCCAAAGCTAGGCCACATGTGTGGGCTCTTTCACTCCCAACTGGTGCTGTTCATTTCTTTGAAGTTGGAACAGCAGAGATCGTCAAGGAATTTGTCACCACCGCCAACTACTGGTCTGCGCGCCTTTCCAAAGAGCCATTAACTGGAGGTGTCTCCAATGTCGAATACGGTTGGAGTGAGAATGTCATTGACCTCGAATCACTCGGCCCTGCATCTCCCCCACAGTCACGCAACTCAGAATTCCCACAAGGCCGCCCATCACTCCAGATGAGCATCCGATCAAGCTTTGACCAGAGCGGCGGATTTAGGCCACGACTCCCGGGTGATAAAGTCAACATCAAGGACTGGACCCCACCAACACAAAGCATGGTCGCCAGTAACTTGAAAGAAAGCGACCAGCTCCGTGCTTTGGAGTCCTATGTCTCCTACATTGAATCGGACTTGACACGCCACAACGAGCTCCGAAATGCAGTCACCGTAGCTGTGAGTACCCCATCTCCGCAATGCAAAAACCCCATGGCACATGCAACTAACACTAATCAACAGTTCTCACCTCGCCACCCCAACTACACCAAGGCTCTCAACAACTGGGAACAGAAATCCAAATACCTTCTCAAGGAAATCATCAAATTCCGCACCTACATTGAGACTCTCCAAGCCGCAATCGCGAAACGGCAAGTACTGTCAGCAGAACGACTCAAAATCCCCTCCTTGGCAGGCGATGAGGAAAAAAGGAAGAGGGGATCAGCAGCGGATCTGGATACGGTGTCGAAGCCGAATAAAGTCGCCGGATAATACAATACCTGCGATATATATGTCGTTGATGATGGGGACTATGTTTTCTTTCATGTCGGTGAGCCCAGAAAAAAAAGCTATATCTCGTCTTTCTTCCCTCTGTGCGTTTTTGATTCTTTTGTGTTTTTATCTTATACCCTACCTCCAAACTTTTTAATCACGCTGGTTTTTAAGCCTTTTTTTCTGTGTTTATTTTCTCTTTTTTTGTGAGGTTTTTTTTTTTGTCGATGTGGTTGTTTGCTTGTTGGATGCTTCTCTTTATTCCATTTGGTGGACTTTTTTTTCTTTTTTTTTGTCGCTGTTGTGGTTTCGGATGCTTGTGGTGAGGTGGAATGTGATGATTGTGATGATTGTTAGTTTGGAATCATGTTGGTCGTTGGACGGACGGACGGACGGGCATGGGATGTTGGATGATCGATCCAGTCGACTAAAACAGTGGTTGTGGTGGTGGTGGTGGTGGTACATGTTGAAACCTGCTCGCTGAATGATGGTAATTTTTTGGCTTCATACTGTATATCTTTGTAACATCCACTTGGTTTCCAAGGTTTTTTGAGTGTGTGTTTTTATGGCTTGTTCTTGGATAGTTGTGGATGTGGGTGTGGTGCCAGTAGGAGACCGTGTACTGTATAGGCTACAAACTAGGCGCTTGTTGGAATGTGAACTCTGGAAGCCAATGAAGGCTTATCTACCGTCGTGTGATCCATGGAGCTGGTTTTGGAGGTAATGATGGCGGAAATTGGGAGTGCGGAGGGGGAGGTGGGTTTGGGGGCCTGTCATGGGGAGGGGGGAGACCAGCGGAAGTGAGATTATGAGCGCCTCTCAACTGACGGGTAGAAATGGGGCTTCATCGGGAGGGTGTAGCATCCCAATCGAACCTGACCCAGATCGGACTGAGAATACTGGACCATGATTGATATGAACCCCAGTGGGGATTATGCCTGGCTCCCAAGTAGTCAACAGGCGCTCAATTGTAGAGTGGATGTCGGACAAGCTAGTAGTCGCCCAATACCTTCCAGGGCGATTGATTTCTCTACTCTGTACAGATCTAGCGTAGTATTGAAATAGAATACAAAAGGCACATTGGTGCCCCAGTTGCTCGAAGGCCTTGGTCGAATTTTCTGTGGTCTTCCAAGTCTTGATTTCCCTCCCATGGTGTCAATTCCATCGCAAAGACTCTCGATCTCGCCAGATGTGGTCTACCAGACATTGATTTCTCTCCCATGTTCTCAATTTCACCTCCCCGACATCGATAGTCTCCCTAAACTCGTCTTAATAGGAGGACGCTCGGAGAAGGAGGTCGGAGGACTCAAAATGAAACTCAAACAAGCGAGGATGTTGGAGGAAGAGCAGATCGAGGGATGAGAAATAACGTGGAGGCCAGACAAGGAGCTCGGAGGGCTCAAAGAGAAGGTCGGAGAACGGAGAGGGATGAAGTTGTGGAGTCTGGAGACAGCGGGTTTGCGGGGAAGTGGATGGGAAAGAGGGCCTGGGTCAAGGAACAGGAGATAGCGGTGATGTCGTCTTTCGACACAGATATGGGGACTGTTGAAGGGCGCATCTGCGATCTCCAGTTATGGTACTGGTGTAGTGGTCAGAGTATTTGACACTTCTGGGGGGACTGGTTGTCTCTATACTGTGGACCTCAGCGAATTGAGTTCTCGCTGAGGATAGCACTCTGGACTGTCGCCTGCCGTCTGCAGAGGTGATAGAGCCCGTTGGAGTTTGTAAAGAAGGGCAGGCTCTACTCCTCCAGCACGATGCAGTGAGCTCAGGTGAAGAACATCCTTTTCAGCAGTTTGACGCCATAGCAGTCTCCCATCGCCCCAGCCCATGACTCATACCCAAAATCCAGTTCTGCAGCGGTCACCTGAAGCTCCAGGCACCAGTCAGCGGGCGTTCCACCTGTCCCGAGCACCAGCACACCCATCCAGCGCGATCACTCGCCTGCGTCCGCTACAGCCCCTAACCTCCTCACAACTCTCCTCCAGCCAATCTGCTATCTTCTTGGCGCTTATATTGTCACCCAACCCCATGGCCCTTCTTCCCCATGGGTACAGCAGTGCAGCATTCCCACATCCCCAGGATGCTGTCCAGAATCCTTTTAAAAGCCCACCTGCCCCGCTCTTCTTCTTCTCACCATCCCTTCGCCCCCCTCCACTCCATCTCCACTGTCATACTGTAAGTTGAAGATACTTTCTTTGTGTTTATTAATTCTTCTGCGCATACATGCTGATAACATGTCGACTGTCCAGTCTCCGTTCGGTACCAAACTGTTCTATCTGTCTTCGACGCTTGCGTGTTTGAGTCTTCTACTTGTCCGACCAGTTCGACAATACACGTCCACAAGCTTCAAAAATGTTGTCCACTCTGAAGCTTAACAGCATCTCCATGGCCAAGCATGCTGGGCTCCACCGCGCGGCTACTTCCACTCAAGTCGCCACCTTTTCCATCTTTAGGAATTGGATACACGGGGCTTCCTCGGACACCCTTGACACCCAGATATCAGCTCCCAATAACGGCATGAAGAAGCCCCATTTTCGGGACTTCACCCCTGAGGAATGGCAAGAGATTTACTTGCCTGGCGAATGGCGCACTAATCGCCCATTCAATCACAAGGACGATGGAACCGATCATGAACAGTCTCAGATCCACGAAATCGACGGCGGCGACCGTACAAAGAACAACACCGGTACCAGCGGCAAGATTTACATGTCCGCCCTCCCGAAATGGTCCGTGCCCATTAACAAGAAGGACGAGAATCTTCGGGCGCAGATCATCGCCGACAACCCTCTTTATTCTTTTGCGGAGGCAGTTATGGACGCCCCGCTCCGCATCATCCAAGAACACGCTGAGCAGCGGCAAGATGTTAAGCGCGTTGCCATTCTCATGAATGGCGAGCGTGGCTACCTCGGCGATTTGGACAAGTAACCCGTCCCCCCAATACTGGCCGATTGACTTCAGCTCTGTTCGTGGCGCGTCTTGGATCATCTTGAGTTATATGGCAGTTCGGTCTAAAGTTCTTCTTTACGTTCAGGGTCATTTTTCATTGCCGGTTTTCTACAAGATCATTTTTTTTTTCATGTTCATTTGACATGGAGATGTCTCAGGCTAGTTGCGCGTTTGTTTTCTTTTGTGTTTTCTTTATGTTGGGTCGGATGAGTGTGGAATGAGCCATACGATGTTAGAGGGGTTGTTCCTGTGGTTGTTACGCCGTTTATGGGGTTGAGTTTGTGGACAGTTGGTCTTTGTGGTTCTTCAAAGACGGCATTGTAGAGTTGATTGACGCCGCCAGCTCACCTTGCCTGATTACAATAAACTGAGATGTCTTCTTCATGATTATAAAAAGTGATTCCACCTCGTCACTGTGACTCACCGCTGCTTCTGTGAGGATTTGAGTCACCATGGCTGTAAAGTGCGCGGCCGCGGTCATGGCAAACACGTCCAGAGTAGCAGAATCTGATGGTGCAAACTTCCTTTACAATACCAGATCCAGTCTTCTGATTAAACTTTCTCCTAGTTGCCTTTTGAGCGGATTCCACTGGGATCCAACAAATCCTTCACGCACAATTTGAACGTCAGTCACAACTCCGCATCATGTGTAGGCACTCGCATTCACGTGCCATGCGTCGCGTCATCCACGCTACGGTAGCAACCAGTACGTCCATGACCTCACCGACCATGACGATGCGACGGATATAGGTGTATATGTAGAGTATGTATAAGTTCATTGGTTTTGTAAGAGTCAGTTCACTGGTTGTGGTAGTTGCTGAATTTGGAGTATTACTTGAACACCATGTCCGAGTCATCGTCATCATTATCTTCACCTGCACCTTCACCATCTTCACCGCCATCTGCATCACTTGTCTTTACGCTCCCCCTCATGTTCGTCGTAGCTACTAGAAGCTTTAGATTCACCATCCCCTCTTCCGGTTCAGCGGCAGTCTCGGAATCGGAGACTGAAAACACCGTACCACAAGTATATCCAGTTCACGCTGGTAGTAGACGGGGATGTGAGTTTTGGGAGAGGCCCGGCCCCGAGAATTGTTGTAAGAATACTTTTTTGAGATGGTTTTCAGGGGAGGTGGTGGGGGTGGGGGAACTTGGTGGCGGGAGTGGTGATGAGGGGCGAGGGGCATTGTGGAGTGATGAGATACTGTGGTGAATTGTGACGAAGCGGTTGAGGGGAGCAGACGGTGGTAGGAAATCGAGGAGAGAGGAGCAAGTTAGTTCTTAGAATTGGGTAATGAAAGTCTTTGTGTAGCATAATGATGATCGCTCAAATACTAGTTATCATCATGGCAACGAACCTTCCACACATCTCACGACTTCCAACATGAAGGCCGGCACAGCAGTTGGTGAAGATGAAGATGAAGTTTAATCCAAAAAAAAATCTCATTGAAGTAGCACAACAGAAACCATTGGAAAAAAAACAGAAACAACAAATAGTTGTGAATTGCCAGTCGGCAGAACTCGCACTTCCTCAGTCCCCATGTAATAAGAACCCCCATGAATATGCTCCAAGTCACTACAAAAAAGATTCTGAAGATTAGCCCAATGCCAACCCACAACTTGCACAAGTCAACAAAACAAGCAGAAGAGGAAAACAAATCTGCGAATGAGGCGACACTCTCCATAACATTGCAGCAGGATCGTCCGTTTTCCCCCTAGTATCAACAATATAAACCGCGAGAATACTCTGGCCCACAACATGGACCAACCAAGCAGATCCAGTCGGATACTGCTTTACATTCTTGCGGTGCAGCACCTCAGTTTGAGCGAGTGATGAAATCTTCACCTTTCTCAGCGTTGGCTGGGCGTAGCATATGCTCGAGAATCTCATAGAGTGTGCTATAAACACTTCATCGACTTCGAATTTGGTCGGTGTAGAGTTCGATAATGTCATAGAGCTCGGAAGTGTTGTGTGTTATAACACATTATGTCCTTCAAACTTTGCGGGTGTGGCGTAGAGCTCGATAATCTCATAGAGTTCGGAAAGATCGAAGACGCATGCTCTACTACTATGACAGAAAAACGCATGTGCAGTGGAGAGCACCCTCTTCAACAAAGTGTGGGCCCGGAAGGCTTTGATGCGAGGCGAAACTTCATAAGAGGTTGATGAAAGATGATGGAGTTGCTGCTGGGACAAGCGTCAGTACTCAACCGCTACATGAGACGGATTGAGGTTTACCTAGCAATCCTCCGACGTTTTCAGTAGTAGATTCGCAGAAGGTATTTCCTTTGTCATTGACTTCATCTTGTCTTGTATTGTCAGATGAGTGAAGAGGAGTGGAGCGGGGAGAGGAGAGGACGAACAAACAGGAAGACCTAGCGGGGTAGTGGTGTAGTAAAGGAATGCAAACCTGTGGCAGGACAGGACAAGATTTAACGTAACCATTGCACGAGGGAATGAGAGGGGAAGTGTGCAGTTTAGGGCAGGTTGCCTGCTGTGGCGGGTGATAGCAAATGATGGCTTGTTTGTGACTGCAAATATTGCCTGACTGTACCTAAGGAGAATCAAGATGTCTAGATAGATAGAGCCGCATTCAGATTGGCATGAGGTGTATATGGAGGGCAAGCACAGATAGACTTAAGACTTCTGTGAAGAATCGAGTGGGTTTCATATATGATACTAGGCGCCGTGAAGATAGCTCGCAAGCTGGAGAGTGCGGCAGTCAAGGGAAGTGATACCGTAACCCATGTGCTCCACCACAGGTTCCTGGGCATTTGAGGATGGGTTCATGAGCTCAATTGGTCGAGTTGAGGTTTGGGCTTAGGTTTAAGAAAACGATAACAATAACTCTCTGTTATTCATAGGCATGATCAAATCAAGCTTCCAGCCCCAGCTTTCCGAGAAGTCATGAGTTAACCAATCATAGGGAGAATCCTGATGGACTACAAATCTGCAACACATTCAAATGTAACAGCACTACCAACCCCAGCGTGCAAGAGAGTGAAAGCAAGAAACTCTATATGGGTTGACAATATATACGAATACAATAAAAGAAACAGGTACAATTCAACTCGGATCTCCCCACATCCCTCCAGAATGAATTTCATGTACAGTATTATGCTACCCCCGAAATGTTGACTCGAAAACGTACACAAGAGATTAGAACGTTGAGCTAGCGCAAAAATAACTGAGAAGGCCAAAAGAAAAGGAAATCCACCCCAGAACAAAGAGAGAACAAAAAACAGGAAACACCCCAACACCAAAACTACAAGCACCCCTAACTCCCCAAAACCTCTTACTCATCATCTTCAGACCTGAGCAACGAATAAGAATGAACACGGCACAGCAATGTAAGAAACCTATATAATAACAGTCCTCCCAGTAACTAAGAAACCAAAGAAAATATAGGTAAAGATAAGAAACCCCACGGAGAATCTGGGGGGAAATGAAAACTTAAACCAGTCCCAACGCCCCACCATCCGGCCTCCTGGAGGCTTGTAATGAGAGTGAAAAAGATGATGCTGAAGATTGAAAAAGATAACATGTAAGAAAGTCGTTAGAGGGTAATAATGATGAAGGAGGTTGATGTTCAAAGAAAGGGTGAGGTTAGGAGGATGAGGAAGTAGTGTGGACCGAAGAAGGATGAGTCAAGATTAGCCAACGGCGACCTGCCTCCTCTGAGCCATCCCTTCCTTTGGTGATTTCGGTGGCGTTCCTAGCAGTCCAGTTGCGGCATTTGCACTGTTCGTCGGCGTTGGTGTTGGCTGCGAACTACCCGAAGGCCTGTCTGGCCGTAACAAATCGTGGGATGAGATTGGTTTCGGTGATAACAGTGGCGATTTTATCTCGCCCCTCTCCCTATGTCTCATTTCCTTTTCCAAACCCCTGGGACTTGGATTTCTCCGGAATCTTGGTGCATCGTCACCTGCAACAGATGTGATACTGCCGGCTCTCGAACGACCATCAATACCAATTGCAGGTGGTGGTAAGGGTGAGTCATAACCTGTCGTGGCGAAACCATAGAGTTTGGTGAGACTGGAGAGAAGCTGGACAAATTTCGTATGTATAACGACGAAAACGTCATCCATCCCCGTAAGCTCGGCCAAGCTGCGTTGGGTATTTCCATCGCCTATATTTCGGCGCCGAAGAAACCCTTCCGGCCCTCGAGATGAGACAGATGCGGTTGGTGAGAGAGGTGGGGGCTTGCATTTATTCTCGCGAGCCAGAGCTTCCAACACTGCGCTGTTGATTTCAGCGGCCATGCTTTGGAATGTGGCAGTGATGAGCGACCAGGATTGAATTAGCGCTTTTTGGTGGGGCGACATGCAGAGAAATGCGTAGGTCCGTCGACCGCCGCGAGCTTTAGGATCATTAATCTTAAAGACATTGGCAATAGTGTAGCCTAGGGTATGGTCTCCAAACATGATAGGCCCTGGGGTCACCTCACAGTTCAGGGTTCGGATACAGGACTGGCGAACCGTGTAGAACCGCTGAGCAAGAGAAGGAGCACGACAGGAGAGATAGGTAATGGTGTGAGTATGAGTCGAAGGTGTGGGTGAAGACGCAATCTCGCCGTCGTCCAGAAAATAGTTGCTGCTGACCGGATAGCCCTCAGTCGAACGGAATCTGGGCTTCCCATCACGGCCTCCCGGAGCTGTCGTTCCAGCTGCATTGATCTTTTGTGGAATCGTGATACTGCAGCTCTTGCAGCCCATATCGGCTGCAGCCGCAGAGGTAGGTGCAACCGGTTGAGGAGAGAAACCTCCCCGCGGCGACGAAGGAGGAGTTCCAGACGGACTGAGGATACGCGGGGACGAAGCAGGAGTATTTTCACTACTTCGACCGTCCCGAGCTCGGTAGGTGTTCAACCCGTGGGAGGACGGAGGCGGTGTGGACGAGGAGCTATTGCTGGGGGTACGGGCGATTGGGTGAAGTTGGGTGTGGGGATAGCACAGCGGACAGGACGGAGGGATGACCTGGGTGCAGAGGATGGAGGTTGGACCGTGGTCCTCGCAGAAGTGTGCGAGACTGATCTACAACACACATGGATAGGCTTGGGTTAGCTGCCTGAAGCTCTGTAACATCTACCAAGGATGCCATGGGTCAAAAACAGGATGCAGCCCGAGAGACGTACGATAAAGTCCATATTGCCTGTATGCAAGACGCACGGGAAACTTCCCGAAATGCACAGTAGAGCCGACGTCGGTTTGTTCAGGCTGGTTCCGGCTGAGGTCGGCGGAAGAGATCCGATGGGGAGGAGCGGGCGGGGGGGACGAGAGAGGAAGAAGGTCGAGGATTGAGAGGCCCAGTGGAGGGGAGGACTTCAAACACTGGGTGCCGTGGGGATAGTAGTGGTGGTGGTGGTGGTGGTGGTCGGGAGGGCGATCCTCTTCAATTGACGATGTGCTTGTCAACGCGGCAGACCAGACCAGCAGGCTGGGGTCGCAGAGGGGCCGAGCAGCCGTGACAGAGTCGTATGTCTGGAAAAGAGGGGAAGTAGAGGCCGGTATGGATCTTTTTTGTCGGATAACTGGGCCAGCAGCGGGGCGTCCGCAACTATTGGCAATCAACACAACAGACGGGCCGAACGGAATTCGTAGTCGGGGCGCCGGAGCATTTCATCGACGAATGGCTCTCTCGGGCGGGGGCGGAGGGCTCGATAAAAGATCGCGGAGAGGTGGCGGTGGGGATGCTGATGATAGCAGTGGATCTGTGATTGAGCGGGTCCTCGGGGAGGGCGAGGAGGAGGGCAGCGGATTTTCGGGTAGCAGTGTCGATGGGGGTGGGTGGGTGGGTGGGTGGTGAGAGAGGCTGGGTGCTAAGCGGTGACGGGTGGGCAGTCGCGGGCGTATTAAGGCGGCCAGGGCCGGCGACGCTGGTGGCACGAGAAGCAGGTCCGTCGTTCAAATCACCCAGCGCCACCCAGGAGGCAGGAGTGAACTACGCACGAGAAATCACCCGGGCCCGGTGCGTTTCAGCTTGAGCGCGACAAAGGCCCGGGCTGCCGCGGGTAGAGCTGGTGATGATGGTGGTGGTGAGGACAAAAAGTATAGTTGTGTATCTCCTGTGCCTGTCCGTCCTGCCTGACTGTGTGTCTACAGAAAATAAGAGCGGTCATCGCCACCGGCCCAATCACTACTCTCCTCAGTGCATCGTGATGGCGATGGTGCAAACCCGCCATCTGGTGCGCTGGTTGTGCCTTGATCTCTCTGCTGCTTCCTCCACTCTCCCACGTCGTTCTCCCAACACTCTCGGCAGATGCTGGTTGGCTGAGCAAACATGAGCTGGCGCATCCCAGTTGGGTCTGGTCCGCTGCTGACACCAAATGTCACATCGCAACCAGAACGGACAAGCGCCCTGCCACGCGAGGCTTCCACGGGGCAATCGAAGCCTCGCTAGCCTTCTCTCACATCCCAGCCCCCACAAAACCAGCCAGGGGTCGCTACCGGATCGGATTATATTGGCTCTCCTACAGTTATAGCATGCTGGAGAGCTGAATCCGCTCTGTAACAGCGAAAACACCCGTCCAACATCTCTCATGCTCCTGAACCTGTGCCGGAATGAGAGGAACATATTACACTCAATATCAAATGGTCTCCAAGTTCTGCTTCTGAAACTGTGTCGGTTATCCCTCAGCTTGCCGCTCTGGAGAGTGCCAGTGAGCTAGCAGCCGTGTTTCTGCCATTTGGTGGTTCATCGGTGGAAAAGCCCAGATCTCTTTGATCCACTTTCCTGTTGGAACGTATCATCTCATATGTCAGCTCTGGTGCTGGCGCGTCAGGGGCAACACCATGTTATTAACAGGAGGTGCCCTTGTTTGTAGTTGTCTCTCCCTGTCTCTGAGGGGGCTCTCAACAATCCTATACAGCAGAATCAAATACACGGGGACAGTTTAGGCTGGTGCTTGTGCCAAAGACTGGCGCATTGGCATCCCCTCTGTTGAATTGAATGATCACAAGTGAACACCGTGTTCGGAGTGTTGCACTTATAGGAGGCATTTATACACCGCCCAAGCTGTGATCGTTATCCACATACCCAACATGAAAGTGTGTACAGAGTTGATGGGCCGATGATCACTGTGAAGCGCCCCCAGGCCCACTCCTCAGCCCGTGCCCTGCTCGCTTGGGAGCCGGTCAAGAGCGCAGGCTGCGCATGTCGCATGCTCACGTCAACGACAGGGGTCCAAACCTTATTTTGACCACGACGTCCGTGACGTCTCGGACGTCCATATGCAACCGCACGACCCAGGAAGCACTTTATCCATGATGACTGAATAGTCCTTGCACTCAACGAGAATAAGCAGCCGAGACGACATGATGTGGTGGTGGTGACGTTCATCACATCTGTGCAATAATCATAATTACCGGTACAGTCGTGCAAGATTGACTTTGGGCTGTTCCGTGATTAACTCTGGTGGCAGCATCTCTGTTGTACTTACGCAGTCATCTTCTGGGTACGGCAATCAGAGATGGGCCGTTGAACCACCCATTCTTGTGCCAGCCCTGTGCGGTCATCCACAGTGCCACTCCAGTTGTCCGGCTGACTGGTCCAACAAAGCCAGAATCTCCGAGTGACCATTCGTGTAGCACAGCTCAACCCCGCAATGCTGATCTCGAACAGTCTCACCACAATGCTCCTCACCCTCCCCGCATCACGCATTGCTCGCTGCTGCCTCCGCCCCAGCTTCCCAGCCCCAGCTTTTATCCGCCATCGACATCTCTCCAAAACCTCGCTCAACTCGCTGTCTCGTCTGAGCCCCAGCCCTGCTGCTCTCCGCCCCATATCGCCCCAGAGCTCTCACTACCGTCCAGCAACAGCTCTTCCCGAAGTCCCTGTCGTCCGCTCTTGCTTCTACCCCCGCACATACAGCACTCTTGTTCAACCGCCGATTGACGAAATGGCTCCCATATCTACCACTGATCGACTTTCGCGGCTCCGCGCCGCTATGAAACGCGAGAAGGTGGATGTCTACGGTTCGTCATCACCAACCACAACCCTAGTCGAGCTCCGAGAGCTCTCGCGTCTGCAGGATGTGTACTGCTGCGCCTACAGCTCCCCCAGACCCCTCTTACCATCGCTGGTTCACCTCCAACATGACTCGCGTTGCTGACAGCTTCTCCGTCGGTTAGTTGTTCCGAGCGAAGACGCCCATAACAGCGAGTACACGTGCAAGGCCGATGCACGACGAGGTACGTCCCAGGTAGCCACCGGGCTTCCCATATCCCCGGTTTGCTCCGCTATGGGCCCAAAAGCGAGACCTGACGGAAAATAGCATTCATCACGGGCTTTACGGGCTCTGCCGGCTGCGCGGTTGTCACTGCGGACAAGGCGGCTTTGTCGACCGACGGCCGCTACTTTAATCAGGCTGAGCATCAGCTCGATGCAAACTGGGAGCTCTTGAAACAGGGACTCCCGGATGTGCCCACATGGCAGGAATGGTATTTCATGCCCCGTATTTCATGTCACATGTGTCAAGCGCACCACATCCGGCTTGCCAGACATGCATAGCGGAATCAATGCTGATGATTTCCCAGGGCCATTAGAGAGTCTGTCGGCGGAAAGTCTGTCGGAATCGATGCCACCCTTATTACCTCCCGTATGGATCCATTCGGAGAATTCCGGAAACACCTGCTAATACCTCACCAGAACAGGCAAAAAATTTCGACACCCGGATCAAGAAGAAGGGAGGCGCAGGATTGGTGGCTGTTACGCCGAATCTTGTTGATGAGGCATGGGGTCATGAAGACCGGCCAGCTCGCCCGAACAATCCCGTGATGGTGTTGTCAGATGATTATGCGGGTCAAGCATTCGCAGAGAAGATTGAGAACCTGCGCAAGGAGATTGAGAAGAAGAAGGGTCTGGGGTTTGTTGTGAGCATGTTGGACGAGATTGCTTGGCTGTACAACTTGCGTGGTACTGAGTAAGATTCCCTCGTATCATGTTTTGTGTTTCCCATCTGACATCCGTTAGTATTCCTTACAACCCCGTCTTCTTTGCGTATGCTTTGGTAACGCCCACTACTTCTACGCTGTTTATCGATAAGAAAAAGCTTCCGTCCGACGCCTTGACCCACCTTGGTAATCGGGTCGAAATCAAGCCATACGAAGACATCTTCGACTACCTCATGTCAGTGGCGGAAAAAGCGAAAGCCGAGTCCGCCTCCTCTGAGTCATCAGAAGATGCTCCACAGAAATGGCTGGTCTCTAATAAAACCAGTTGGGCCCTTACTAAGGCCCTTGGGGGGGATGATGCTGTTGAGGTGATTCGGTCCCCGGTCGAGGATGCCAAAGCGGTGAAAAACGAAACCGAGCGACGTGGTATGAAGGAATGCCACATCCGTGATGGTGCTGCCCTCATCAAATACTTCGCCTGGCTTGAGGATGAGCTCACAAAGGGCAAACAACTCGACGAGGTCGACGGCGCCGACCGCCTTGAAGAATTCCGCAAAGAAGGCGATCGTTTCAAAGGCCTCTCCTTTGACACCATTTCGTCAGCCGGACCTAATGCCGCGGTCATTCATTACAAGCCTGAGCCTGGCGCATGTGCTACCATTGATCCTAAGCAAGTTTATCTCTGTGATTCCGGCGCTCAGTATCTCGATGGTACCACCGACACCACCCGGACTCTCCATTTCGGAGAGCCAACTGAAATGGAGAAGAAGGCCTACACGCTTGTTCTCAAGGGCATGATTGACCTCGGCAATGTCGTTTTCCCCCGTGGAACTACCGGCCTGGCCCTCGACGTTCTCGCCCGCCAGTATCTCTGGCGCGAAGGACTTGACTACCGCCACGGTACCGGTCACGGCGTCGGCTCCTTCCTCAACGTCCACGAAGGCCCCATTGGCATTGGTACGCGCGTTCAATACTCAGAAGTCCCCCTCGCCCCTGGAATGGTAATTTCCGATGAGCCCGGCTACTACGAAGACGGAAAATTTGGAATCAGAATTGAAAACGTCATCATGGTGTGTGAAAAGAAGACGACCCATCAGTTTGGGGAGAAGCCGTACTATGGATTCGAACACGTTACCATGGTCCCCATGTGTAAAAAATTGACGGATTTGAGCTTGTTGAATAGAGAGGAGAAGAAGTGGTTGAATGAGTACCATAAGGAGGTGTGGGAGAAGACGAGTCCGCTATTGGAGAAGGACGGACAGGCGTGGAAATGGTTGAAGAGGGAGACTGAGGAGGTGGTTGTTGAGTAGGTTGGTTATTGCAGTTGGGGTTGAGGTGGCCAAAGTTATCCATCGTATATATTAGATAGAGGAATGCTACTAGTAACTATTGAGATATCTTTTATGAAGTATTGTAAAAGGAAAGCAAATGGTATGTGGTATGGGAGCTTGTAGGTTGTAATAGAGGACGGTCGTTGATAATAGTTGATTACACAACTCCCAAAACACTTTGTCTCTTGCCGCTGGACTGAAGGAGCTTGGAGTATCCAACCGACATGAGTCCCACTGAATTACACGACCAGGCTTAAAGATCCTACAAAAAATGAACTATGCCCGCGCCGCCCAGTCACTTTCCCATATGTCCACATGCTCCCATATCGGATATTATTGACGGCACGCCGCGATCAGGAACCTCATAACCTACATCACAATAGACGCAGTCTAGGTACTGTGTTAAATGGCGAATCAATAGACTAGGTAAAATTGTACCCCCAGTCATACGCGGCAAAATGGTGACACGTTCACGTTTCACTGTCGCCTTAATGAATTGGAAACCGAGTGCGATCAAGTGGTGCAAGGTGCTACATGTTTCGTCACTCCGTCACTGATTGATGATGTTGTCACTGGTGAGTGTAATGGGAGTGGTATTCAGCGGGTCAGGAGGGGTCTAGCCCAGAGTATTTCAGCAAGATGTGTTGGGGGGAACGAACGGGAGAGGAGACGGGCGGTGTGGGCGGTGTGGGCGTATGAGTAGAGTACTGCGGTGGGGATGATGATCGAGTGAATCGGAGAAGAGATAGTAGTGCAGGTGATATGGTTATATAGTGGGTGAGGATGATAATGACTGGGATTTGAAAACTTCGAAGTGAGATACTGATGGAGGTGTGATCTGGGGCAACGAAGTTATCGTGGGAGTGGGAGAGAGATTATATGGCAGGTGATGAGTTTACATCGTGAGTATGGTAACGTTTAAAAGTTTAAAGAATCCTATAGTAAGGTCTGATCGAGCCGTCAGATGCCTCTTGTCTTAGGTAGGTCAGTGTCAGTGTCATGGGATTGAGATAAGCGAGTAATGTTCGACAATAAAGTTCAGCGAAGTCAAATACCCCACCAGTGACATACCTAGCCATCCCCAACATGGCCCGCCTAGTAAGATACTAAATCATGCGGAAATTCAATACTAACGTGTAAAACCTACGTGTTTTACCAAGAATGCGTTCACTTGAATGTAATCTGCATCTAAGACACAACGTACGATAAGTTGGCCTTCCACCATCAAATCATACTTGTCTCAGAAGCGTCATCATGCACAATGCAATGTTATTCGCTTCCTACACTACACCATGTTCTAGAAATCCTCGAGTGTCTCTGTCGGTGTCTCTGTCTGTGTCAGTCCCCCACTGCACGCTTCCTGTTTCTCCACCACACAGACTGCGCATTCAAAACAGTTCCACTGGTCAAGTTTCCACGCATGTTTCATTACCTGGGCCCTCGCACCTCGTCACCTGGTGTTTGGGATGAATCTCAAGCGGTTCATGTTCTGAACCGTCGCTTTGGGCTGGCGATGTCTCGGGAATGGCCTAATCACGGATTGTACACTACCCGTACCTGCGCAAATTGATGGCTGCGGTTATGGGTGGAGGTTGAACCGGGGGTGGTCAAGGTGGTGGCGTCGGGGGACGGGTAATTCGGGAATGGTGGTGAGCGGCTAGAGGGGTGAAAGAAGGGGTAGGGGATGAGGGTCCGGACCTAAGGTGATCATATTTCATTCCAGACTGGGAAGGAATATGATGAGCGTTATTCCGGGCTACCAGAAATATATGCGGTAGGATTAAATTGTGATCGCGATCTGGGTTGTTGCTGGGATGAATGATGTACGACTCCAGTTGAATGAATTGAACCTCCCCAGAACTACACAAATAGACTATTCTAAAGAAAACTATGTACTATCTTGTACTCGGTGGTGCTGAAATTTTCCCAGCCGGTATTTAACTGAATTTAACGAAAAAAAAAAAAAAAAAAACGCCGCCCATAGTAACCTGCCTCAGACGTCCAGAAATCTATAACAAAAACAAGCTCGTAATATCGTATCGTATCTTCATCTTTACATTATCCCGTCTTAATGTCTCGTCTCCCACGCAATCTGCACCTCACTCGTCTGCACGATCCCCCCAGCCTCCGAAAACGACTTCTTCGCCCCGCCGCCTGCATGGTCCGTAGAAATATGGGTCAGCGCCTCATCATTCTGTCCTAACGGCCGCAAGTTCTGTATAATCCCCTGCTCCGAATCGTTATCCGCCGACATGATGGTAGTGGAGTTTCGTCGCTTGGAGCTCATTTTCGTGCGCGAGGAGCGCATGGGACCAGTGCCATCGGTGTCCCGAAGCTCGTAGCCTTTGGAGCCGTCCAAGGAAGTGTCGAGTTTGAGGGCACGCTTCATGAGGATGTTGAGTGCTGGCATGCAGGCCATGATCATGGCGAGGTTGATTTCGAGGTTGGTGAAGAGCGCGACTGGCATCCAGGCCCTGTGAGAAGAGTGAGAAGCTGGATTGGGTTGAAGGGAGGGGGAGGAAGTACCAGGTGAAGTCGGGCGTGTTGCTCCAGCGAATGACCATCACGACACGGATAACTGTCAATACGCAAGCAGCGAGACCGAGTGAGAAAACGACAACGAGACCAACTATCCATCTTGTTAGAATTGATCCATAGCCCCAACAGTGGGGAAAGCATACTTCTCTTCCTGGTGGAAATCTGCAGTCCGTGAAGAATCGGAATGGGCATGGTGACCAACACAACATCCGACGTGATATGGAACGCCGCATTAAAGTAGTTAAAGTTCAGAATATTAATACACCCCTTCGGGAACGTGTAGATGTCCCAGATTGTCTTTTGTGGATTGCAGAGAAAAATGTTTGCGATTGTGGCGGAAAACGCGTGCACAGTGAGGATGACCGCGAAAACAGCTAATCCGATTTTATGTTTCCGTTCTGTTGCGATTCGGAGGTAGAGCCCGAGAATGCTGAGTTTTAAGGCCCAGAGTGCGGGAAGGTAGAAGACCTGTGAGAGCCAGGCCATCTTTTGTACGTAGGAGCGTTGGGCGTCTGTGAGTTCCGTGAAGTGGATTCCGGCGCCAGAGTTGACCTGGAGAGGGACGGTGGCGGTGACGACGGATGAGAGGACGAGGGTTATCATCATCATGTAGTCGTCTCGTCCAAAGGCTCGTAGTAGTATCCCTCGTGTGAGAAATCTGTATTGGTGGATGAGTGAATGAGTCGAGAAATTGCGGCGAAATGTTTACCTTGCGATACAAAACACCGCCGCCAGCCCGTGCATGGCATAGATGGCTTTTGCCATTCCCGGTCCTCGATTTTCCGTGATATGTTGGCCCTCGAGGCCTCGAGGGACAAAATCAAACATGTTCGCGGTTGGATATTCCGAATCAACTGTGTTTGGAGGAAGTTCAATGTTGCCGATGGTGGTTGGGTGTCGAGTTTTACCAGCAGCTTGGATCAAACGATGGGAGATGGGCTGACGTTCATAACTAGCTGTCTCGCTTCCAGATGTTTGAAGATCTTCTGAGCTTTATATCCAGTGACATGTCTTTGTTTTGGACTTTATCGACACTGCCGTGCTTGCTCAAGTTTTGCCCCCCCCGACGAAGCTTTCCTTGTGCCTCGCTACCAGTTTCACGAGTTGATCTTTTGAAAGGACCCTGGTTGTTGTAGTAAGGTTGAAAAAGAGTCCATGCGGTGCAGGGTAGTAGGCCTGGCCTTGTAACCTCCGGTTGCGCATCCTGAGCAACGTAGCCTGCTAGTGGCCCCGGTTGTCGGAGGATTTCGCCCTACCCAGGATAATTTATAGTCTGGATCCCGTATCTTAGTCAATTTAAACGGTGGAGCCGCAGAAAAGCTACAATAGGCCCAGCAAAGTAGTAGGTCTTCAGATTACCACGCCTCAGACAGTGATTCTGGCGCTGATAACACCGGATTCTGCGCCGTTGGCGTGGGGATAGGTGATTCGCCATCGCGAGGGCGAATTCAGCGTGGGCTGGCGGTGAGAGAGTTATTGTGTTCTTGCATGAAAGATCAGCACAGGATTCTCCACAGTTTGCTCCTCAAGTACAAAGTATCCTCCCCAAGCCGCACTAATATTTTGGTTGCAGTTTTAAGCGTGGGGTGAAGAACTAAGTCAGTTGTAGTGACTTATTCGGGGAACTGGAACAACTGCCGTCCCGGGAGTACTGCACCCACCCAAAGTTGAATATGTATTATCAACAGCGAATTGACTCGGTTGACTGGCATCCGCGGTGAGTGACATGATTCCTACACCGGACAATAGATTGTGACGAAATACCGGTGGCAGTATGCTTAATTCATCAGTCGCTCAGTTCCACAACGCGCAACGTTCTCGCGTAACGTCAGTACAACAAATGTAGCTGTCGTGCCTGAAAGATTGGAAACGAGCCCTGTCAAAACAACCGAACCAGGGAACCTGAATTGCATGCCGATCCCCATTTGTTGAATGCAGTGGATTTCGCCTCGGCAGTAATGGTGATCCCCGACTGGTGTTTAGTCGGAAGGGAGCCAGAACTGACTGTGAGCGTGCCATCGCCGATGACTGAAACATTGCCTGTAGGAACCGGTGTAGGGCCTCCACTTGGTTGTGGCGATGTGCTATCGCCTTCCAATGATGAGCAAGGCCCCATTGTATAAGTTTTGAACGCGACTCCTTGCGCACAGGGCCCTGATTGTTGAGAGCGTCGTTCTCGAGCAGGTTACTCAGTGTTGATATGGGGGGTGTGGAGGTTGATGGCCAGTCGAGAACTGCTGCTGCATGCGGAATGCGCAATGTTGATCACTAAGCGAACCTTGCCAACGCCCACATCCGACACCCCCAACCGACACGCCCCAAAGTGGCACAGTACACGCGACGACGTTGTCAGTTCCAATTGCAATGCTGTGGAAGCAGAGCAGCGTGGGCACAATGTACAATGATGTACTTGCTCCACCTAAGGTCGTTTGAGTCTGCTCAGAAACTCGAAAGGAACCACTCGAAAACTGCATTCATTTAGGTACTTCAACTACACCTGCATCCAACTTAAGGTGATCCACAGCATCTCATAACCTTTGAAATGTGATGTGAAGGCGTTGAGCTCCTCGACCAGCTAACATTCTCCACCTCTTCTTAGCGTCCGAAATGAGCTGGCACCGAATACCAGTAGCTATACTCGTGCATATGACCTCCAGCTATTGCTCCTCACACCGGCTCTACGGGATTCGACTACCCCTCAACTTCAGAAAACGGTCTGGTACTATCGGTAGCAAAGCACAAGCTCCTAAAATATACCAGATCGGCCATACACCGGTTATTCCTACCACTGCGGATTGAGATTTGGATATCAACTTTATGGTATCTCCGTATCCACAGTTTCGGTGCGAGTATCTCCTCGGCCCCACACATATCATATTATCCGAGTTGACGGGGTTATCATGTAGGAACGACTCTCCTTATGCAGTTATACCTTGCCAGTCTACTCTAGTGACACCTGTACGCAGTGAAGCTCACTGTGGGTCTCGGTGGGCCCTGATGGAATTGAGCTCCCCATCTTTGCCAGGTGTCAACGTGGACAGCTCCCCTGAACTTGGAAGAGGGTTCATATAACATCTTGAACGTGCCCCGCACTCCGGTGACTCCGCTACGATACCTTTTCCCCATATCATCAACCATGTCTCAAAGCTACATCCTTCCTCCTTTTCACACTGCCGAGAGCTTCGACAAAGCTATCGAGGATTTCCGCTCCATCCTTGGTGCTGAACATGTTGAAATCGTAGACTCAACGAAGCTGGACGATCAGTCCTACCACGACCCTCCGAAGACTCACGACCCCTTCCACATTATTGACCAGGATGAGCTTGTTGCTTCCATCATCATCCGCCCTGGCTCAACAGAAGATGTCCAGGAAATCGTCAAGGCCGCCAACCGTCACCGCTTCCCTCTTTGGCCAGTGAGCATTGGCAGGAACTTTGGATATGGCGGTGCTGCTCCTAGAGTTCGTGGCTCAGCGGTGGTGGATCTCGGTGCCCGGATGAACAAGATTCTCGAGCTCGACAACAAGCAGGCGTTTACTCTGCTTGAACCGGGTGTCACATACAAGATGCTGTATGAGGAGATCCAGCGGAAGGGGTACAACTTGTGGATTGATGTCCCGGACTTGGGCGGCGGAAGCGTTCTCGGTAACGCTACTGAGCGTGGTGTTGGTTACACCCCGTATGGTGATCATTTCATGATGCACTGTGGTATGGAGATTGTCCTGCCAAATGGTGAGCTCATCCGCACTGGTATGGGCTCGCTCCCTGACAAGAACCAGCCCACGGGGAGCTCAAACACCTGGCAGCTGTTCCCCTATGGTAAGACTTCAATCTCAGATTCCCGCTGCGGATCATGGCTAACACAGCACCAGGCTTCGGACCTTATCACGACGGTCTCTTTACTCAGAGCAACTATGGTATCGTCACCAAGATTGGCATGTGGCTCGTAAGTTCCACTCCTGCTGTTTCCATTGCTTAGCTCACCATCTTAGATGCCCGATCCTGGTGGATACCAATCCTACATGATCACCTTTAGCAAGGACAGCGATCTCTACCAGGCCATCGAAATCATCCGCCCTCTCCGTCTCGCTAACATCCTCCAAAATGTCCCCTCCATCCGTTCTGCTACACTCGACATTGCAGTCGCCGCTCCCCGCAGCGACTTTTCCTCCACCGGCAAGCCTCTCACGGAGGAAGAGCTCGACGCCGCCATCAAGAAGGTGGACACCGGTATTGAGCGGTGGAACTTTTACGGAGCTCTCTATGGCCCCGAACCGGTGCGGAAGGTCATGTGGGAGGCCATCAAGGGCGCGTTTGGAACCATTGAGGGCGCAAAGTTCTATCTTCCCTCTGATCTCCCGGAGAAGCCGGGATCGGTCTTCCACATTCGTGATGGAACTCTTCGCGGTGTGCCATCTACTACGTAAGTTACCACATCCAAGTATCCGATCCAAGTCTAACGACCCAGTGAACTCAACTGGACAAACTGGATGCCCAACGGCGGCACCCTCTTCTTCTCCCCCATCTCTCCTGTCACCGGTGAGGATGCCGTCAGGCAATACGACATTGCGAAGAGGCGCTTCACCGAGTTTGGGTTCGACTACATTGGAACCTTCACCGTCGGCATGCGCGAGCTACATCACATCATCATTGCGGTGTACGACCGCAAGAATCCCGAGGAGAAGCGGCGTGCATTCGAAATGTACAAGCTCTTGGTCCAAGATTGCGCTGATGCGGGTTACGGTGAATACCGCACGCACTTGGCGTTGATGGATCAGATTGCGGGGACGTATAATTGGAATGGGAATTCGATCATGCAACTGAATCAGACGATTAAGGATGCGTTGGATCCCAATGGGATTATGGCGCCTGGAAAGTCGGGCGTGTGGCCGAAGCAGTATAGGGATTTGAAGAAGTAGAGAGTATCTTGTAATGATTGGAGTACATCTGGGTTGGGCCATATGGCATGGGGCGTTTGATATTGTAATATTGTACATATGAGGTAACGAGCATAATAAGAGGTGATACCAGTGGATACGTTTAGCAATTTACGTGATACCGTAACATGAGGGCTCTTGTTGAATGATCGAGGATCCGTTATCAGTGGTACTCGAACGTTAGGTGATTAGCATCACCATCACTCGGACTGCAAAGATATATCAACTCTTGTATTCCTCGTTCCGTTCATGGTAACAGCTCGAACAATTCCATCACCTAGTTTCTCCAGACGTTATAGCCTTGAGCCGGGGTCTGACAGCAGGCCATGCCTTTCACAATGCTGGCCACACGCGCAAGGCTCACCCCACCTCCTTCCATCACCGTTCCCTTCCGTCATTCACTCCACCACCTCCTTCCTCCACTCGCTCCACCACCATTTCCATCGATGCATCTCCCCTTTTGCATCTTCTTCCTCTCCCTGTTCCTTCTGAGAAGCCATATCCGCCCTATCGACACTCCGTACCACCTCCGCCCGGTCTCGTTGCGACATGGTTCTGGATCTTACACTGGCACAGGACCCACCACGGGTTCAATTTCAAGGTACGTTTGCTGTTTCTCCATCGACATGCATTATGATAACCGCTCTTCAGAACGCCGTCACGGGAGAAATCCACCGTCATCTAAATGCCGCTGGTACCACCAGGTTCGACCCCCGACCGCTTCAGCGCCCAGGTCATCCTCAAGAACCGTCCCAGCCAAGCCAGCATCGAATACCTCTTCTCGGGCGCCTTGTTGTTCGCAATAGAGGCCTTCCCATGAACGTTTAGACAACATTTGGAGTTTAGAACGTCTAAATTGTTTCCATGAAGAAAGTGGGGCAGGTCCCGATATGGGCTGTTGATTGGAAGGGGAGACTTCCAGAACTAGTGCGAAATATCGTTCCAAAAGTGTTCTAAACGCTCATGGGAAGGCCTCCAATGAGGCCGTCTATCGCTGTCGGTCTCGCCCAACACGCCCAGAACCGCCGGGGCCGACCGCCGGGGACCGGTTCGCGTATACTCTTCAGGATCACCATAAACTGCAAATCTGGCAGAAACGGTGCCACGGTTGGAAGAATGTTTGTCTCTCGTACCTCAAAAAAACTTGCTGACACAGCCATCAGTCAAAAATTGATAAAATTGCATTGGAAATGGGGAGCACGAAGATTTCGCTGCAGTATATAATGTGATCCTCGGATTCTTCGCGATTGTAGTCCTTGGGGGTATTATTGTTGGAGGGGGACGTCCCGAGCATGTCACTCGCCTCATGTGACCGGAGCCATATAGCTAGCAGCGGGAGCGGAGAATGCAGAATACACCTTATCTTTCCTGCGTCTCCCTGTCCTCTTCTCCTCACCGCCGTGATCTCTCTCTGGTCCTCCCATTGTGGCTGCCTTTCCTCTGCTGCCTATATCTCCGAGTCTCTTCTCCCCCCGCCATCCTCTTCTTTTCTTCTTGCTCCCAGAGCTAGGAGGAGAAAGACTCAGAGGGGTGGCGCTAAGAGGTTGGGGTTAGAGGTTGGTTGTGGCTTTGGTTTAGCGTTTGAATTGATTGCCTAGAATAGCGTTGTTTTGCCTTGGGAACTTTGAAAGGTGTTGCGTACATAGAATAGCCTGTAATGACCTTGCTGGAATAGTGTTCACTTTGAAACTCGGTCTTCTATTCTCTGTGCTCCAATAACTCTCAATAATTTATGTACAGATTCCTATACACTTCTCTTCCACAGGTGGTTAGGCGTGAAGGGCCGGGGAAACTGTTTGTTGGCCCCATTATTATCCTTTTGACTGTAATTTCAGAATATTGGAATCGTTCATCACTCCATCATACACTCACATAGTATCAAGACACCCTCCTCAACATCTCATTCGGCGCCTGACAGATAAAACCCACACCCTCCGTCACTGGCACCATTCCATCACAACACAACAGTATCTTGCCCCCATTACACCATACGGCGCATATTCATCCACGACCTTTCTCACACCGGAGGATTCAAGCTTCTCGAGTTGTGGACGTCGTAGTCCGAGGAGAGGGACATGATGAATGGCTAAGGAGAGTGGAGTGAGGAGGAGGAGTGCTGGGAGTTTGGTGGTGATCCAGGAGAGGTGCATGTTGCGTCAAATTGGTGGTCGAATTTGGGATTGATGAGGTTAATGGCAAGTGAAGTGCATTGTATCATAGAAATAAGGTTTGGGGTGAACGTGTGCTGAAGATTTGGATGACACTGGGGGTGTGGTTCGTAGAAAGTGATGGCAATGATGGGAAGTACTAAGGATGATTGAGTGGCGTGGACCCTGAGAGTTGATTTGTGTATCGCGGTACCAAAAATCCGCGTTTTGGATGATGCTTGATCACGTTATTTGCCAAGATGGCCGTAGATTCTGTCCAGTGTATCATCTTGGAAAGGCGCATTTCACAATATGATGAATACCTCAATCACCTAGCCACCCAATTACTCAAACTAAATATTTCAACATGCCCCCACGAACGCGCTCCCAGAGCCCTCAAAAGCCCCTCACCCCGCATCTCCTAACCCGCGAACGCATCGTCTGCTGCCACTGCAAAAGCACCGTGCCCCTGCTGATATGCGTCGGGCCTGAAGAAGACCGGCGGGTGTGTGGGCATTTCCCGTGTGAGAGTTGTAGGGTCGTCGAAGATGCAAAGGTGTATAATTGTCAGTGTTGTGGGGTGGTGAATGGGCTGACCGTTGAGGGGATAGGGTGTAGGGTTTGTGGGACGAGGAGGGCGAGGGAGACGGTGGCGAGGTGGAGGCAGGTCGGGGTGGTGGGGTATTATGAGGGTGAAGAGGAATAAATAGCGTCCATGAATGAAGTTGAATGGTTCCGAAGCTGAATTTTCCATGACAGTAGACAAGTTGGGTTGCGAGAACAGGGTGAACTTCCTCATGGAGTGGTTCAGAGTGGATCACTCGTCAAAGGCCATCCAACGATGAAGGATCTGACGTTGGTGTGGCTGAACAATACGGGGATAGTGGGGGGTACTTGAATAGCTCGGAGAAAGTGATGCAGAAAAAATTCAGAAGTACCGGAAGGATCGATGATACCGGAAGTGGGATCGGGCTGACATGGAGCTTGAAGAGAAGCTGGTTGAAATGCTGACGATGGAAGTAATTGATATTGAGTATGGAATGGAGGATCGTATTCCGGCTGCATCTCCCAGTGGTAGTTAGCATGATTCCGGAAGTAAGGGATAAGAGACAGTGGGATAGAGAATAGTGACGTGATGGCGGGTTCCCAGTAAGGATGAACGTGGTGTGTGCATTGTGGATGACAACGAGGGGATGAGGCAACGTTGGATGACTGGTCCACCATGGTGTAAAGAGCTTGGAATTGGTCCATTCGTGGCCAGAAGGTCGGGTTGAGCTGTAACAGGAGAAGGATATCCGGACGGGCGATGTTGAGAAGGTTGAATGGTGAGGACATTGCTGGGCAGGTAGGTTTGATTCTACGATTGAACAGGGAATAAAATGCGAAGTGGGAACAACATGAACATGGTGAACTTAAATGTTGGTGAATCTTGTGGCTGGAAAGACGACACCAAAAATTGAACCGATGGGAAGCAAAAGTAGGTCACCACGGGACTCGAACCCGCAACCTTGTCTTGGTGCTCATAGGAGAGACACGCGCTACCATTGCGCCAAGCGACCTTCACGCATTGCCATCTCTAGTTTAAATTTATAAATGTAATTTGTAGAGTGTTCTTAACCACAAGAGTGGACCGCGACCACCTATTCAAGGAGTGTAGAACATGGAGAAGGCAGCAAGAGGGGCTCTGGAACACGTTGAGGAAAGAAGGGTTCATGAAGACGCACGCGTTGTCGACAATCTTCGCAGAACCCAGAGCCACCCCGGCGCTCCTAAACTTCATCCAAGACACGCTTGTGGGTAAGCCAAAAACAGAGGAAGAGGACCGAGTTGAAGAAGAGCGAGTGCATGAGGAATGGGGCTGGGAGAGAGAGAATGGGGGGGCAGAGGAGGATATGAGCGTATAGAAAAGCAAGGGAAGAAGAAACCGGCGGATGTAGGAGAGCCCAATGTGCACAGCAGTGTACAGCTCAAAAGGTGGCCACTGCAAAGGCAGAAAGGTCAGCGAGAAAATGGTTGAAAACGGATGAAGCAGAGTCTTGTAGAATAGAAGCAGCATCACGCTGTGGAAAGCGGGGGTCTGTATGTTACCTCGCGCCATATCCCAAAGGGACGCATGCGCTTAAATGATTACAATCAATCAAATCAATCAACCTCAAGAGTGTAGTCTATGGATCCAGGACCAGGTCAAGAGTTGGCAGAGTCGATCTGAGAAAGCTACGCGGATCTGAGTGACAGGGGCTCGGAAGTTCACCTTCATTGGGTACCTGGCCATCAGGATGTAGTGGGTAACGAAGTAGCTGACAAAGCGGCAAAAGAAGCTGCCGTACGGAACCAGACTTCCTCATGGACTCAGAAACCCTCATTAACCCATATTAGCCGGCTGATCAATGAAGCGAGACACCAAGAGGAGAAACAGTGGTTTGGGGTGAAGTGCCAAAAGTACTACCCCCAGAGATACAAGCTCAGAAGGTCAACTAGGACGGACCCATTAGCAGCAAATGCCCAGAAAAAGGTGGCCCTACAGTACTACAGGTTTGCGGCTGACCGGGCAGTCACCGCAGTGTACTTGAAGTCGATAGGGAAAAGAGACTGTGACAAGTGTTGGTGGTGCAACGGACCCCGCCAGACCCGCGACCACCTTTTCCAAGAGTGCATAACATGGAAAAGACAACATGAGGAGCTATGGACCGCACTGGGGAAAGAAGGTTTCACAAAGTCACACGCGCTGTCGTCAATCTTCTCGGAACCCAGGACAACACCTGCCATCCTGAATTTCATCAAGGCAACGCACGTAGGGAGCTTAAACACAGTGGCCGAAGACATAGCCGCAGAGGAACGGAGGAGCGATGAGTGGGGCTGGGGAGAGGAGGCGGAGGAAGGCGGAGCAGAGGTAGAGGATATATAAGGAATCAAAAAAAAAAAAAAAAAAAAAAGAGAGAGCGAATGACAACAAAAGGAGGGTTTAGGAGAGCCCAAGGTACGGGGGAAGTACACAGCTCGAAAGGCGGCCACTGCAGAGGCAGTAAGACCGGCGAGAAAATGGTTGAAAATGGTTGAAAATGGATGAAATAATGCGAGAATAGATGCAGTTTTAAAGCTGCGGAAAGGGGACGATTTTGTATGTAGCTCGCGCCATATCCCAACGGGACGCATGCGCTTAAAT